>CM052444.1:15525601-15550534 GCA_028533085.1 Varecia variegata
TTGGGCAATATACTTAACCAGAACGGTTGTACCCCCATAATAAGCTATAATAAATAAAAAATAAATAAATAAATAAATACATAAATAAATTTTTGTTGAAATACAGCCACACTAATTAATGTATTGTCTATGATTGGTTCTGTGCTACAAAGGCAGAGTTGAATAGTTATCACAAATACTGTAAACCTGCAAGGACTGAAATATTTATTTCCTGGCCCTTTATAGAAAAAGTTTGCCAACCCCTGGTATAGATGTCTATGTAATTAACCATAAAAGAAGGCAGTATGTATTCAACATTTTTTAAAAGTGCAGTTAAACTACAATGAGCAAATGATTAATTACAGCTTGAAAACATGAAGAGTGGGAAGTTTTTATGAAGATGACAGTTTCAGCCAGGGCTCTCCGGAGAAACAGAACCAATAGAATACAGAGATAGAATGATAAGAGGGGATTTCTCATGGGAATGGGCTGATAAATCCTGCGATGTGCTGTCTTCAAGCTGGAGAACCACAAAAGCAGGTGGTGTAATTGAACAGGAGACTGAAGGCCTGAGAACCCGGGGAGCTGCTGGTGTAAGTCCTAGAGTCTGAAGGCCGGAGAACCTGGAGTTCTGATGTCCAAGGGCAAGAGATGATGTTCCAACTCCAGAAGAGATAGCTAATTCTTCCTTCCTCCACCTTTGTGTTCTATCCAGGCTCTCAATGGATTGGGTGATACCTGCCTGGTTTGGTGAGGGTAGATCTTCTTGAATCTAGTGACTAAAATGCTAATCTCTTCCAGAAACACTCTTAACAGACATACCCAGAAATAATGTTTTGCCATCTATCTGGGTATCCCGTAACCCAGTCAAGTTGACACATAAAATTAACAATCACAATGACATTATGATTTGCACTTCGAAAAATAAATGGAGCCATGTAAGCATTTACAGACAGTGTCTCAGGGGAAAGACCAGGTACCATGACTCTCCTCCCTTATTTTAAGACTATTAGGATGGCTCTGTTTTTACTCCTTTCCCATCACTACACTTGCCAAACTAACAGTCCCAAAGTATTTACAGCCGCCTCCTCGAAAGACCAAGAAATTCTACCCACAAGATATCTCGTTATCTTCACCAAAGTGTTCCAGACATGGGCAGGCAAATGTAACTCTTCTGCCTCCACTGCAGATCCCAATAACTACAGTACAGAGAAGGAACAACCCTGCTGTTCCCAAGGTTATGTTTTTGTTCAATTCCACATTGATGGTTATACTTCTAGAACATGCACATTTTCTGTTTCTGGCTGTTGCAGCCTCCTCCTGTTACCCTCCTAATGGCTGAGCCTCAAAATGATCTCTTTTCTCATAAGAATTAGTGACAGTCTAATTGTTTTTGGTTAACAGGAAAGTCCTTTGTAAACTTAGATTATTTTTTAACGAATACATCTTTTTGGGAAATTTACGAACATTTATAAATATACAATGCAAGGTACGGTGGCAAAGAGCACACTCAGAAAAGTCTTTACCAGAGCGGTTCCTACTGAGTCATATGAAAGCCCGAAAGAGTTGTATGGCAGAATAAATAGAAACTAAAGTGGGAGACCACAGAGACCAGGAAAGAGAAGACTCTGTGATCCCTGTAAGTCCTTACTTGACATACTTACCTGGCCATAGTAATACTTACTAGGCTTTGACCTCTTCCAGTTGTTTTACTTCCAATCTATTTCCAATTCACTAGAGGTTATTAAATATGCAACATATCCCTCATTTTCTAAAAAGAGAGATATGACTTTCACCTGAAACCAGAGCTATGGGAAACCCAAAAGGAAATCCTTTATTGAGAAGGGACAAGAGTCAGCAGGCACTAGAAGGTGAAGGAGGAAGCTGAATTGTCACAGGAGGGGCACCTTGGCTCTAAATCCAGACAAATCTTACTTCTCTGGAAACAAATGAGGAGTTGGGAGGAAGGCAGTTTCAGTTAGGGCTAAAGAATAGAAAAGCATGGCATAAACTTGGATCCCTGCCATGACACAAAAGATTTGGAAAATTAGAGCACATTTTATTGACTTAGGTAGACTCATTCCATAAATCAAGTAAACCTAAGTAACGGATTGGCACTATGGAAGTGTAAATATAATAATTCTCAAATTTATTACTTGTTAGTTCTTACTATTAGCCTAGTTTTGATCCTTAGCCATGAGTTATATATAAGTCAATGAAAGATGACTTTTATTGTAGGCATCATAATTTAAATCAAAAAGTAGGAAAAGAGAAAGGACTATGTGCCTGGGAAGTGGGGCTGAGAATATAAGAACTAATTCTGGAACTACAAGTGAAGGACCCAGGCTTTCTCCTTTGATTTCTAACATAACCTCTGATAAAGCACTGGGTGGCGAAATAGGTTGGCTTCTCCCAGTTGTCTTTCTGTCCTATCACTATTTCTCTCTTACCACCTTCTAAGCTAAGTCTGAAAGAACTGGGAAAAGAGAGGAAGCTGAAGCCTGATCATCCCAAATGTAGGAGCACAAATTTATAATTCCATGTATAACTGCCATGTTTTCCTGTAATCTTTTGTAAAGTGATGTTTAAAGGTAAATGCTTCCCTATCATTTGATTCCCTATATCTGTGGATACTCTTAGAGCTGTCTATCAAATTTCATTGTCTCCATCTTCTATGGCAGGATAGTTGTGGCTGGCTACTTGGCTGTCCAACAAGGGGGTGAATTTCCTAGCTCCCCTTGCCTTGAGGGGTGGCCAGTGACTAAGTTTCTACCAATGGAATGTGAGCCCAATTGATGTAAAATGTTTTTGCCTTACTTCTCTCTCTGGCCATAGGCTTCAACTCTTTGTCCCTTCCAGCTAGCTGAAATGGGAATGACTAGAATACACATGAAAGCCATGCGCTGAACACAAGATAGACAGGCAGCCCAGGTTCATGAGCACATCAAGCAAAGCTATCCTTCAACTTCTGCCTCTCAGGGAGAGAGAATAAGCAAATTTATTCTTAAGCCACCTTTTCATTAGGTCTTTTGTGGCAGCAGCTTAGCCTTTTACCCTAACTTATGTCCATTCACACTTAAAGAAGATACATTTTTTACAATATATATTAAAATCACTTTTTTCTCTTAACAGAAAAATGCCATCAACTATTTTTTAATAAAGCAGACACCTTTGGAACAGTACAACACAAGATAAAGTACCAATTTCCCTTCTGAAATTTAGTTTCTTTCTTAGCCTTTCCAACACCTAAGTCCTACACCTAGTATTAATAATGATTTTTTATCTATCGTTATTGAAATTTGCCTCAAGTTTAAAGTGGACTCAAAACTCCATGGCCTCCTTATGTAGGTCTCCTGTGTGAGGGTCTATATAATCATATAATTATGGTTATATGGCCTCAATTCCTACTGACCCATCTGTAGTAACAGAAGTCCCCATTCACTGTCCCCAGAAGTCTCTACCTATTATTCACAAGGTCTAAGTGAACATCCTCTAGTCCCCTTGCTATTAAGTTCTTAACAAACCATAGAAATAGATTCCTTGTTTAAGAAAGTTTTAAAAAAAAACCAATTATTTGAATTATTTCTCTAATTCAACTATGAAAATGAAATACTTTTACATTTCATTTTCATAGTTGAATTACAGAAATATCACACATTGCAACTTTAATCAGCAGCATTGGTATACTAAACTCTCACAGAAAACCATGCCCTTTAATCATTTGTCTTCCATGATAAAAATACCTGAAGTCAAGAGTGAGATCTGTCTTGTTCACCATTTTTTTTGCCAAGCACCTGGCACAGAGCCTGACTGTTACAGACATTCACTAAATGATTATAAATGAATGAATAAAGGATAACTTTTTTCCCTCAATAACAAGGCTCAGTAACTATTTTTATTAATGCTGAATTCTTGTGAAGGTGTTCCACGCATTTTCTTGGTCCTGGCAACCTAATAGGCATATGACAATGGGTGTGATATGAATGTATTAATAGAATGTGCTTTGGACCATTTATACGTGAATGTTCATGACTGATTACTGCTTCTAAAGGTTGAAAGTTACCCTGATACAGTGAGAGTCACAGGTGAGAATCCAATCAATACTTCCTGGATATATTTTTTTAGATACTATGTTATGGTCTGAACGTATGTGTCTACCCCGACCCCCATTCATATATTGTAACTTAACCATCACAGTGTGATAGTATTAAGAGGTGGTGCTTTTGAAAGGTAATTAGGTCATGAGGACTCTACCTTCATGAATGGGATTGGTGCCCTTATAAAAGAGGCCCCAGAGAACTGCCTTGCGCCTTTCACCACGTGAGGACACAGTGAGAAGGTGCCCTCTATGAACCAGGAAACAGGCCCTTGTCAGACACCAAATCTGCAGGTGTCTTGACTTTAGATTTCCCAGCCTCCAGAACTGTGAGAAATAAATTTCTGTTGCTTATAAGCCACCCAGTCTATGATATTTTGTTATAGCAGCCTGCATGGACTGAGATACAAGTTATGGTACCTGTCCTTCTTTGGTGTCTACTACCTGGCTTGGTACAGTCAATTGTGTATTCAGCCTTGGTACAGGTGGTTAGCATACCAAAAGAAAGTTCGGAGATAGGATCAGTGTTTCTTCAAAGTTATCAATGTACTTTTTTTCCCTTTCCATACACTTTACCAAAATGTGGTCCAGTGATTGGACATGACAGTGTTTTCACAGGGAACTTGACTAGTGATGAAACTGGTTAGTAAAGTCTACATTAACTAGTATCAGAATAACAGTGGCTCCAGTGAATTCAGCTCCCTTTTTTTTTAACTCTGTCTCAAACTGTTTTTGCCTAGTAATGATTTCTATTTTGCATTTTTCTTTCTCTCTCTATTTTTCCCTTGGCTCTTAGAGAGGGGTGGGGAGACAGAGAGAGAAAGAGAGAGGAGTTAAAGGTCCATAACAAGAAAATGAAAATTAATAGTCGAGATAAATGACTCCCTAGGAAGTAGGGACAGCCTAGAGTACTAAGGGATGGACAAGACTGCAAGGTCAATGGCCAATTGCTGGTTTGGGCTGGTTTAAGTTGAATTTGGGTTTCTCCATTCATTGTCTGCAGCTACGCTGATGCCTGCCAATAACGAGACACGCAATCATATTTGTCATGTGTGATTATTCCTCACTCACCATCACCTGGGATCTTTCTACCGCAACACCATGGCCAAGGCAAAGGATTGAATTGAGAAAGCCCAACCACATCAAACCCAATTTAGGATAGAAAACTAATGGATAGACAAGCAGGACCAGTTGAAAAACAAAACTTACGGATCCAGCCGCCTATGCTGAAACAATCCTGTCAGGAGGGAGCAGTGTCGGGGTCTCCTGTAGCTCATTTCTAGAAAGCAAATAATCAGAGTGGCTCAGCAGTCTTGGAGCTCAAAAGCTCTTTCCCCCTCCACTTCCCAAATTTATATTGCCATCAAATTTGCCCTGAGCCTGGGGATATTGCTTCCTACCTAAATGAGATTATCCATAAAAGCCTTAATATAGTTCAGGTCACATAGCAAATCATCAACAAATGTTAGCTATTATCATCAGTATTGTTATTAATTTTAGCCAGGTGTTCACCCTCAGGTACTGAGAGGAAGCAATTTTGGGCTAAGATCCAAGTATCAACCATAACTGTCATGAAACATGAAATATCTATGATAGCCTGTGTATAAGACAACCTTGCAAAGGAGTTGAGTCTAATAAGTTTTTTATGTCTGTTGCCTCATTTCCATTAGACAGTCTAATTTCTCTTTGGCCAACATAAGAGAAAATTATAATTGGAAATATAAGAATTGCACTTTTCCATTTAATAATAAAAGAAAATGTATGTTTTCAAAAAGCTTGGTGGTACTCAGATAGTTTAGGAATTCTATTTATCTTTCGTTTACATTTTCTTAGAATCTGTCTACATAAAATCAGATGATTCAGGAACTGTATGCAGGAAGAGAAAAAAAGAGGAAAGAAAAATAACTTGAAGTGTGTACAAGTAGACATTCAACTCATTAGCAAGTAATATCCAGAAAAGACAGTTACCATATGGACTGCTGTTACTGCAAAACTTCTTGCTCCTCTCAAGGCGAGGGGCTGCTAAGAGGCTGGGGATCGTTGTTAGAATGAAACCTCACCCTTATTGCTTCTCTCAGGAGCAAGTTTTTTTTTCCCCTGGCTGACAGAGGCTGTTGCCTTTAAGGCTTCATTTTCTTTGTGAGCCTTTTTGAATGTTAATGTCTTTGCAACTCATTAACCCGGGGTAGTTGTTTTGCACTCTGAGCACCAAGACATCTCATCAGGATGAACTGGGGCGAGGCAGCCTCTAGAAACACACCTGGGTCTCTGGGCAGTCATCTGCAGGCGATTGCCTCCAGGTGTTTGCCAGTGGGAACCCATTGAAAGTCAATGCAATTTAGAGCAATTTCTCTGGCAGTGGAAATTAACCTGCAGGAATCTGCCGGCAACAGGTATATTTTAGGGCAGTCATACCAGCGTCCTGCACTGCGGAGACAGGACCTCGACTACCAGGTGTAGTGCAGAAGGCTGGATAATTGGAGGAGGCAGGAAATCAGTGCAGAGAAGATGGCCAAATTACAGGTCAGCATGGGTTGGTATAATTATTGGTTAACCCTCTCCTGCCTGTTAACCAAAAACCATTTGTGTATGTGAGGAACCAGGAAATCTTCACTGAAGAGGAAAGAATTATCACTCATTGCTCAGGCAGACTGAATTTTTGATAGCTAAGGTTTTCAGCAAATTGTTTTTGGTTTAGTGTTTGATACTCAGAATTGACGATTGCTAGAAATCCACAGATCTTTAGGAAGGTACAGGAGAAGTGAATTTTTAGTGCTTGAAAGCCTCTTGCTTCAGAAACAAACATAATTTTACCCAGTGTGTTTGGCCCTTTCTACCTATTTTGAAAAGACAGGGAGGAATATGCAGATTCAGGAAAGGGTGTCTATGCTCTGTACCTTCATTTCTCTTGGATGTGTATTTCTATATTTGCTCCCCCTCCTTCCTCGTAGTTTGACCCCTCGATATAATTCTTTTTTCCCAGGTTTGTTAATGTCTATTGTTCCTTCCATGTAACTTAGTTCCTTAAATAACTTTGAAATTAGAAAAATCCGAAGTTCTGAACTGAACAAATTTCTAACCATAGCATAAATTTTAATACAAATCTTAAATCTTGGTATCATATGCATGACATATACCAGTGGAATTTGTGTGATACAGGCTTTTGGCATTCTGATCTAAAGTTTATGATATTCTTAAGAATCAAATAGAAATGTATACTTATGATCGCCAAAGTGCTGACATAATTAATGATTATTGTGAAAGTAGTTAATTTTATCTATAAAAGCAATTGTTTAGCATTTTCAAAGAATAGAACAGGGCAATAAATTGATAGTTCTTATGAATATAAATTAAGTGTTGGATAAATAACTTTAGGAGGAACATATCCTTTTTTAAACCAATGCATGCTTATAAAATTTAAATAATAAAAGGAAGAATAATTAAGATTAGTATAAATCATAATTTTAATCTTTATAAAATTGTTTTACTTAGTAGTATTTATAACATTAAACAAAATTGTACTTAAATTTTTATGTGGTATTTAGCTAATTCTATTTATGCCAAGATGTCTGTCAAGAAAAATTTCTACTTGGAATTTTTCATGATTTTTGAGGATGAACTGAAAGCAGATGTCAACTTTGCCACCTCAAAATTTTCATGAGAAAAATTTCCCAAGTTATTTCTAGTTGATCCAGACACAATAATGAAAATGACATGAAGGAAATAAAAAAAAATACACATTTTGTTCTTACTAGTGAAACTTCAAAGCAAGAGACATTGCAAGACAACTTTAAGAAAACAATTACTTGTAATTTTGAGTCTGCAGAGGTTGAATGTTCCAGTCCAGTGTTCTCAGAGTGTTGTCCCTGAACCAGCAGGCCAGCGTCTCCTTAGGTAGCTCTTGTTGGAGCCCTCCAGTGGTCCTGGGGTGTGCAAAGTATTAGAATCACTCTCTAGACTTGCTACTCATTTTCAGGACTTGGAAAGGAAGAATTTTTGAAGATTGCCCTAGCTATAAATCTGAAGCACAAAGTTCTTCTAGAAAGGAAATTGCTGAAAAATGAGTTTCTGGATTTCTTTCTGCTAGATACAAAAAGGTTATTGTATCTGCTAGATACAAAAAGGTTACGTTGAAAGCAAGCATAGCTGAGTGTCACAAACATGCAGCATAGTGATGGTGAGTACAATCTAGCAGCTGACAGTCTTGAACTGCTCTCACATAATTTCAAAATTTTCAAATTTGACTATCAAAGTTTTGATGGTAGAATTGTAATCATAATTAAAGTTTATTATAATTTCACATTTATTCTTTTCTTCCACAAGGTCATCTTCATGATGGTGACATTCACTTTCAGTTGACTGTTGGTTTTAATGACTGTTCTACATTGGACCAGTATATTTGGTGTACTTATAGTGTGAAATTATAGTTTCCTTACAAAAATCTAAACCACGAAGAAATCTCTGTGTTTCTTTCTTTACATTCATTTATGTAGACCCTTTTGTTATTCTCTATCTTGCCTTCCTACTTCCTTCATAGCATGTTCTGCAATTTATAGTTACTTTATTTATTAATTTACTTAATGGATTATTTGTCTCTCCTACTGACTGGCAACCTTATAGGGCAGAGACATGTTTGCTATTTTATCCCTAATGTCTAGAACAGTGCCTGGTTCAAAGTCAGCACTCAGTAATTGTTGAATGAGTGAATGCCTACCTCTATGCATTGATACGTTCAATTAGAATATACTGAATGATTGACATATGAATCAAATGCCAAAGTTCATGGTGAGTACTCAAGAAATGCTTTTTTATAATAGTTTCCAATTCTTGAGTATGTAAAATAAGTGGTTAAATAGCTCTAAAATTTACAGATTGAAGGGTTCCCACATGTAATTCTCCAAACATGCATCTATTGGTGGACTATGTAAACTTTAATGATGATATCAAATATGATTGCCTGATTCTTATCCCAGCTTCTATTTCTTTCATTATCTGTTTGTTTTTTTTTTTGAGACAGAGTCTCACTCTGTTGCCTGGGCTAGAGTGCCGTGGCATCAGCCTAGCTCACAGCAACCTCAAACTCCTGGGCTCAAGCGATCCTGCTGCCTCAGCCTCCCTAGTAGCTGGGACTACAGGCATTGTGCCACCATGCCTGGCTAATTTTTTCTATGTATATTTTTAGTTGGCCAGATCATTTCTTTCTATTTTTAGTAGAGACAGGTTCTTGCTCTTGCTCAGGCTGGTCTCGAACTCCTGACCTCGAGTGATCCTCCTGCCTCGGCCTCCCAGAGTGCTAGGATTACAGGCGTGAGCCACCGCGCCCGGCCTTCTTTCATTATCTTGAAGCTACACACACCCTGCTCCTCTCAAAAAAACTTTGTTTATATCCCTTCTGAGCAAGTATATAATGCAGCCTCGTAGTATTTCTGAGTACGTTGATCAACATCTCTTTCTCCATTAAATTATAAGCTCCCTGGGGGCAAAAACAAGTGCTATCTTACTTATCTTAGCATCCTCTGGTGTCTAGCATATTGTGGTGCTGTCCACACAGAAGGGGAGAATTAAATCTGGTAGCTTCAAGAATCAACGCCAGCTTTATTTTCTCATCTGCCTTCAAATCCATTGTTGTTGGCTGTGGTGAGCAAAGTGAATCACCCAGCAAAGACATCTGAACCTGCGAGGAGCCAGTATACTGACAACTGGGAGAGACAGAGAGAATGAGACTTCAGAATCCCCAGACATAAAAGTAATCAATGAATTCCAAGTAGGTGAGCTAATAAGTGAGCCTCTTTGGGGAGCAGAGTAAAGTCTGATTAAAGTGGCCAGCCCTGTCTTCCTGTCTTTCAAAAATATCCATAGCCAACTACCAGTGTAAAACTAAATGCTTGCTAAGCATCAAGAAAGCGAAGAATGATGTGTGGTCTGAATTCCCCCCTGCTTGGTATGTTCCCCCTCTCAGTTTGCTGGGGGGGCACGAGGAGGCAAGGTTTCTAGTCTATACTCTGACACCCGTTCGCTGTGAGATTTTACTCAATATGATTTAGATGTAAAGTGAAAGTCCTTAGATATCATACTCCCGGTGTCCTCATTTGATTTCTTTAGGGCCCAGTTTTTTGAAGGTTTACTCTAAGTTTACTTTCTTTTATTCATTTAACAAACTTTTTGGAACTCCTATGAAGGACATCATAGTTTAGTTCAGTGGTTAAGAGAAAGCTCTAGTGTCCTCACAGGTTGAAATCTCAACCCCACCCTTATTCATTATGTGAACTTGAGCAATTTACTTTCTATACTTCAGGGTCCTGACCTGCAAACTGAGCTTAACAAAAGCCTTGATGATTATCAAGGATTAGAAAGTTGGATCATGAAAAGTACATAAAATAGTGTTTGGAACGTAGTAAGAGATCAGTAAATGTCAGCAATCATTACATATCTGGGAGAAACTTCCTGCGTATATGGCCTATGGCTTAAAGTCAGGAGATAAATAGGACATAGATCCTATCCCAAAGGTGCAAGCTCACAGATTAATGGCAGAGACTCAGAAAAGAAAACTAACAATTAGACCTTAGGGTAATAGTCCTACACACGTGGTCTCGATTAGGGGCACCAATTTCACTTTATAAAGGTCAACAATTTTTTCTAAGAGGAGCAGCTACTTGGCTCTAGGAGGACATGTTGGTGTAATCCTGGCATAAGGGAGGGAAGGTAATTACTGATGAGGGCCTGTTTTCAGCAAAGGAGACCTAAAGGTTTTGCAAGTTGTTCTGCCCTTGGGAACTGCCCTAAAATGGTTTGCTTATGAATCTCTGTGCTATAATCCTCCAGCTATAAAAAGGACTTCATAATCCTTTACTAACATCACTGAGGTTTAGTGAAGAAAGTATTTATAAACAATAATGGAATAATCCATCTTTTAGAATGAATAGGAATTTAGGAATTAAACAGATCTGGGTTCAAATTAGAGCTTCATGTCTATGAATCTGAGCTAGGTACCTAACTTCCCAGGCCCTCCTTCTCCATGGATAAAATCAGACATAATAATACCTACCTGTGTGTTACACAGGCTCCCCAGTGGGAAAGCACTGCACAGCAGCAGCTCTGTAACCACTGGCTTCATTCTTTTCTATTGAAAGCTTTCAAAAGAAAATTTATTTCAAATGCAAAGAGCTGTAAAGATTGTTTACCAATGCAGTCGTTTATCTCATCTTGGTAATAACTATTTGAAAATATAGATCTCAGAGACATTTTGTAGTTCTTTAATGACAGAGGTCAGAATTTAACAGTACAGAAGTTAAAGGAGGAGGAAGAGGAGGAAGAAAAGGAGGAAAAAAGAAAAGAGGATAAAAGGGGGATGATGGAGGAAAAGAAGACAGAAGTGTCTAAATCAATACATCTTGTTCACTGTTGCTTAAGTGGTAACTTTTTCTGACATTTTATCACATGATATCACAAATAGTTTTCAGTTGTTTAGGCTTTTCCAAATCTACATTGACCCCAGTCAAAATAGATCCTTTCTCTTCACTTTCACATTGTTTTAAAGCCAAGCGTCTGACAGAAGCAAGCCCACACATTTCCATTAAAAGGAAAAGACAACATAAACCTAGAGATCCTGCAAAACATATTCCATTGATTCCAGCTGCCCTGCATCATTTTCTGGTACCCTAAAACACAGAGTCTCCTGGGCCTGTCCATATTTCTTTGGGATGTTGAAGCAGAGCATAACTCTCTGTGTCCCTTCAAGTATAGTATTATTCCCATTGTAATGAAGTTAATTGCTAAAATAGAAGTGGTAGACAGCCCAGCTGTAATCTGCTATATTGCTAAAAGAAGCCAGTTTCAGGAAGATCTCTCAATAGCTTAGGCATTATAAGTCTTTTCTCCACTTCTATCCGGTCCATAGACAGTTGTTCTCCCAAGCTATGCCAGGAAACATTGGTATCACAAGATTGCCGGCTCAGCTACAGAAATTTGCTACAATACCTTCATTTTTATCATCGCAGTGATTTTACAGCCCCTCTTCTGTTCCTGGAAGTGTATGCACATTCACGCAGTGTTGTGCTTAGTTAAAAATAATTGTGGAATGAGCTAAAGTGAAGAAAGTAGAAGGTGTGATTTGTATGCACAGAATTTTTCTAGGAAGCATCAAAACTTGTGGATGAAGAATGTACTCCTCCTATCAAATGTTTCTCTTTGTACCAGTGCAGTTAAACTGGAAAATGCAAAATCCAATTTTGAAAGTAATAATAATGATAAAAAGAATTATATATATATATTTTTAAATGAGAAAATCTCTGGCTCAATCTCTTTCTTTGGAATGTTCCTTCTTTGGCTATGTTTGTCAGTTTTCTGACTAGTCTCAGTGGCAGACAATTAGCACAAAGTGCTTTCTATTTGGGTGGAATATCACTGTAGTGAAAAACACAAGGAGAGGTGAAAAGTGTTAGACAGTGTTGGGCTAGTAGAGTGAATTGCTGCAGAGATAGCAGCTCAGGCAACTCGTTATTATGAGATGTCCCTGGGTGTGATAGAATAGTCAAACAAAGGATATTCCTTTTCTTTCTTAATTAACAACTTGAAGATAAATAATTTTCTTCTTAAGCTCAAATCAGGATCAAGCAAAAACCCTTGTGTCCTTTGACTTCCCAAAGCTGCTGCATGAAGCATTGCAGGCATTTTTTAAACCTCCTTCTGATTTATTAACTTAAGATAAATGGCTTTGCTATCATAACCTGTCAGTGCCATGCAATGAAAAGGAAATCAGTGGCGGTAACTGCGTGTGAAGCTGCTCAGTGTAGCCAGCCTTAGACACTAGAGTCAAATCTTCAATAACTCCACCACCTCCCCCTGCAGAAAACAACCCACCAGCACGTTTCTCATTCATTAACTTTCTAAAGACATCTGTCCTTGCAGAATCTCCAATGCAGCTGAACATGATGTATGAAATCCTGCTCACCTCATGCACACAGAGCAAAAAAAAAGAAAAAAGAAAAAAGTGCTTGGTGGAGACAGCAATATTGGATATGGAAGCTTCAGCAGGCACAACTGGCAATGCTGCCCACTCGTGAAGAGCCAAGGGAAAGGAGTTTCTATCTCTCTGTTTTTCAATTCCTCAAGTTTGGCTCATTCCTTTTGAGCATAAGTTACCTCCCGAGGCAGCCAAGGAGGTACAATTTACTCATAATAACAATAATAAAAAAATAAGCAAATATTATCCCAATATAACAAACATTAATCCTTAAGATAACAAACACTTTATGTTAAGCTTCCTCCTCTTTAGCCAATGTACTTGGAACACACTTTAAATGCAGTGATTCATCAATACACGTGCCAATCTCCTTTTGGATTCAGTAGAAAAAACTCAAAAGCCAGGAGGGCACTGAGGCAAAAATAGATGATTTGGTTGGGATTCTTATTCAGATATTTAAAGGATCCTATAAGCCCATAGATGTCACTTGCAGCATTTATAAGGACATTTATAGTAACACAATCTTGATGGTGTGTATGTGGAGGTTTTTTTCACTTACCGTGGAATTTTTTTTCTTGTTGTGTTCATGACTAGATATCATGAAGTGTTATCTATAAAAGTGGACTGCCAGACTGAATAAGACTGTATTTTTTTCCTTTACCATCTGCAGTTTCTGAGGTCCTCAGAGAAGGTTTGCCAGAGGCTTTAGCTTACCCAAGGGAAGTCTGTAAAGGGGCCATGTGTTCCTTTTGAGAAAAATATCTCATTTGCAGAGACATGGCTGCCATCGACAGCCAGGGCCTTCACAGTGAGTGCCAATGTGTTTCATCATCTATGCTCACCTCTGGTAACTTCCAAAGTCTGTCACCAAAATGATCCAGATAGCGAAGTCAGAGAGAGACAACCCACACTGTCTTGTCTGACCTCTCTGATAGTCTGTCAATAGGAGTGACCCTATCTCAGTTTCATGGATGCTATTCTTCGTGTCCAAATGATATTGCCACTTGTAGCATTGGTTCTAAGGCAGGAAAGGCAGCAGGAAGGACTAATTTTACCTGTGGCCAGGTCTCCAGAGGTGTCTTAATTTTTACTAATGTTGGTTCTAATGGATGTTCCCCAGGTTTATAAATGAAAGAATCAAGATCAAAAGAAGAGGAGACCAGATCAGATGAGGAAAAGGAGAGCAGACCAGAAGAGGAGACAAGACTGGATGAGGAAGAGAAGACGAGGCTGGACAAAGAAGAGGAGATGAGACCAGACGGGACCAGACGAGGAAGAGGAGACCAGACCGGAAGAGATGAGACTGGATGAGGAAGAGGAGAACAGACCAGACGAGGAAGAGGTGATCAGACAGGACAAGAAAGAGGAGACCAGACCAAAAGAGGAGACCAGACTGGACAGAGGAAGGGTGTGCTAAGTTCTTCATATGCAATACCTCATTCAGGCCTCATGAACCAGCCTATAACATAGGTATTGTTCTTTACCTTGTTTACAGATGAGGAAACTAAGGCTTAGAGAAGTTATATAATCTGCCAAGGTAACACCTTAACTCATGAAACTGAGAATAAAATGAGGCCTGACTCCAGAGTCTCTGCTCTTAGCCATTATACAAGTCACATACCTTCTTTCTGCCTGAATGGTTGTTCCCACAGCTTGCTCCAAAGGTGTCCTCAGGCTGGCCTTGGGGCTGAGCCACAGCTGCTGTCCTGGTGATTTCCAACCCCAGATTTTATTTTTACTGTGGATGAGGGGAGGAGCACAGTCCTGGGCTGGAGGGCAGAAATTGGGCTTCTTGTGCTGTTCTGTCTCTGGACACAAGAGGGTGAACTCTCACCAGGCGTCTCTTGCACTAGGCCTCACTTGCCCCGTGGGTACTATGGGAAGAATAATCCTACTCCTGGTGCCAGCCAAAATTACTCTTTTTTGAGATCATATATGGAAGAAATCTGCATAAAGGATTAGCACTTATTAGACTATGTATACATCTAGCCCCCAACCAAAGTTCCAGACTTAATTCCCAAAAGTTCCCAGCAAACTTGGAAAACCTCCAAAGGATCCTTACCTCCCTGCCTTTGTTCATGACTTTCCACATATCTGAAAGGCCTCCTCACCTTCATCTACCATAATCCTACCTATCCAAAAGGCCTAGTTCATAGGCTTCCTCCTAGAAGGTGTTTGTGGACAGCTGTCCTTGAAGTGATCCATTTCTCCTACCTAATCTTTGGCTGTAAGCACTTAAGACTGGCATCACTCCTACCTTTACTATATAATTACTGATGTCTAGAACATCTCCTCTATGGAGGACATGCATTGGTTTTTGCTTGCCTAATACCTTCTCCCCCTTTTAGTAACAGCAACTTGATTTTCCTCTGGTGAACAACCTTACCTCACTTTTAATCCATATGATTTGGATGGGGTCAACCCCACTTCCAAATCCAGAGGCAGGCATGTTTGTGGGCCTATTCAGAGTTACTATAATGGGTTCAGTGAAGGGCAGGTAACTCAATTAAAAGCATTGAGAATTACTCCTAGGACTTTTGCTAGGACCATTGGCATAAAAACCTCTATTTTTGTTACAATTGTATGTACACATGGAGCTGTGAGGGGCTTTCACGTGGATAAAAAAATCCTGAGGATGAAGCCACCCAAGAGCAGGTTATAGAAAGAGACCTAATCTGGAGGATCACATTGTTGGGAACCCTTGGATCTTAGATTCAGCTATTCCTGAAACTATTAATAGAGGTAACTTGCCTAGGACAAGTAAATTCTGTCCCCTGCCCACATTCTTTTTTTCTTTTTAAGCTAGTTTGTGTTGGGTTTCTATAATGTGGAATTGAAAGGTAGGAACACATCCTCAATTTGTTTATGAAATTTAAGGGGCCAAAGGCCTGATCTTTTTAACTTTACATTTCTTAGCATGGTACCTGACAAGACAGAGGGTCCTCAAGGTGTGATGATTGATTCATTCAATCTCACTTTCCGTGAGCACCTACAACGAGCTAAGCCAAGCACTGGAACCACAAGGAATAATTAGACATAGTCCTTGCCCTCGAGGAGTTCTGAATTTAGTACAAGGAGGAGGTATGAAAATGAACACTTTATAATATAACTTTGGCTATAATAGAAATCTGAGCAAATTTTTGTGATATTTCAGAGGGTTGGAGGTTTGGGGAGATGGGATGTGGGAAGGCTCCTCAGAGGAGGTGACATCTGAGTCGAGTTCTTAAAGAACAAATAGAAGTTTTTGGGCAGAGAAGTGGCATGGGGAAAAGGTGTCCCAGGGATGAGGTATTTCAGGTGGAGAGAACAAGATTATATATTAATAATTATAAAATTAATAATAATGTCACCATATCCTGTTCTTCCTGTGGCCTCTTCACAAGCTCCTTTCTCTTTCTTTTCCTCTGCCTCATCTATCAGTGGAAAGATCCTAGTGGTTAAGAGCACAGGCTCTGAGCTCTGAGAGATTTTGGTTCTGCCAGATGAGGTGTCTCATGCCTATAATCCCAGTGACTCAGGAGGCTAAGGCGGGAGCATCACTTGAGCCCAGGAGTTTAAGACCAGCCTGAGCAATGTGGTGAGACCCCATCTCTACAAAAATAAAGAACTTAGCCGGTCATGGTGGTGCATGCCTATAGTCCCAGCTGCTCAGGAGGCTGAGGCAGGAGAATCACTGGAGCCTGGGAGTTGGAGGATGCAATGAGCTGTGAGGATGCCACTGCATTCTAGCCTGGGCAACAGAGCAAGACTTTGTCTCAAACAAACAAAAAGATTTGGTTCTGCCATTTACTACACACATGACCTTGAGCAAAATCACTTACATTTTACAAATAAGGACAATAGTATATTTGCCTCATAAGATTGTCAAGAGCAATAAACAAAATTACAAATATAAAGAATGTGCCTGGCACAAGGTAATTCTCTAGAAATGTTGGCTACTATTATTTTTATTGTCATAATCAAGAACCTTTAAACACTAAGGAATAAAAAACCAAACTTGAATTGGCATAAACAGTAAGGAGATTCTTCATTGCACATAACAGGGAGTCGTGAAGTGCAGCATGCAATTCCAGGCATGGAATAATCAGGGCTCTGACTCTTTTTCTCTGTGGTGCTCCCAGCTCTGCCCTCTTCTTTGCGTTGGCTCTATCTCCAGGCTTCCCTAATTGTCCAGAGATGGCTGTGTCATCAAGTCCTGTGCAATTGTGACAACATTCTTCCTTGTTCACATCCATCATGGACAGGGTAAAAAACCTCCTTCCCAAAACAGAAATAGAAATCTGCTTAGGCCAGCTTGGCTTATGTGCCTACTCCTGGACCAATGACAGTGACCAGGGCAATTCCCTGTGTTGACTGGCTTAAACCTGGCTTCCTGAACGAGTCACTGGTAAGTGAGGGTGGGTGGCACTATTGACTTAGACTAATTGGGATCCACCCCTATAGTTAGAGATGGGTTCCAGCTTTCTCCTGATCACATGGCTGCATTATGGCAAGGGAAAAAGGGTTCTGTTAGAGAGAAGGAAGGAATAACTGGATGTTGGATGGACAACCAACAGCATAGCATCTTCTGTGATGATTACTATTTGATTTATTTTGCATGCTAGTTCACATGTGTCTCTTAAGGCCTTGGCTCAAATGGTTCCTTATCAGTGAGGTTTTCCTTGACTGTACAAGTCAGTTAGTCAGTAAGTCAGTGAGTCAGTCTGTCTCTCTCCACTTGCGGAGACAGACCTGTTTTGTTTTATAATAAACAGCTGCTCATGTGGAAAAATAAATAAATAAATAAATGAAAGAATCTCTGTCTTTGGCTCCTACTTAAGTCAATAGCATGACTTACCTAAGATTCCTCTATTTAATGCCTCCATGGTTAAGCAGGGCAGTGAAGTAGAAGTTAGAAGCTTTGTCAATGGTCACTTTCTTTTTTCTCGAGTCTGTCCTTAGTGGCAGTGGAATAAATGACAAATTACTAGACTCATCTGAGGAACACATTCCTCTTCTGTTAAACATGGGAGGCATTTGTGTGAATTGAATGAAGAAATTTGTGCAAAGGTATCTTGAAAGCTATACACTGCTTCATAAATGGCAGGTATTGTATATGTTTATTTGAGAAAAATTAATCAATGCATCTCTCAAAATTAAGCTAACCACAATACTAATTAGCATGCTAGGAATAGAATAATGATTTGCTCAGGTTAAGGTGGCCTCCGGAGTCAGACTGCTTGTATTCAAATCCTGGCTCCTCCACTTCAGCTGGGTTACCTTGACAACTTTCTTAACCTCTCTGTATGTCAGTCTTCTCAGCTATAAATTGGTGCTAATTAAAGTGCCTATCTCAAAGAGTGGTTAGAGGATTCATTAATAATAATTGGTATATCTAAAGTACTTAGAACATTTTCTGGCATAGAGTAAGTGCTCATTAAATGTTAGCTATCATCATCATCATTGTCATCATCTCAGGTGACATTTGAGGTGTGAATGTAAGTGATGAAGCTATTTGTAGGAGAGCACTACTTTCACCTTGGGGTTTACTCTGGAACAGAGTAACTACATGCATTATTACATCACTGCTACATTTATTATCAATTAATCATTATCCCCACATTATCCTCAGAGAGTAACTACATGCATTATTACATCACTGCTACATTTATTATCAATTAATCATTATCCCCACATGAGGTACCTGAGGCTTAGATATTAATATTGTCAAGTGGAATACAATTCCAGAATGCTTTTTTTCTAATAACGTAAATCTCTTTCTTTTCAAAATAAACTAGCTCAAATAGGGGCCTTCTATAAGCCTGTGTTCCCTAGTCAAATTCTCTAGTTCACAGGACTAATCTATTAATATAAAGAATTTAGGCATTTGGAATCCTCACCTCTGACTTTGTAGTTTACGATTAAAACAATGTGGCTTCCTTTGGCATTTAAATCTTGATAATGTTAGTAAATATTATCCCTGATTAATTATTATGTGTTTTCTTTCAACAGCTATACTTACCCAATTTGGAAATAAGTTAGAAATTCTCCTTAGCCCAAGTTGAACTTAAATTGACCAAAACTATGAATGTCTTCTCTTCATTTCACTGTGATTCAATCAAGACACAGTTTGGAGAAGCTACTTGATATATGTTTACACTCCTCTTGGCCATGAATAAGATAGAAAACTAAGCAGACTTTAAAAATCATGTTTTAAAGACACCCAGCTTTAAGATATGTCCATGATAGGAAAAAAATCAAGTAAAATAATATTGTAATATTATAAAACATTTTCAACAGAAAAAGTTCTTATGATATACCTTAAAATGATACTAAAATGATATCAGTGACCAATGAATTCTAAGGTATAGATTATTTGTATTCTTTTCCTTACACATGACAATAATTTCAATATTTCCTTTAAGCAATATGAATTACCATTATTATCTGGAATAGAAAACAGAAGTATGAAAACAACAGTAAAATATTATTTTAGGTTTGGTTCAGATAAGTAAGGAAAAGATACAGATATACAATGCCTAAATTCTCACATTTCTAATCCTACTGGCCAATTCCTTTGGTAACTGATGAAAAAATATTTGGCATAAGCACTCTCTAACCTTTCTCTAACATTAACAATTAAGTTTGAATAAGATTTTCTGATTAACCAGGCACTTATTTCAAAATGCTGTAAAGAAATGGGCCATACAGAAAAAATGAAAATTTCACAGGTGAGAAAAGGGTTCTGAAAGGATTAGGATTTTCAAATGAAAGTTACAGGGGAAAGTGCCATGTGGAGTTTGAAGGGAGTTTTCTGGTATTATTTGAGTACAGAAGACAAAAAAAATCAAAAGGAGAAATGGATGTCATAGACGAGAATAAAGTTAAAGGCATGTAAAAATAACCAGAGGTAGACTGAGCCCACCTCAATCTTCCATGCTTCCTTCTTCTTACACGCCTTACTCTTGCTTAATATTAACACATATTGCTAAGACACAAGATCCTTGACTCCTCAGCCCAGAAGTCCTTCTTACCGCTGCCTCCACTCTCAGGGCTGTCTCTAGTTATACGTTCCACTCTGCCAGGTCTCCCTGGTACCTTCTTTGTGTCACTTCTATGTGTCACTCTCAGAGAGCAGAAAAATTTTTACCTTTCACACTCTTTACTAGGCTGTCAGGTGCCCTGGATGTTGGAAGGTTTCAGGTAAAGAAGATCTGAGCCACAATAGGTGGATCGTACAGCTGGGAGCAAATGTGTGATAACAATGATTTGAGATGTGAAAGGAAGGGAAGGAAACTGATGCCATCCTGTTAATTTCTTCATTCGTCTGATTGTTAAGTCCCTACTATGCAATACTGCGGTAGGTGGAGAAAAGAATTTAAAATGCATAGGGCAGTTCTGCTCTTGGTAAGGTAGAAATGGATCCCAGAAGCCCAATTGTCTCATAGATAACTATAAACTCTGGACAAAAATACAGAAACAACTATCTGGAGGCGCTGGAACGTAAACAAAAGCAGTGCATTTTGGAGGAGAGACAGAACTTCAGAAAGGAGGCGCGTATAGAGTGTGCTTCCCATCTCTGCAGCTTTAGCCTGACAGTGCTCCGCAGGACCGGGCGATGTGGGTGGGCGTGCTGAAATTCCAGCAGACACTAGCCATCTTCCCGTGACAATGACAAAGCCCGGGGCAGCTCCAGCTGCAGAAAAGGCAGGGGTATCTTACAAAGGAGAGAACTGGAGCAGGGGGGACTGATTCGGTGTTTAAAACCTGCCAAAACCCTGGCTCTCTCTGCCTGACAGGGCAGACTGCAGACAGCTCAACCACGAGAATTGAAAAAAAGAAATGAAGTTAAATTTGAGCTATAACCACATCAAGCAAGAGAGAATTAGCAGTTAGAGAAATAGGACTGTAGCTTTTCTCTTCTCATCTCTGTAAGGGCAAGAGAGGAGGATGTTCCCTTTTTCTAAGAGAGGGTTGTGGTCCAAGGCACAGGTCCAGGGATTGCAGTGTGACAGGTGGCCTTCAGGGAACAGTGGCACCTCATCTCCTAGTTGAATGTCTGCTTAGGGTGTGGATTTTCTCATCTCCCCTCTGTGCATATTTGAACAAGGGAAAAGAGATTGAAGAGGAAAGACCAGGCAAAATGAAGGGGCATTGGCAGGGAGGCCTGTACTCGCTGTATTGGGCATAAAAAGAAGAATATATTTCCTGAGGACCAGTAGGCAGACTTGGGCAATTTTGCTGGTACCAGGCCAAGAAGGCTACTCTCAGCAAGAAGCTAAGGTACGTACATTGAGAGGCAGGAATTGAGGTAACGTTGATGCCGAGAAGATTCGTGTTGTAACGCATCTTTTGTGCTGGCCATGCACCAAGCATCACCATCCGATGGACATCTTAGGATCAGTTAAGGAAAAAGACTTTTTAGGCCCTTTCTCCATTCCCATGCCCCAAGCTTCAATATATCTGAGGATCAAAGGCCTAAATAAAGGCGGATCTCAGAAACTTGAGAACAGCCTGTGCCCCGCCCCCCTGGTACAGAGCCAGGAGTCAGACCTGTGCTCAGAGGAGGGGAAGAGCTTTTGTGAGGACAAGCAGGAGTGTCCCGTAATTTCAGCTGCCCTTAAAGCTGTCTCAGGGTTGCCTGGCAGTGAGCTCACTGTCCTGGGATATCCCTTCACCACCTCCCCGCCCAAGGAAAAGCTGCCTTTCAACTCGACTTCTCATGAAACCAGAGAGAGCCCCCAAGCTCTCCAGGTGTGGGGCAGCTGGCATTTCCCAGCATTCCCTTAAACACCTGACACCCAAAGGAAGAATACTTGGTGCCTGCACCACAAATGTTTATTAACCCATGCCAACCACTTGCACACTGGTCCCATGAAACAGGAAAGCAACAGAAGGTTCCTCTCTTTTTGGAGCAGAGTGCCACAGTGAATTTAGCAATGCCCTGCCTCAAACACTCTCCTTTTGGGGCAGTATGCTGAAGAAAATAGGACCCGTGCATCTGCAGAAACTTCTATCGCTGAGTTTCTACCTGAACTAGGTGATACTCTCTGTTATTCCCAACCACACAAAAATAAATGTGGGATTCAAATTTTAAATTGGGCTATGCTGTCATGAATTGGACTTGACTGGGCTTATTTTAAAAAACAAAAAGTGACCAGAAAGCTATGGGATCCACCCAAGGCGATAAGGCATGGCAAAGGAAGACCCAACATAGCACAGCAAATAGTTGGAGACAAAATAAAAGCATTTTACGTTTGTACCCTACCACGCTAAGGGTGTTCAACACACTGATATCACATATACAGTCCTGTTTGGTGCCGACAATAACCCTAGGAAGATGGCACTATTATTAGATACATTTTACATGTAAAGTGACTTAAAATAGAGGAGGTAATATATATTTTCCTACTTCTTGGCTGCCTAGCATCTGAAGCCCTTTTTCTATGTTTGCAGAATGCTCTGCCTTATGAGTAAGTCTTGCTGGAAAGCAGAAATCAACTTCAAATATAGAAGTTGAAAATACCAAATACTCATTTTTCCATGTTCCCTGATAGCCATATCTGACACTGAAAGAGTCTCCGCCAACAGATATGCCTATGTCAGAGTTTCTCCCAGAATCCAGAGACACAAAGAAAGAGGGCTTGCGTGGGAAACTACTGGAGAAGGCGGCAGCGGCGGTCCCATGCTGCACCCAGTCTCCAGGGGCAGGAGTCTCAGTGGCTCCAGCAGCAATGCCAGGTGCTCGGTGACCGTGGGGTTGGGGATGCACACACAGCAGCTGCGGCTCGTGGGTGGAGAGACGGCTCCATGTGCCTTGATTCGTGATACGGCTTTGGCTAGTGAACCTCCATGCTGGTTCTCTGGCCCTTTCTAAGTTTCTGCTGGCTGTGAAAACTTCAGAAAATTTCTTTTCTGATTAAATTAGCTTGAGTTAGTTTCTGGGACCTGACTGACTGAGACTGTTAAGTAACTGCTCTCTAATCACACAGGGAGTAAATGATGGAGCTGGGACTCCAGTGTTCACTAGGCCACGCCAAAGCATGAGACGGTGTTATGGGCCTAACTCATGTGTTGATGTCTCACCTCCAGTCCCTCAGAATGTCTGTGTTAGGAGAAGAGTCTTTAAAGAGGTAATTAAGTAAAATGAGGTTAATGGGGTGACCTTAATTCAATATGACTGGTGTCATAAGAGCGGGAAATGTGAACACAGAGGCATACAGAGGGAAAGACAGTGTGAACATACAGGGAAAGGGCGGACATCTGCAAGCCAGGAAGACAGGCCTCAGAAGAAAGCAACCCTGTGGACAGCTCGTAATTGGACTGTGAACCGCCAGAACTGTGGGACGACAATGTTGTTGAAGCGACCCAGTCTAGGGCACTTTGTTATGGAAGCCCTAGCAAACTGATGCCAGGAGTGAGGAATATAAAAGAATCCAAGATGATCTCCAAGTGCTCCATTAGGTGGTTTGAGGAAAAATGAAGGGCAAGTATGAGAGGAATAGCCATTGGAGAGAAAGTAAGATCATGAATTCAACTCAGAATATTTTGATTTTGAGATCTCTGCAGGAGAAAATAAGAGAGAGCCTCCAAGGCCTTCGGAGACTCCTGGGAGAGGCTTAAGGTTAAGGACTAGAAAGAAAAGATACCTCTGGATATTCACTGGTGCTGGCTCCCGGGCCTTCGAATGCCAAAGGCAGGTTTACGGAGAGCTGTTCAGTAAGCAAACCCCACTGAAGGGTTCCAGGCCTATTTTGGAAGCTAGAGGAACCTCAGTTGTAGCACAGGGTCATGCCAGTGAAGGGTCATTCACTGGAGAGGGGCATTGCCTTGTTGGGAAGATAAAGTTTTCATTAAGCATTGAGCCCATGGCTATAATTCAGGGATGAGGCAAAGGTGTGTGCACTTTTCAGCATGGAGAAGAACACATCAAACACTCTTAGGGCAGAATGCCAGCTGACAATGGTGTCTGCTCTTCAAATTTCCTTGGCGACCTTTCCTGACTTACCACTGAAATGCCTATGCAGATGGCCACTCACTGATTTAATAAATAATGTTAAGTGCCTACTCCGTGCCAGGATTCTGCCAGGCACTGTGGATAAATGGTGGCAAATCTAGACCCGCTCCTGCCTTCAGAGAGCTGACTGTTTAGACGGAAGGAGAGAGGAAGAGAATGAAGCCAAATAGGAGGCTGTCTACCTGCAGAAATGTGTGGCTGGGGGCAGGCTCACGGGTCACTGCAGGCCTACCTGGGCAGGACCACCTGGCTGGGTGCCTAGGCCACTGCCAAGGATGGGTTCAGGATTCGAGGAAAGTCATGATCATAGGAATAAAAACCTTGAACATCCAAATCCACAGATGAGGGGCCACATGACTGCCATGTGACTTTCAGTAGAAACAACAAATAATATTAGAATTATTTCTGTTTCAATATCCAAGGTGGTGGTGACAGGAATTCAAGGGCAGGAGGGTCAGGGCAAAGAGATTGCCTGTCATAGTAAAGTGACTTTAAAGATGTGATGTTGGGCATTGTGATCACTGACGCACAGGACAACTGGGAGAGAAGTGGGGGCCGAGGTCCAGCAGGGCTGACCACACACAGCTCTGCTCCCTTCATCCTCCTCCCAACCCTGTGCCATCCCCAGACAAACAGAAGCTGTACAGAAAGATCCCTCTCCCCCTCCATAACGCCAACACTATCCTTCTAAATGGCTACAAGGAATCCCAACAAAGAACTTACTTAACCACGTTAATAGTATCTTAAATGATGCAATTTTACCTTGTCCATGAAATAGCTGCAATTAAAACAAATTATCTCTTTACATTCATAGCTTAATTCAGATAGCACATCTGATAGAAGCTTTTAAAATGTTCACTTTTATTGGTCTTTTTTTTTTTTTTTTTTTTTTTTTTTTTT
>CM052444.1:15551034-15614134 GCA_028533085.1 Varecia variegata
CCCCCCCCCCCCCCCCCCCCCCCCCCCCCCGCCAATGTTCTCAGGAAGGACTCATATGTCCCTTGGGTCTTGGCTTAAATGTCATCTTTTTAGAGAAACTTTCCCCGGCTACCTTATCTTAGTCAATCTTCCATTCATTCTTTATGTCTGTACCCTATTTCCATAATTCATAATTATTACATGTATTTGCTTACTTTGTTGCTATTTGTTTCTTGCTATTTCTTCTACTTGACTCTGTCGAAGGCTTTGCATAATTGACCAAAATATATACAGTGTTTGTCAGAGTGCTTGTCACCTAGTAGCACTGAATAATTATTTGTTGAATCACTTAATGATTTTTGCAGTCATAAAGTGTTTTTTTGATTGAAAATAGACTGCCTGAGGTGACATGAGGGATCAAAGAGTGAAGAGTTGAAGATAGCACCACTTGGGGATAAAATTTTACTTCAAATTCAGAAACTCCTCAGGAGACAGTTACCAGCACACCTGAGATGACTATGCCATTATCTACTCTACCTGACTTGTCCTCTAGCCTACTTTAGTACCTAAGCATCTCAACTCACTGACTTTTTCATAAGAATAAAATAGAAAGTGACTTGGAACCATGGATATCTAAAGTTTGACATTTAAAAAATCATCCTCAAAAGAAATAAAATCCTGGTTATCTTTATGCTAAAAGATTCTTTTTAGAAGATTGTATTTTATTTTAAATATGTACCCCATTGGTAATAGATTTATGAGGTTTAAAATGAAAAACTCCATAAAAAGGTATATATTTAGATATCTTGCAATTAAACCTTCCTCTGTTCCTCCAATTCCTTTTAGGAAACAAACATTTATTAGAGTTTTCTATATTCCTCTGGTGTCTATTTGGGCAAATATAAGCAAATGAAAATATCCATTTTGATTTTTATCCTTCCTTGTTCAAAATTTGATACATCATATGCACTGCTTTTCATCTTACAATTTTCCCTTAACAATATATTCTGGAGAACCTTTTATATTAGCATACAGAGATTATCCTCATTCTTTTTTACAGCTGCATAATATTCCAACACAGAGCTATGTCATTGTTTATTTAACCACTATATGTGAATATTTGGGGTGTTTCCAATCTTTTATAATGAATATGTACAAATAAAGGAGGGGAACATAAATTTCCAGAAGCTAAATTAATGGACTAAAGTATAACATATTTTTAAGTTTTTATGAATATTGTCAGATTATGAAAGTGTCTTTCTTTTTCCCCCCACAGCTTTTTTTTTTTTTTCACAGCCTTTTTTTTTTTTTTTGAGACAGAGTCTCGCTCAGTTGCCCAGGCTAGAGTGCTGTGGCGTCAGCCTAGCTCACAGCAACCTCAAACTCCTGGGCTCAAGCGATCCTTCTGCCTCAGCCTCCCAAGTAGCTGGGACTACAGGCATGCACCACCTTGCCCGGCTAATTTTTCTATATATATTTTTAGCTGTCCATGTAATTTCTTTCTATTTTTAGTAGAGAGGAGGGTCTCGCTCTTGCTCAGGCTGGTCTCGAACTCCTGACCTCGAGCGATCCACCCGCCTCGGCCTCCCAGAGTGCTAGGATTACAGGCGTGAGCCACCGCGCCCGGCCTTTCCCCCACAGCCTTTACAACAAAATATATTGCCAAACTTTTAAAGTTTTTCTATTTTAGTAGGTCAAATATGATATTTGAAGGTAGTTTTTATTTGAATGTATGATGAATGTCACCGAGCGTCTAATTTATATATTCATTTTTCTGTGAACTAACTATTCATATTTTTGCCTATTTTTATTTGATTATTTTGGCTTACTATTCTTCCATATAAACTTCAAATTCAGCTTGTAAGTTTCCACCAAAAAATCGATGGTTCTATTAAAATTGTATTAAAAGTATAAATTAACTCAGGAATAATAGACATTTCTTATTAATGTAGAGTTTTCCTATCCTAAAACTTGGTAAATTTTTCTATTTTGTCACGCCTACATGGTATGTTCATCAAGCAAATTTTATAGTTTTCCTTATATCAGTTGTCTAAATTTTTAGTGAAATTTTCCATAGTTTTTTTTTTGTCTTTTGCTATTGTAAATAAGGTTTTATTTTGTTAATATTTTCTATCTGGTTGTTATTTGTATACATGCAAGCTAAAAATAGAAATAGATTAATATACTTCACATTAAATGATAAATTCTTTCCTGTTTTTTGTTGTCTTCAGAAGATTCTCTTGCAGTTGTGGCTAAATACTCATCTGCAAATAATTACCATTTTATAATTTTTATCTCCAATTTCTTTCTATTTTTAAATTTTATTAGTGAATACTTCTCATAATATGAGATCATAGTGGTCTTAAAGAAAAGAGATGAGAATCTAATCATGTTCCTGACTTGGATGGGAATGGTTCTAGAATTTCCCCATGAAATATGATGCTGGTATAGAAATATCTGAGATGAGTTGCAGCAAGACTAGCATGATTATGCTGTGAAATAAAAGAAACTCCCAAAGTCCCAGTGATGTGAACACACTTTCTTCTACCTTGTGGATTATTTTGTTTGGGTCCTCTCTATTTTTACTTATTTTTTGCTCACTTGATCTGTCTTGGATTAAAAGTGGTAAACTGAAGCCTCCTACAGCTAGTGTCTTGCTATTTCTCCATGTATTTCCTTCAGACTCTGCTTTATTATAGTTACTGCCATTTTGATACATATTCATAGCATTAGAATTTCATTGAGCCTCCTTAACATTATAAATTTCCTTCCTTATTTTGTTATGCTTATTAGCCAAAAAATCAACTTTGATACTAAGTTGCAAGCCCTACCCAACTAGCGTATGCCTCATTGTTGATCATTTGTAGTTAGTTTTCCTGGTGCCCTTGCATCGTGCAGACTCAAGTCTCCTTCCATTTCAGGAAAGGTTTCATAAATTATGTTTAATTTTTTTCTGTTTTATTGTTTTGGTTTTCTTTTGGGGGAAATACACGAAGGTATAAACTGCATCCTCTTTGATGATCTTCCATATGCTCCATAATTTTCTATGATTATTTTTAAATCTCTTACTTCATTTCTGTTTCACTTTGTTTGCTTTTCCAGTTTCTGTTCTCTGCCTTTTATCCTTTGTTATATCTATTGTCCCATATGCTAATAAGCAGTCTTCATTTCTGAAATAGATTTATATTGTTCTTCTGTTTCCTTCCTGAGTTCTCCAGTAACTGCTTTACCTCCTCCAATTGTTGACACCTTTGGTCTAAGCAACACTTCCCTGATTTCTTCTATTTCTATGTTTTGTGGTTTTCTTTGATAACAGTAGTTACTTCAGTATCACATGGCTTATAATTTTCATCTGCTTTGGGACAAATGTTTTCCTTTTGAATTTTCTTTATTTTCAGAAAAGTTTTCTAATTTTTGAAACATTTTTTTTAAGGTCTTTGTATGTATGCTATGCCTATTTTTTCTTTGACATTCATATTGAATAAGTTGGATTTTTCTGGACTTGGTAGTAGCCAGAGTTTCCTGGAGTCGGGGAGGGAGGAAAGAGGCAATTCATCCTTCAAGTCTATGTGAGTCAACACCATTTTTGTTGCTACAGAGATAGATATTTTTAAAATATGACGTCTCTTTATTCCGGAATCTAATTTAATTCAGCCAGCCCTACACTTGCCTGGTTTCTTCATGAGCCACTGCCCTTCATGAGCACAGGCCTTCCCTTCTAGGATCATCTATTTAATTGCATATATTGGTTTATTTGCTTTTGCTACAGCAGTCCAAGGTCTCCCGTTGGGCCCCACCAGGCACTTTCCTTGCCTCTCACTCTGCCTCTACCTCCACTTTATTCCTGTTTGATCTCAGCCTAGTTCCCAGCAATTGGGTTGGGTATGTGTGTGTGTGTTTTGGTGTTTTCTGGGAATTTCTAAGATCTACATCCACTCAGCCCCTGACCCTGCCCACACCTCACCATTCTGTCTAAGTGTTCTGTGGGGCAACCTATAATCTCCACTGGCCTCAGGTACTTTAGAAGATTTCCGTGAAAACAGAATGTATGGCTAGTTGTGTACATTCTCTCCTTTCTCTGTTTGTTTTCCAGGAGGAAACATGGCAATATTCAGAACTAAACGGCTGCTGCTCTCCTGGAGAAAACCCTACTGAAAAGATTCTTTGTTGCCATCAAGCCTGTCCTTAACACTTGCAGTTCCAGGAGCAAAAGTACCAATATAGTTCAACACACCATACACCAAAATCTTTAAGGGTTAGAAATAAAGCTGACGAACTATCAAGTGAGACATGTTCTAGTCTCCCTCCTTAACAAACACAACCTCAAAATGACCCAGATGGCCAGATTCGAATGTAGAATTTTCAGGCTCTGCTGTTCCACTCCTGTCCTCAGCCTGCGGCCCAGCCCACCTCTCTTACCACCTGATACTGTTCCTGCACCACGGAGGGCCTTGCAAGCACCCCCGGGGACATCACTCTCTCCACATCATCTGCAATCAGCTGCCCCTCGGCCAGCCTGCAGCCCTGAGAGTGTCCCCATCCACAATGCAACCCACTCTTGGGATTCTCTGGGAAGATGTGAAGGCCTCTGGCCTGTGAATCTGGACCCTGGTTCCCCAAACCATGTTTTACGAATTATCTAGGGGCATGTCCCCTTTGGCCTTGTGAACTCTTTATGCAGTGTGGATGGACGACTATTGGCTGAAAGGACAGTCTTACTAATGGGCTAACAAGGAAAATGAATTTCTAACTGGCAGCCACGTAGAGTGATATGAACACTGTTCCTAAAGTTGGTAACTGAATATCTCTATTACGGTTGTTTACCTAGCAATTAAAAGAAGCTGAATTAACAAAGGAAAGCATAAATCTTCATTAACATTCACCAGAGCTGGTCAATTCACATCCCAAAAGGGAGAGGAGTCTCCAGGAGAGGGAGAGGTAAAACAGTAAACAGCCATCAATCTGATCAACTGTCATTTTAGATTCAGTACCTATAGGTTTGTTTTTTTGTTTTTTGTGTTTTGAGTTTGTTTAAACAGACTCAAAGAGTTTCTGGGCGGACAGTCTAGGCACGAGCTTCCCCCACCTCTTTCAAGGAGAGACAGCACCAGATGTCTCCCACTATCACGAAGGAAAAAAAGAAAAAACCCAATTCCTGTTATCAACCTGCTATGTGAGAGACAGAAAAGGATGAACTCAGCATTTTCTCAGCTGTCCTCTAATTGGACAACAATCACAGATCTCCCCAGCCCTCCCCAGCCTGCCCTAGTGAAGAGTTAGAGTCCTTTGGCTTCAGGGCCAGCGCCTCTCTTTATTTTCTGGTGCTGTGCTCTCTTTCTCTTTGCAGAAAGAGTAAGATAAACTCGGTGCTTCTTTCTATCCTAAACTCAAATTCTTTCTTGCCTGCGTACAGACATCACACCCTAACATTGGCCAAAGAAGGGCCAGGATTGGGCTGTTAAAATTGTGGACAGCGTATAATTTTCCAGTGCTGTTTGAATTTTTATCATTAATGTTAATTTATTTCATCATAAAAAGGTTAATTTTTTAAAATAGGCTTTAAATGAATCAATGCTATTTTGTTTATTTAAAGAATATATTGTGGTTTTTCTATGGGAAATTTAAAAGCTAAAGAAGTGGAAAGTAGGATTTCTGATCATTTTAATTTTTTTCTTTGTTCTTTCCTGCAGGCTATGTATTTTCTACTCTAAACATGGACTGTTTTCGTAATAAGAAAAGAAACATATTAAAAATGTAAAAAAGGAAGACTTCAAAAATAAATAGTGAATGCCCCAAAAGGGAATTTAGTACTAATATTTACAGGTAAAAAAATAAATAAATTTCCATTTTTCTCTAGCGAACCCAGAACATATTTTTTGAATGTTTTTCTCTTTTCTCCCAACACACACATACACACACACACACACACACACACACCCCTTAAGAATTGAGTGATAGTCAAACATTTCACTTACCAAGACAGCTGATTTGGCTTCGGATCTTTGGACACAGCTGTAAGATATAAGGAATGTGAACGTGCCTGGACAACCCCTTTAGCTAGGACCCTCATGCATTGTCCTCTGTGAAGTTCAGGTCTACGGTCAGCACACGGGACATCCACAGAGAGTGGCCAACTGCTCTCCTTAAGCCCCCTTTCACCTGCTAGGTTGCCCACGTGCCCATCTCTGTTCCAAGGATACGATAACTTCCTGCAGTGTGTTCTAGACAGGAAACGGAATGAGTATGGAGCTGCCAACGTCAAAGAAGCATTCGGTCCAGTAATCTCCCAGAATCAGTTCTGAAGTTGGAGTGAGGGAGGGAGGTTTCTAGTATTTGATTCATGGTCCTTTCTCCCTTGGTTCCCAGGTTCCTCCTTTTGAAAACCTTTTAGAACTTTTCCTTAGAACATGTTCCCTCTCCACCCTTAGGTGTCTTAATTGGATAAAACTGTTAGTATTATTAAATTTTTATTTTGCTAATTCTGAATACTTGCACAGAATACAAATAAGACTTGATTTTAATATTTCAATTATTTTTTTGGCTTGGAACTAGCAGTAGAACACCAATTTAATTCAAATTTACCATTTCTCAATTTCCCTAATTCACCAACTTGTTCTTCATCTATAGGATTCCTTTTCTTACGTCAGGGTCTTTGGGGCTTCATATAGCAAAAGACCTATATGAGATTATTTGTAGTTTTAAGTAATTCTTATAGGCCCAGAGTAAATGGAGTTCTTATGAAGAGGTCATTTCTCCCTTCTGAGAAGTGCAAATCCATTTTCAACACTATGCCCCTATGATCTGTAGCTTTATTTCACCAGTAACAAGACAACACAATCACCCTCATGACCAGATAGTTTCTGTTCATCCCAGAAGTGTGCTTCTGTTAATACTTTGCTGAGCGCGCTGCAAAGCATTTGGAAAGTTTATTTTGCATGTTAGTATTTTTTGTGGGTAGCGTCTTGGTTTTGTTTTCTTTTCCTAAGAAGGGTTCTTTCAGAAAATGAATCTCCAACTTTTATATTTTAATTTTTTTATACTTTTTATTTGATACAGTCTTGAAATGTATATTATATGAAAATTAGGAAGATTGCTTAAGCAATAAGTAAACATAATGAAAGAAGAAGAAAAGAAAAGTGGAAAAAATCATCCATGAATCCACTAAGATTCGTTGTTACTATCCTCATTTTAGCGCACAATGAAAAATGAAGGGTTTTGTCTTCCTCCTTTCCAAATATACTGCTACACATAATGGAAGCCTCTCCAAGGATAACCCTATTCATGAGCAATTATTCTAAAGTGTTTCATTTCTAAATATAGAATCTAGAATCTGAAAATTTACTAAATGCAAGGATGACATCATATAAACAGACATCCAAACCTCTTATGCCATATTCATGAAAGTGCTCATTTCTGTGTTTGAAGACATGTGGGTCTTATCTTTTTATACCATGTTTTGCCTGAATTTTATTTCTCCTTTCCACTTGATCCAGCCAGCCATACTGCCTGTGTAAATACAACTCAGCCTTTTTTTCCTTTTGATACTCAGAAATCCATCTTCAACATTTTTGATCAGTGTGCAGTGCATTAAATACTACAGCAGATGGTGCTTTTTGATGATGTGTTTCTACATGAAGCAACATTTTGTCTTGTATGCTGCATTATCAAAAAATCAAACATGTAATTATGCAAATATGTATGCCTTTATAATAATCAAGTTTTATTGTAAATGGTTGATGCACATCAATTTGATCCTGTAGTGCTGTTTTAAGTGCGGTTTAAGTGGCTTTTCAGTGTACCCAGAGGCAACACAAATGCATCTCTGGAATATTAATAAAATCCTGAATCTTTGAGACCCCAACTGGAATCTCATTGCTTGTACTGATTGAAACGAAATGCTAATCCTTTCCTTTAAAAAAATCCCCTTTGTTATTTAAAACACTGATATTAGTATGATATGAAGGGCCATTTTATTTTAAATTGTATTTTAATGTAGTTGTTAAAATAATGCCTAATCATACTATATTCAGTCTTCACAATGTAAATTTGATGAGACATGAATCCAATCATTTTGCAACAATGAATGCAGTCATGTATTCTAACCAGTCCGGTTTTTCTAATTCCATAAATTTCTACTGCCAGTGGCTGTTTACCAGTTTCACTTTTGGAAGCATTAGCTGTCCTTTGTGGGGACATGTATTGTGAGTATTCATTCCAGAAACAATCGACTTCTCAAAAAAAAAAGAAGAAGAAGAAGGGGGACTCCTTAATTTTAATTCCTATGAGTATTTTTAAGCAGGATTGTAACATAGATTGTGGAAATTTTACTGAACAGGATCTGGGCTTTATACATTGGATTGTGTCATTGGTACGTGATCGTGCCCACCCGTCTCTCCCTAGATACAAACACTCACACATTCTGCTGTGGTTAAACTAAACAGATGGACTGTGGGTACCGATAATCTATGATTGTAAATTATTTTTGCTTGTTTGTTCCTCTTGAAGAGAAATAAAAGGCTGAAAAAAGCAGAATACAAAAGGAAGCACAATGTAGCTTTAAAGGGAAGAAAATAAGCACGTAATTTCCTTTTTCTATTTCCAGTTCTCCTCTTTATATTTACTTTGCTTATTGGGTTTACTGTAATTATGGTTGTGTTTTCAATGGCCACCACTCCCTTGCAAGATGAAATATGCACTTTTTTTCCTTTGGTCTCATGCCTAGTTCCCCCTGCACTATCCTTCATCTTACCAGAAAGCATTTCTTTCTTCTAAATATGTGGATTTATTTGATGTTTTCTTTCTTTTTCACATATTGTTCATATGCTGCCATTAAATCTCTGGCTCTTTTTATTTGCTTTGTGCAAAACTCTGATTCACAGTCCCTAATGCACATTGTCCGTATTCACCAGGTCCTCTCTATTTTGGTCACTGTGAAGGGTGACTTGTTTGCTGTCCTATCTAGTGCGCATTTCCTTCTAGAAAGTTAAATCATTACATCTCCTTCAAATGTTTGTATCTCCATTTACCCATTTCTCTGACCCATCAAGATCAAGATCAAGAGATAGACAGATAGATAAACAGATAGATTTTTGATTTTTTTTTTTTTTTTTAGATTTTTGATTTTTTTAGACAGAGGTGGAAGGCTTGATGAAGCAGAGTCTTGTATTGCCTAGATATCTATCTGTAACCATAAGTTGAAATAAAACCTCAAGTATTCATATCTGAATATTTAAAAATAATTTTAATGCACTATAACTTTCTAAGCATCTTTAAGAGCTTAAAACTCTGTTATAATTACTCTTAGAGATATCAATTATCGGTGTCCATTTTGCTTCCTCCAGGTTACATTAGTGCTATTCTTGATGGTTGAACCATGGGTGTTTGTATAGGTCATTAAAAATGCTATGAGTTTTGTTACTTGTTGCTATAGTAGGATTTTCAATATAAAAATGACACGATCCCAAGGCTATTTAAATTGCACATGCACACAGACATCGACATTAACATAGCTGTTAAGTAATGTTAGTGGCCATTTGTAAAGGTCAAGGTAAGCTCTGGATGGTTTTCAGACTCCAGTCTACGTGATTTCCTTCTCTGTCCATAATCAGAGCTCGAGAGATGGCTTCTGGACTCAAGAGGAACTGAATCTGAATTTATGTTTGAGTGCCCATTAGATCCAGGATTTTACAAATTACCATGTTGTGAGTGGGTTAGGGCTGACCTGAAGACTCCTAGAAAAACTCAGATCCTCAAATCATGGTTGCATAAATATTATTTAATTTTGAATTTATGACCTTGTAGCTAATTTTTAAGTAAAGCTAAGAACAAGGACCAAATAGTTTTGCTTTTTTTCCCAATAGCTGCCTTTGTTTTTGCAAGACAAGATTCATGTATGATTTGAAGCGTATGTTGATGCTTCCATCAGCCCTCTTAATCTTTATCAGGCAAATCAATAGTATCCCTGGCCTTTTGATTGCTTTTAAAATATGCAAATGTAATGCAAAACTTTTTTTAGCTTTTGAATTTAACTTTAGATGACATGACATTTCAAGCTCAGTTTAGAGATAAAAACACGACAGTAACATACACAACTGTAGCATTGATTTTAATAGAGTAACAAGAAATGTAGTCACATATTCTGCTTAAGTTTCCCCAGCAGAAATTGCTTCTGCATCAGAGCCTATTACAAATGCAATTCACTAAGGTCTTATGGGTGACAAAGCTTTAATTAGCATCACATTGTTTTCTAATGTGATTTTGCACTCGTAAAAACAGGATTAGGAATCAAAATATACTTTTATAAATGCCAATTTTAATTGCATTACTGATGGTGTGCAGGTCTTTAAGCACCCCACACAGCTTCTCACATAATAACTCTCTATCTGAAGGAGTAAGTGTGAAACATAAAGAAAAAATGGCATATATTGTCCAATAAAACACCTTTAAATCAAAAGAGGAAATGTAGTCATTTATGGTACACAATACTTCATCCAACATCAGCACCTTCTGAAGTCTGTGCCCCCACAGCCATCAGCGCCCACAGGTAATGCTTAGTAATTTGCTGTTTTATTTCAAAGCAGGGAAATTAGAGCAATAGTACATGATGGGTGCACCTGCTTGAGAACAGATCTCAAGACCTGCTATCTTCCTTCTAGGTCCTTCCTTAGAAGACATCTGCATTTTTTTCATTTAATATTCTTGCCGCTTTTGTTTTACTTTGTGTTTGTTGTTGTTATGTGTGAGCCTCTCTCTTCCACCCCCCAGGTGCGATGAGGCCATCTTCTTTTGCTCAGGGAATTTTTTTCTAGGAGATCATGATTAGTAGGTTTGATCTTCAAATTAAAGATTTGCTGTAAAAATCACACTATTTCATCATTACATCATATTTCTATTCTGAGCACTTAATAGACTTGTGCTCGCTCACCTGTACCAGACACTTTCCACAGGTAAGCAACAACTTTTCCTCACATTTTAAACAGAGGTGGATCCAATGATACAGTGGGGTTAAGCAATTTATCACAGGTTAGCCAACATTTCAGCTGGAAAAACAAGACCAAAGTGTGTATTTCTATTTCTCAGCTCACAGCTATAATTACTAGACCCAAGAAAGATAAAAACTGGATACCATATGAAGGGCTCTTGTTTTTTTAAAAAAATCCTGTTTTTGTTTGTTTTGCATTTTTTGTAAATGAAGTAAATAAATAGAGCATCTAAGCTTTGTTATTTGGAGAGGGATTGGAACTGAAATGATCTTTGTTAAAAACAAGTTTTAATTTTGAAATGTTGCCTCCGTGCCACAAATGAAATGATTATTTGGAAAACTGATTCTTATTCTAAGAAGCTCTACATAGTCACAGCTATTTCCATAAACTATATTTGTGTCCATTTAGCTATTTGCTTAAATCAGTGGGTAGAGAAGACATTTTATATTCTAATACAAATGTAATTGTTATTTATTGTTTGAGTTTTTAGAACTTAAAGTTCTTTGTATTTTTACTGTTTTTTTCTCTTTAACTTTTTAGTTTTAATATTTTCAAGCCAACAGAAAGAATGCAAGAACAGTACAATGCATTCCATTGTTTTTAAATCTTGATTTTCTGGTAGGAAAAAAAAAAAACGTACTGCCAGGTCAATGTAAAGTTTTAGGGTTTTTTTTGTTTTTTTCATTTCTCTTTAATTGCTTCTTAATTTCTTATTGATCCACTAACTAAAGGATTGTTGTTTGATTCACTGAGTGAGCCTGCAAGATTGTCTGGGTGAAATTAAATCAGTTGACCTAGCCTCTTTTACTAGAAATTGAGTTGTGCAATCATAACAGCTCCATGCACTCAATAAGACAAGGCAAGGAAGGACGGCACAGCCAGGAAGCCCCATAATGTGCATCCTATTTTAATTCATTGCCACACTTTGCTGTACCCATTAGGCAGTAGGAGAAATCCAGATTTGCAGGAGAAATCCAATGGGGCTCAATTGCCATGAGATTTTTTTTTTTACTTCGTTCATAGATTATGATATGGAAGTAACCAAATAAAAAGCTCTGTCATTAAACTACTCATAGGACTCCATACACCCTGTCCAACTTTAACTCATACCTTTCAACATCAATTTCTGGTTTAGTTTCAGCTGTCTTTTTTCTGCCCCTCACTGTCTTTCCCTCACCCCACCCCATGCTCATTCTTGTCTCTGTGCCTTAATTCCTCTTGTTTCTCTCACTTGTATCTCATTGAACTAATGCTGTGAGCACCTAACTTTTTTCTGCCTTTATAAAGATTCTGAGCACTTTTGAATATCAGCTCAAGTCTTGTGGCTTCTGGAAAGCCCATCCTGATATGGGAACCAATAGCTACCACTCCTTTCTGTAGCTCTGCTGTTGTCATATGTCATCTTGTGCAACCGAACAATTTAATTCTATTGTTTCTTATATGTCTGTCTTACATATGCTCCATGTCAGTAGGTATGTTTTTTTAATATTGCTTTTGTGTCACCTTCCCCTTACTTTGCATAGGAATAGATCTTATCACACAGGCACATGGAGAAACAGGGAGTGGCCTGAGATCTCAGGCAGAGGCAGCAAGTTAGAAAAGCCAGGTCCTAGAAAGGAAGGAGTTCAAGAAGGACAAGAATAGGGGTCAAGGACTCAGCTCAAAAATACAGCATGAAGAAAGTCAGGACCTGAACATAGTCATGTGTGTGATGTGATGTACCAGCAGGAAAGAAAAAAGCCTAAGTACTAAGATGTGTCTGGACCCTCTGTGATTATAAGTATATAAGGCCCAGTCTTCAGGCTGACCTGAGAGGGTTGGCAGGTCTACACAGCTACCTGGAATCAGGTGGGAGCATCTGCAGGGCATTGGGAAGTGAGAAAACAAGAGCCTGGCAGTTACTGACAGATATATAAATAGTGCTTAATAAATGTTGGCTTATTAATTAAAGTCTATCCAAAAGAGCACTAATGACACTCTTCTCCCCCTGGATGTTAGCTCAAGTTATGACAAATGAATAATATTCAAGTTATCTACTAGCATATATTTCTCTGAAGTCTACCTAATGTTTTTTCCTACCTGCCAAGTTTTCAGACATTATATACAAGGACCATTGACCAACTACCTTTGGGGACAGAAATAAAACTTTTACTTGCATCTTCTTTCAATAGGTTACCCCAGATCTCTTTTAATTGCCAAATTTCTCTTCTTTAAACAACTCTCAGCTATCTTCTAGTGAGGACTGTAAGTATATTCTGGTAGTCACAACCTGTTTATAGTCATGATAGAGAAGTTCCTTTCCATTACTTTTATGAGCTATGGTCCCATCAGTGTGTATTTGGCTCCTATACGCCTACATTTCAAGTATTCTTAAGTGCTTTTCCTAATGCCTTTGTGGCAATACTCATCTCACACATATTGTCGACACTGGAGAACTTTCAGTCAGTGTTGGATTCTTAGACCACTGACTGATGTGAAGACAAGTTCTGGAGCTCATTTTTACCTCTGTTTCTCATATCCGTTATTCTCACCCATGCACATGAGAATAATGGTAAATGAGGTACATGCTAGCTCTGTTGCAAAGAGACCTCAGTTCTAATTCTGCCTCTGTTGCCAGTTCTCCATTTGGTTGGCAACATGTTGCTTCTTCTGTAACTTCTCTGGGCCTCGTTTTCTCATCTGTCACAGAAAGGAGTCAAATCAGGATTGACTAAGGTTCCATGTTTTAGACACTATGTTTTTCCTTCAGAAGTAAATACAAAATTTTAGGTGTTTAAATTTTATATAAATATATTAAAGGGCATATGAAATGTATACAAACCAATCTTATAAAGTACTTGACATGTCTTTGTAATTCTCTGACAATTTTGATCCTGAGTAGGGAATGTTTCCCATGTGGTTTAATAATCTCCTGGTGGCTGGATTACTCTCTGTTATGGAGTATTCATTTTTGCCTATTTTGTCCTTGACTATTTGAGATTATGCTTAATAGGTTTTAGTTTGTATACTTATAACTTACTGATAATAATATTGATCACAGTTCAGATTTTTTAGCACTTCTTATGTGTCAAGCAGCATTCTAAATACTTTAAATCTGTTAAGCCATTAATTCCTGAAAACAACACCATTACACAACTTCTATTATTATCTCCATCACCAGATCAGGATACTGAGGCATATAGAGCTTAAAATCTTGCCTGAGATCACCTAGCTAGAAGTTAGGAATCTTCAAAGGGAAACCAGACAACATAGGTCCAGTATCCATGTTTTCTAATGGTTTTATTACATTGCATCTTATTGTTCAAAGTGCCTGAAGAGAAGGCACAAGCTTGGCTAATGTTGCCAGAGTAGGTGAAACTTTTCACATGTGCTATATAATCACATTTTACTTGTAGGGTAGCAGTTAACACTACAAAACAGTTGGTTAAATTTTCTTACTTTGCAATGCGTACTAGCCAGCAGGGACGGGCAATGTAGATGCTGATGCTCTGAGAATGCCACCCCATTTGGAATTCAAGGGAATGAACCATAACAATCAACAGGGACACAGAACATCCCCACATCAAAGAGGTGAAGTTAGTCACAAGTGACAATACAGTGTTAAATAATTAAATTGTTTTAGCTGTTAACTGTAAGTGAATGTTGTTTTTAATTGCACTTTAATAATGCCATGCCCTTTATAACCAAAATTAATGTTTTCTGTCGCTCTGTTTTTGAAGTATGTGTCAGTTTAATTAAACTATTAATGGTAGACAGATTTTAAGTACTTTATATTCTTCATTAAATTGTATCTGTTCAACAAGCGTAAACAGGAAAATCGAGTCGGTGAGGAGCAGATTCACGTTCTGCCTGATAAATCACTCATCATCAGATAAGATGATGCCTTGTGCTTGTTTAGGTACTTGCTCTCCGTGATAAACAAATCCACTTCCAAGTTATAATATTCACTGTGTTCATTTAAAAATAAAGACGTCCACTCCTTTGGAAAAACCTGGACTGAAGAAAACGATTTGTTGAGGTTTTGTGAGACAGACAGCCAAAAATGCAAGCCCTGAAGGACTGCGGTGATGATAACAGCTTCAGTTCATTTGGGATCATGGGTACCTTTCTTCTGTCTAACTCTGACAATTTAGGGAAGAGGGACTGCAAGAGAGGTTGGCTTCGTCGCCTTTATCCTTTCTGGATTGCCTAATTATAGCTGAGTCTCCTGCAAAACCCATGAAACCAGCCTAACACAAAGCAGCCATTTGTTTTTATTGCCAGAAATGACAATTGATAAAGTAAACACTGTGCACACCCCAAGCATCTCCTGGATTCAATTCAAGAGAATCGATTGAGTCTTGGTTAAAGATCAGGAATGGCTGTAGCAGGATAATTTCTTGTTTCTTCAGCCCATTGATGACACATGCAAATAGAAAGGGGACCCTAATTGGCAAACACTTAAAAAGCAGGACAGTATCGAAATTACACTTCTCTAGCAAGAGGAATGGCTGGCTACATCTGCTGCATACAGTCAAAGATGTAACATGTTATAATAGAGACAAGTGTGTCCTTCCTTTGTGTGGCAGATCAATCAATAGCTTTTCATGTGATCTTGTTCACTATTATGTTAGTAATGAAACCCTCGTGTGATGTGACAACTGTGGAATAACATTTGGTCACAAAGCTGGTGTTAACAAGCACAACTGGCACTCTGGTAATTAGACTGATTTCTGGTCTCTTCTTTCACAAATTGTCGATAAGTGCAGTAAACAGGCCGTTGATTCCTCTCCAAACAGCTATATTAAGCTTCATATTCTTGGAAATTCATCTACTAGATTTGTTTATGGCAGTGAAACCATAAAAGAGAAAGATTATATGACACTCTTTCCCTCCTAGGTAGCCTGAGCATGTGTGAGCACATGTATGTACGTATCTATCGCTACTATTAAATTTTATCAGTAAAATTCAAAGTGTATATTAGCATGTTTTGTTTTAATTAACTAGCAGTTGGCTGAGAACAAGATCCATACAAACAGGGACCTGGTCCTATCCTTGGGTTTAAGATTCACTAAAAGAAGCAGAGAGATGTAAATATACATCAAATGGAAAGCAGAAATATAGGGAAAAAATCTATACTCTATGTACTTTTGTACAAGAGGAGCTCTATTTGCAACTATAATTAATTTATAAGCTTAGCCTTGGAAAGAAACTTAAATATATGAATCTAATATATTCTTTATCATCCACTCTGACAATTATTTTTTGGTCTTAATGTTTTCTCCTTCTATATGGATTTTCTGCCAGAGAACAGGGTAAGCTATTAAATATAAAGCAAAATGGAAATTTGATCCATCCACAGACAATCAGTGAGCTTTTCTCTGAAAACTCCCCCACTGTTATCAAAAGGCGCTAATTGCATTTAAATGTGGGTGGCACTGAGTGCTGGGTGAAGTTTACCCAGATGGGACCTGGCTTCATGGAAGCTCTGATCTGAGCAGGCAACTCTAAGAAGGCCTGGCGTGCCTTCAGCCAGGCAAAAGGCAACTTTGTTTAAGGAAATCACCATTCCATGATAGTGGGAAACATTTGGAAGCCAAAAAGAAATCCTGGTAGAGGTCCTTTGTGAAGATTCTGCTTCAAGCCTCTCTGTGTTTCAGTCCATCCTTTCAATCCCAGATATTTGTTTGCTGCTTGGCACACAGATACTCAGAGGTAAAACACATTTTGTCATGTCAAGTTTTGTTAGGTTTTCTACCCCTGAAACAGGACGTGTCCCACTGAAGGGAGGAAGGCCCCTGAACTTGCCAAGTGGGTTCTTGGCTTTGCACAGGAATGAATTCAAGAGCGAGCCAACTAGCTACAGAAAGCTTATTGAGAGAGAGAAGGACAATAGATCCTACTCCACACACAGAGTAAGGGTTCCTCTCTCAAGCAGGAAGGGGACCCCTTATGGGGCAATGGCAATGTTTTTAAATGTTCAAAACCCCTTACATGACCAGCATTGTCCTGAGGTCAGGTCATCAAGGTTAATCATAAACTGCTGTCAAGACAGGTAAGCACAGTCTGTAAGGCATGCGGCTTACAATTTCATCCATCCTCAAGTGGTCCTGGGCCAGCAACTTGCTGGCCACTTCCTTGTTCATGGTGGCTAGGGTCTGGAATTGGTCAAGGCTGCATTTAGGCTCTCTCGACCTTCCTTTTCTGTCTTATCCCTACATTACCCCACTGCACACCAGACTTGGAATTTCATTCTCTGACAGGTTTTTACTTGTCATTTTTGTTGTTGTTGAGGCCTAGTGGATATTAAAGTATTTCAACATCCAATGCCATCCTTCATCCACAAAGATGATTTTTTGCATTAGTTTCCAGGTACGCTTTCTCCTGGCTTCCCTAAAATAGTGGCTCATCCATGGTTATTAGCATGACAGGCCAAAAGGTCTTCCTAGTGGTCAAGCTCGAACCCTCAGCCTCACGAATGTGGTTTTCTGACCAAGTTTACTCACAAGGCTTATTTCCTCATATGGTGAACCCCACAGTTTTATGCAAAACATTTTCACAAACATTTACTGGGTGGCTAATCCCTGGACAAACAATGGGGGAGATGACAGGCATGAACACCTGTCCCCACAGAGCTCACAGGACAGGCTCCACGGAACAGAGAGGCAGGTAGAAGCTAACGATTTCAAGAAAGGATGCTAAGTGAGAAAATGTAGGAAGTGCCAATGAGGGGAATCAGACTCAGCTTGGGGAAGAGGAAAGGCCTCCCGGAGAAGGTGGCAGCTTCGAATCTTAAATTACCATAGAAACAAGCCTGCCAGACAAAGGAGGGACAGGCATTGCTAAAAGGGGAAACAGCTTATACAAAGGCTTGGAAGCTCACGGTAACAGGACACATTCAGAGCATCTGGAGTAGTTTGTATTTTAAGGCCAGGGCAGATGAGAATGCAACCATGAGAAATAGGCAGAGACCAAATCATAAAGCTTTTCTGTATGCCATCCTAAGAGGTTTGCTTTCATTCACAAAGTGATGATGAGACACTGAGGAATTAAACCAGGAAACAATATACAAGTTTGGGGAATATTTATGTAGGAAATACACAATAGTTGGCAGCTAGTTGATTGATTAGGCAAAAATTTGAAAGTTCTTTCTACAGTTTCCATTTTTTTTTTTTTCTAAGCAGTGGGAGTGACTGAAAGAAATAAGACAGGTGTTCTCCAAAGGAGTGTAGCTGGTGAGGTCTAGTTAGGCAGAAAGGGACGCAGAGACCATGCTGCGGGGCGAGAGAGGCGCTGAGGGAACAAGGACCAGGGTTCAAATAGGTGTGGTAGGCATGCTTGCCGCTGATCCCTTTAATGTTAGTGTTCTGCGTTCTGGGATCCACCAAATCCAATCCCCAATAAGATAAATCAAACATAGCCCTACATGAAATTTTATTTAACCTTCCTAACAATATTTTGAGGCAGTTGTCATTGTTCTCATTTTATGAATGAAATAAATTATAGCTCAGAGAAGGTAGCTTATTATACCTGCCCAAAGTCTTATAGCTAGTAGAGGATGAAAGATTAGGACAAAAGCCAGTCTGACAGCAAAGCCTAAGATGCTTTTTACTACACCAAAATTTTCAGGTACTCATGGATGAGCACAACTTATTTGGGATCCTTGGGACACAGGCTGGCCACCTCTTTCTACATTTCAATGATGTAAGTTATAAAGGGTTAGTCCTCAATTAGCACCTCCTGGGCACTAAGGGAGGTCAGGACTTTGAATCGCTCCTCACACTAGCCCTGGATGTAGCACTAATTTATAGATGTTAAACTAAAAAGTAAAATAGCCAAATCTAAATAGCCAGCAGTATGTCCCTACATAAAAGCTTAGATCTCTCTTTAGGCAATTCCTTAACAATGGCAAATCCCTAGTGCTTGAGAATGAAACAAAGACAACAGGATGACCACTGTGTGACTGTGGAATCTAGAGTGCATTTGTAAATCTGCCACATGTTGTAAATCTTACCCTAAGAGAACTGTGTGTTAGAGTTACAACTTCACCCTGAAATATTCTGTATGAATATCTTTTGTCCCCATCTTTCATGGCCCTCTACCTCTAACTGTCTCTCCTTTGCTCTCTAACTAGTTATTAATAGCCATAATTGGAATCTACTTTGTGCTAGATAGTGTACATTACCTAATTTTTTCCTAACAACTGTCCTATGAATCTATTAAAGGGAAAGTTGAACCTTTACAAACAGTGCTCGAGGTCATGTCCCTCCGTGTAGGGGTGTGAGAATTCACACTCAGCCCTACCTAGCCCTTCTCATTCTACTACTCACCCTCTTAGGGATGAGAAGAACCACTGAGGGTTAACAGATGTTGTCCCAGGATATTTGCCAGAAATGCTCCCCACATCCTCCTTAACTGCCATTTGATACTCATCTCTATTGTTCCCTGATCTCTGGCTTTGGGCATCTGCTCTTGGTCCTTGAATTTGGTAACTGCAGAAACTTCCCTTGTATGTTTCCTATTTGTCTTTGTTTTCTACACACTCTTTAACATTATCATCTATTCTTCACAAGACTACATTTACCAGACCTAAGCCCACGGAGCTGGGAGCTCTATGCTTTTGTGAACACTTTTTGCAAAGGGAAAAAAATTTAGATGCCATGTAAGGATGTTAATAAGGTAGTGATGACATGGAAGATGAATTTTTGGAAATAGTTTAGTTGCAGGATGGAGAATGGATTGTGGGGAGGCAAATGTGGACACAGAGAGACCAATTAAAAGGCTGACTACAGTAATGCAGGTGAAGAAATGGTCATAGCTCACACCAGGGCAGTTCTAGCAGGGGGTAATGACTAAGAACACAGACTCTGGAGCCAGACTGCCGGGGTCTGATTCCCAGATTTGCCATTCTCTAACTATGTGGCCTTGGGCGAGTTACCTAACTCCTCTGTGTCTCAGCTCTGTCACTTGAAAAATAGGGTTAATGTATAATAGCACCTGCCTCCTAAGGCTATAAATATTAAATGAATTAACACATTTAAGAGTGGCTGGCCACTAGTAAGTGCAATAAAGGTGTTAGTTATTATTGAAGGCAGTGGAAATGAAGAGAGATAAAATGTAAGGAGGCAAAATATATAAGCCATTTAGTTGCTTTGCTGTGGGTAAGGAATAAGAGGTGTCTAGAATGATTCCTATGTTTCTGTCTTGAAGCATTGCTTTCTGAGGCTTCAATCCCAATAGGTGTAATTTTGTAAGGAGGGAAGGTGGGGATAGGAATAGCCCTAGGTGTGATCATATTGTAGGTGTGTGCTTACGCATCGATTAGCTAGACTCATTCACCAGTTAAGATACTCACAAGTTAATACATGCCTGAGACCTTAGAGAGATTTCTCCCTCTTAATAGAAACCATGAATGTTAAATTTATGGATTTCCTGTATATACTGTATCATTTTCCTCTATAACCAAGTAAGCTGGGATTCAGAGAAATGGCTTGCCAAGTTCAAGCAACTAGAAACTGCAGGCACACACATTTCCCTGATTCCAGAGCCTGCGGGTTTTCACTGTGGCCCGCTGCCCCGTGAGCCACTGAGTGATACCCAGATCTAGGACTAGAGGCCCGGGGACAGTGGATGAAGGTGAACCACCAGGTTAGGGCTGCAAGATGATGAATGAGGATGATGGACTCTGAAGTGTGCCAATGGAGTAATTTATAAAGGACTGATTTAGTACCATGACACTTGGGGCATTTGATAATTTATTTATTTTGTTCTTATTCTCATGTGTTGTAATTGCATTTATGAAATAACAGTTATTAGAAGTATTCTGTCCTCAGAATGGTTTGTGTCATCTGCTCTTTGAGAGTTTAGTTATTCGTTTGTTTATTTTTTAGCTACATGACATTTAAAATGAAAAGTCACGTTGTTTCTCCAAAATATGTAAAGAAGATTTAAGAAAGTCATAGTTGCCTATATTCAAGGAAATTAAATTATTTTTATATTAAAATTCATAAAATTAAAATATACAAAGGATAGAAACCATCATAAACATGAGGTAAATTTTATTAATCAGTATGTACTAAGGGTATGATTCCTTATTAAGTATTACAAAAAGGTTTTATTAGGTAACCTTAATCATTTGCTATATCCCTTTAAAGACGTTTCTATCTTGAAACATCTATCTGCCCTATTACAAATGTCTGTCATATTATAAAAATATATAATATCTTGCCTTTATTCATTCATAGGGCACCCACTGTGTTCTAGGCACTGTTACAGACACTGGGATGCAACAGTGAACAAAATCAAGCCCCTGCTCTCATCAAGCTTTGCTTCTAGTGAGAAAAAAATAACAAATAGCCAAACAAATGAGTAATATAATGATATTACATCTCTGTATGTATTAGGAAGGCCCCCACAATTACTTAAATTATGTCTTTTCCTTTCAAGAGTCTAAGGTGGTAAGTAGCTCAAGCCCTGTGCACATTAGGGGTGAAGATGCTATCCAGGTATCTGCTTCACTTCCTCTATAGCATTGCTGTTGACTGGTTAAGCAAGCTCACTGCTACATCCAGGTAGCAGCTGGTGGGAGGGTCTTAAACTCCCAGTCACCTTCTTGCAGAATGTGCTATTGGAGAGAACCTAGCAAGGAAGGACAGCAGATAAACATGTGGTTGGGTAACCATGTGGTCAGCTTGAATTCCATTACTCTGGATGAGAAGAGAGAGAGTTTTGATGGACGTCTGTATAATTTTGTACCTTTGTTTAACTTCACATTAAAGATGATTATAGTAAATTGTCAGAAAAATTTCTGTACAGGCATTGACTAACCACTCTTCTGAAGCATATAGTTTGTTTCTAATGTTTTATTGTTATTATAAAAAGATAATATTTCAGGGTTAAATTTTTTTTATTGTTTCCTTAAGACATATGCCTGGAAATGTACTTACTGGCAATATTTGGAAATCTTTGTCATTTGTTGTTAATAATTTTCCAAAAACATTATATACATGTTTCATTTACCCATAGAATTTCTTTCACACTCTTGCTGGAAAGGAATATGAACCTTATTATTTATTAATATGAAAGACAGAAACACTATCTTATGGTTTTAACATGCATTTCTTTGATTGCTATTTAAGTCTAATTTTTTTTCCTAATTTTACTTAGGTAATTACATTTCTTGCATTTACCTCTCAGAATATTTGAATTGCATTGAATAAGTTTTTATACATCAAGGATTAATCCTTTGTCATATTTGTTACCAGTATGTATTTTTCTTAAGTACTTCTAAAGATTTTTGTTTGAAGATATATTGATAAAATATATAATTATGCTCCAGGATTAACACTCATTAAAACTTTTAATATCTCTGATCAGTAGTATTCAGCAGTCATGCTTTTCTATTGCTTGTATTTGGATCTTTCAGACACACAACTCAACACAAGCCGACTAACTTCGTATTATCCGTTCTTAGACTGAGTCATTGTTTGGAAAAGTATTACGTTCAGAGAGAGGACGCCTCCTGTTTTCTGTTGTTTCTTCATAACATAACCTCAAGTGTGTGCTCTTAGATGATATTGGTCCATCCTTATTCACTTTATTTGTCCTTTGAAATTTGAAAGAAGAAGGTAGAAGGTAACAGGAGATCTCTTCTCATGGCTGAGCCTTCTCTGCATGTTTAGTTATCTCTTTCATTCTCTCCATAATATCCCAGGTGGCTCATTCTCAAACAGCCTTCTTTTAACCAGTCCTATCACTAAAGGATGTGTTTGTAAAGAATTAATATATTTTTCTAAGTTCACAGTCAACATTTAAGCATGAAAGTACAATGCAAATTCCCTTTCTCAAAAATACATAATTGAATTTTTGTAGGAATATTTTATGATTCTAAATGTACCAATTTTTGCTAGTTTATGTTGTGGTAACAATGCTAAATCTCAGTGCTTTTGCAAATTCTCCACAACAAAAAGTTTTCTGAAAGTTAGAAACAAAGTGAAGTAAAGATAATTTTAAAAATTAAAAAAAAAACCCTTTCAATAATACCTAATCTTACTATCTTATTTAAAAATGAAACCCTTACCACCGCCTGCCCATTGTTCTTTTCTGATTAATTTCTTCTCCATCATGTTATTTCTTTTTAATACATTATTTAGTTATTTCATTGTCTCTACCATTCGAGTAGAATGTAAATTTCACAAGGGCAAGATTTTTGTCTGCTTTGTTCACTGATGCAGCTCCGGTGTCTAGAGTAGTGCCTAGCCCATAATAATTGTTAAACGAATGGGGAAAAATTTCAGAGGCTGACAACAGCAAATATTTTTTGTACTGCTGTCACATGTCTTTCAAGGAGTGGAGGCGTGTGTGCTCCATGGCCTTCTCATTCTGAGAACCAGCTCTTGGTTCTCAAGAGCCAGAATCTTGGAAACGTTGGCATCATTGCAGAGAGAGAAAGAGGTGATGGAATTCATGACAGCTCTTATGTTTGAGCTGGCAACACAGGTCACTTCCACTAACATTCCTTTGACCAAGGCAATTAACTTGGACAAACAGTATATCAATGGGGTGGTGATGAACAATCCTCTCACAGAGACAGGCAGTGGTTATTTCAGACAATTATACAGTCTCTCACACTACTATTTTCCTCATTGTCCCTTCTGATAACACATATGAAAAAAGTTACCTGAAAGCTGAGAAAATTCCTCGTAGTCTATTTATGTTCTCTTGAAAGACCAACTACAGTGCAAAAGGAAGTGATAATGGGACCTAATCTATAGTTTGGGGGTAACTAGGTAAGAATAATTGCCCTGAAAGAGATCACAAATAGGAGTAAATTTAAGTTCTTATAACTGTGAGATCCCATGTGCCCTCTCTTCCTTTTTCTCTTGTTGTAAGACACTCCATTCAAAGACAGTAACTTTTTGAAGGTGCAATAACCATAATATTGCCTGTTTTCAATACTAAGCAGAATTCTCAATGCAATAATCAAAGTAAGAATTGGTTATACATGTAACCATTCTGGAGGCTTAAGAAACCCCAAACCAAACATACTGCAAAGGTTGACTGAAAAAAAAAAAAGAACTTTACAGTGACAAAGGTGAAAACTATGAACTTCTATAAAAGTGCAGAGTCCTTACTGAAAATTACTTTAATTTTGCATATTCATAGAGAATATATGGCACAATTTCCAATCAAGCAGTTCAGATAGATTCCCCAGGGATTTTAGGGGTTAAACTAGTTATTGTGAAAAAGAGCAAACACATATATCCAACCCAAAGCACAGATAGCAACCTTACCTACACAATTTATTTGCATTAAATTGATTTTGAAGCAGTAGTATGGAACAAGCAAGTATACACTTATTATCAATTTAGTCTGAATGCTTCCTATTAATAATGTGGCTATAAATTCCATTCTATAAACTTATTTACTAATAATATTGTTATTATTATTACTAACACCTTTTCATTCTTACTTTCTCTCTTATTATTATTTTTCCTGTTCCCCTTTCCTTTGAATTTGCCCTTATACACCAGGGAGTATGAAGGTGCTAAGGGTGTGTTCCCTACCCATGAGGGCTTTACAGTCTGGTAGAACAAATGGGTAATTAAGTAAACAACTAAAATAAGAGTGACAAAAAATTATGAGCCAAAGACAGACACCTCACCAAAGAAGATGTACAGATGGCAAATAAGCATTTGAAAAAGATGCTCCACATGATATGTCACCAGGAAAATGCAAATTAAAACGAGATAACACCGCACACCTATTAGAATGTCAAAATCTAGAACACTGGCAACACCTCACTGCTGGTGAGGATGTGGAGCAACAGGATCTCTCATTCTTTGCTGGTGGGAATGCAAATGGTACAGTCATTTTGAAAGATAGTTTGGCAGTTTCGTATAAAAGTAAGCATACTTTTACCATGCTATCCAGCAATCCAACTCCTTGGTATTTGCCCAAAGGAGCTGAAAACATATCCACACAAAAACCTGCATACAGATGTTTATAGCAACTTTATTCATAATTGGTAAAACTTGGAAGCAACTAAGATGTCCTTCAGTAGGTGAATGGCTGAACTGTGATACCTCCAGACAACGGAATATTGTTCAGCCCTAAAAAGAAATGAGCGATCAAGCCATAAAAAGACATGGAGAAAACCTAAATGCATATTACTAAGGGAAGGAAGCCAATATGAAAAAGCTATATACTGTATGATTCCTACTATATGATATTCTGGAAAATTCAGAACTATAGAGACAGCAAAAAGATCAGTGGTTACAGGAGGCAAGGGAGGAGGCAGAGAGAGGGATAAATAGGCAATGCATAAGGATTTTTAAGACAGTGTAAATTATACTCTATATGATGCTATAATGGTGAATACATGTCTTTATATACTTGTTCAAATGCATGGCATGTGCAACCCCAAGAGTGAACCCTAATGTAAACTATGGACTTTGGGTAATAATGATGTGTCAGTATAGGTTCATCAATTGTAACCTATGTATTGCACTGGTGGGGATGTTGATAGTGGGGGAAGCTATGCTTGTGTAGGGGCTGGGGGAATATGGGAAATCTCTGTACCTTCCACTCAATTTTTCTGTGAACCTAAAACTGCTCTAATCATATCTATCTAGAAATTTTGGGACTCTATAATATCCTGACACAGATTTATTATTCAGTTGGTTAAGAATTTTTGAGGAATACAATATCTGAAAGGGATCAAATCAGTGATTTTTGCTCCAAATTTAGTATTAATAGATTAGTTGAATTGTTTTTTTGAAATTCTAGACAAATTGTGCTGCTTTGTGGTGACACAGAATAAAGCTACCAGGCTCAGTAGATCCTTCAGATTTTATCCCTCAATCTTGCCTCCTTTCCTAGCATGGTATTTTTTTGTTTGTTTTTTGTTTTTGAGACAGAGTCTTACTCTGTTGCCCTGGGAAGAGTGCAGTGGCATCATCATAGCTCACCTACAACCTCAAACTCCTGGGCTCAAACAATCCTCCTGCTTCCCCACTTCCCGAGTAGCTGGGACTACAGGCGCACCACGACAATGCCTGGCTAATTTTTCTATTTCTAGCAGAGACAGGGTCTCACTCTTGCTCTTGCTCGGGCTGGTCTTGAACTCCTGAGCTCAACCAATCCTATTGCCTCAGCCTCCCAGAGTGCTAGGATTACAGCCACTACACCCAGCCCTCCTAGCATTGTATGTTTGAATTCTCTCTTCCTTTCTAAAAGCCAAAAAGAAAAAAAACAAAACAAAACAAAACAAAAACCTCTTCTTTCCAGAAATACAGGAAAATAATCCATTTTAAGGAGAGTCTTAATGTCCCATGATAATCAAACTGCCCCTTGTCTCTCAACCAAGGCAAGTTACTATTTTTTTTTGTTGGATTTTGTTTAAAGTTATGATGTATATTGAATGCACAAATGAACAAATTAATTACATAAAAGAATGAAAACCATTCTGATTACAACAGAGTTTTACATCAACCACAGTTGAACCACCCAATCCTCAAGTGTTTTGGTCAATAAGTAAAACTACTCCAAGGTTCTTTTGGTTACATGGTTCTCAGGAATTATACTATGATTATTACATAATACATAGAACATACATTATTATTTTTTGTTATATAATGTACAATCACAGATCAAATAAAGCAAAGACAGTGAAACATCCCTTATTAGTAGAGTCTGTTTTCTGTTCATTGTTACAATTAAGAATGAAACTCTGGCACATTTTAGGTCTTCTGAAATAATTCAAGGAGACCATCAATTTGTACATAGGTCTTCTCTCTGCCTCAGCTATGATTTCTTTCTTTCACACTGAAACTCAGGACAAAGTAAGAAATATATACAATTACATATGCAGCTTTCAAGTGTAATTTTTCTTGTCTAATATAAAGAAAATCCTGTTTTGCCAAACTTTCTGTTGGAATTGGTTAAATTTACCCCCAATTGTTGTTTGTGGTTTGCCGATTAATTTTGCTAATGAATTAACTAGTGCAAGCGACCACTTGCAGAGCTATTCTCAGTATAATGAATGCAATTATTTAGCACTAAACCAGGACAGCATCTTTCTTTTTCTGTGACAAGCATAATTCTTTATTCTCCCATTAGCCAGGTGCCCTGGTCTCTGTAAACTAGTTATTGACCTGCTCATTTAAGGAGCTTCACTCTAAATGCTTCTTCCCTTATTTAACTCAAGCAAGCTCCTATAATTTCTCCTCCCCATATGGGGTTAGCATGTAAAGAGTTCATTGTTCATTTATTGTGAGTAAAGCAAGGCGTCAGGGAGCTGTTCTTAGATAGATGCTCAGACTCCTGAGCCCTGCTTACTTGTCCCTGGTTATAATGGATACAAAACCGTATGGGGCTGAGCAAGCATCATGTAAGCTCCATAGGAAATCCGAGGCAATGAATCATGGAGCTGGACTCCTGCTGAGGACTGTGTGTCTGAACAGACTACAAATAGACAGAAAAGCAGCTTAAGCAAGTAGCTTTCATATGACAGGAATGCATATATTAGACATAAGAGGAGACTATTTGGATAAGGATGTTTATATATAAAGGACAATAATAATTCTTCTAGCCAGACTCTGAGAGAGCAAACTGTTAGTGAAGAACAATGCCTCTTGGGCCCACATTGATGTGTTTCAGACCCATCTTCTGCCACTATTTAATATCCTTTTTTTTTTTAAATGTCACACAATATTGGATCACCTTGGCCATGATGTATTGTGTCAGGGCACATGCAATGAGACATAGTGAGATGTGACTGGCGGAGCCTAAAGTAAAGATTAGATGTCACAAATTAAAGAAAAAGGCACTGCCATCATTCATGATTGAACTTCCCTTTGAAACTGGTGAAAAATTAAAAGAGTTTAAATTACATAGGAAAGTTGTGTGTATAATGTTTGGAGGATAGTATTCTTTCTCCCACATTTTCTTTAAATAGTAAGTGCTCTATGTTATACCTGACCTCTATCTGTAGAAACATAATTGTGCTGTTAAAAAAAAAAAAAAAAAAGGAAACAATAAATACCCCCACCTTGGGGAAACCTTGTTAACATTTTTATTAAATTTTTATGTTTGAATAATGATACTTTAATATATCTTTTTCTTGACTGCAATTCCCAGAGTACTTTTAGGAGTAACTTGGTTTGACAGCCTAGGAATTTTGAGATAAAGAAAAGACAAATTAGGACCAGGTCTACAGGGGGAAACAAGATTATAGTAGAAAGTTTATGGTGTGAAGAGAGCAGGAACAGAATCTATTGGTTTGCTTCCGAGGCTGTTTATGTATATGTATGGTAAGTGAAAACAATCACACAAACATATACATAAACATGTTTACATTTGTTCCGGTGCATGCTCCCTAGGCTTTTTAAGCTAAACGTACATGTATAATAAACATGGATGGAAATAATCAGTTTCTCTCAGAATAACAAATATGAGTCAAGCTGGGAATTCACCCAATAACGTAAACTCCCAATTAAGAATATTACCAAGGAAGAGAATGAGCTAGCCAAGAAAAAAAGAGATAGAATTATAGCAAATGATAGTGGAAGTGTTTTGAACCTTTTGATAGAGCTGTTTTGTTACGGGTTTGGTGAGCATGTGGCAATACCAGGCATTCTACATAGAATGACACTTATATCAAAGAAAAGCTAGGCAGCATCTCAGCACATTTTCAAGTCACAAACTGAACTCCACAAACACAGGGATCTGAAATCAAAACTCCCTTGCTGAAGTCTTCAAAAAAGAATTTAAAGCTTCAGAAATAATGTGCATATCCCTGAGGGTGTTAACTGTAACCACCAAAGGCAATAAGGCTGGGGAGGGCAGTGCAAAGAAGGTTTGTTAGTGCAACACTGTCTATGTCACAGAGCCTTGGGTATAGCATATGCTCAATAAAAGATTTTGAATAGAATGCAAATAAAGTTATACAATGCATTAGCTGTTTGTCTTGTGGATTTGATAGTAAAAAAGAAGGCAAGTAGGTAAGATTTAGTTCTCAGGTAAATAGTGGAAACTAAATACCACATTTTTTCACTGTTTTCAGTATTTAATTAATCAACACTTTTAAGTTAGATGTGATCAAATGTGTCACTTTTCCCCCTTAATGGCTTATGTTTTGAGCCTTACCTGAAGTTGATACAGATCTTTTCCTGTATTTTCTTCTTCTTTCCTAAATTATACTTTTCACATTTATATCTGCTTGAAATTAATTTTCATAAATAATGTGAGGTAGGGATATAATTAAAACATAATAAATTGTCCTATTTGTTAAATTGACAATTCTCTTCTATTATGCAATACCACTTCTGGAATATATAGTAAGTTGCTATTACCATATTGTATCATAGTAAGTTGCAGGGACCTGATTTAGGGAACCTATTCTGTTCCCCAAATATTTTTCTATACCAGTACCACAAAGTTTGATTGTTATAGCTTTACATTCATTCTGGAAACTTGACAGGGCAAATCCTCCCACCCTGTACTTCCTCAAAATTTTTTTGGATAGTATTGGCCTTTACATTTTTATATGAATGTTAGGATGAGCTTGTGAAATTCCATGAAAAATCTTAATTAATACATTAATTTGGGGAAACTAAATGACTTAACAATATTGAGTCTTTCTACCCACAAATATATTGAATTGCTTCATTTGTTTGGTCTTCACTATGTCTTTCAATATTGCTTTGTTATTTTCCACATAAGGGGTGAACATTTTTTATGAATTGTGTTACTATGTTCATTTCAGCTTTTGTGCCCTTTTTAAAGGGCAATTTTTAGCATTACATTTTCTAATTCATTTTTCAATGTTGAATTTGTGTCCAGAGTACTTGCTTAATGATTTTATTGATTATAATAGTTTGTAAAATTATTTTATGTTTTCTATTACAGATAATCATATTGTCTCTGAAAAATAAAATTTTGATTTCTTCTTTTTCCATCCATATATATTTTATTTCTTTTTCTTCTTTCTTCCTGTTAGGCCTCCTGGGACACTGCGGATTAGAAGCAATGTTAGTAAGACGGCTGTGTTGATCCTGACTTTAAAATAAAAAGTATCTAATATTCCACTATCATTTATGATGTTTACTAGAGTTTTAGTTAATACCATTTTGTTAAGTTAGAAATTATCCTTCTATTCCTATATTGATAATAGGTTTATTTTATCATTAATGTATTTTTTGTATCTATTGACTTGGCTTTTTCTTTTTAAATTTTTCATTGTGAGAAGTTACAGTAACGTATATTTTCTAGTATTAAAACATCCTTATCTTCCTTGGGTATACCCATTTTGATGGCAGTATATAATTTTCATTTCCTCGAATAGCCTTAAAAAATAGTTGGGAAATTTTTCCTCTTTTTTTAATTTTTTGGAACATTTTACATAAAATTGGGAGTATCTGTATGTGAAGCATTGGTAGAATTATTTTAAACTGCCTAGGTCTGTAATATGTAGACGTATGAACAAGGTATATTTTGAAATAGTGATTACATTTACTTAATAGGCTCTATATCTTTAATTTATTTACAAGTCAGATTTGGGAAGTTATATTTTTTCGGGAAATTGCTTATACACATTTTCAAATTTATAAGCATAAAGTTTTCTGTGCATTGTATTATAGTTTTTTGAAAAAATAATCTGCATCTGTAATTATGTCTCTTGTCACTCCAAATGTTATTTTTCCTTTATCTGTAGTTTAGTCAATTATGTTAGTCTTTTCTTAGAACCATAAGAATTTAGCTTATTTTAATATTTTTTTCATAAAACCAACTTTACAACTTTTTCTCCCTTTATTTTTTGTTTTTTCTACTTCAATAGTTTCTACTCTTCTTCTTATTGTTAGTTTCATTTTTTTTTTCTTTTTTTGAGAAACAGGGTTTCTTATGTTGCCCAGGCTTTTATTATTTACTTTATAATACTTCTTTGGTTTAACTTACTTTTCAATTTTTTAAATTGGTGTATCAACTTACTGATTTTGAGCTATTCTTTTTCTTTTCTAACAAACATTTAAAATCTTTATCAATCACTTTAATGGTATCTTACAAGTTTTGGTGTGCAATCTTTTTATTTTTAATCAATTTTAAAATTGATAAAACTTTACTTTTTTGGACCTAAGAATTACTTAAATGTTTGTGTTTGGTTTTCCTTGAAATTACTTCAGTGATAATTGTTATTGATATACATGATGATGCAATGGCTTTGGTGATCTGTCTGTTATTGAGTTTAATGCTCAATGGTTCAATTCTGTTTTATTTAGAGAACATGGTCTATATTATCTTGATTTTTTGCCATCAGTGAGATTTGCTTTGAAGTCTATTATGTCAATTTTCATAAATATTCTATTTGTGCTTGAGAATAATGCCCAGGGTTACATATATATCTATTAATATCAGAATGTACTTGATAAACAGGCTGGTCAGAGATTCCGTAAACTTATATATTTTCTGTGTGACCTACCAATTATTGAGAGAGTTTCATTAAACTCAGCCAGTAAGATTGTAGATTAGTCAATTCCTTCTTATAATTCTCTCAGTTTTGTTTCCTAATATATTTCAAGGCTATCTTACTAAGTACTAAAAAGTTCAGAATTTTTCTATTTCCTTGGCAAATTGTTCCTTTTTAATTATATAGTGACCCTTTTATCTCTAATAATGTTTTCAACTCTGTTGATATTAATAGAGCTGCCATAGCTCTTATTTTCATTAGAATTTGTCTGTTTTTTTTCTTTATTTTTAACTTTTTATGCTTTTATGTTTTAAGTGTGCATTATGTAAATAACAAGAAGATATTTTTTAAACTCATCTGAAAAACACCTTATTTTTAACTGTCAAATTTATTTACATTTATTTATTTATTGACATAGTTAGATATACTTCTATCATCTTACATTTTGCATTCTATTCATCATGACTTACTGGGGGAGAGCAGAGGTTGTTTTCTTCTTTCCTGGATTCTAGCTACTGTAGATTTATGTTTTTACTTCTCCCTCCTCTACTGAGTCAGAAGTTGCACTTTTTATTTCTATTTCTTTAGTGATTATCCTTCAAATTTTACTATACCTTGATGAGTAACTATTCTAAACTGAATTATAATTCTTATCTACTGTCAAGCAATACTAAGATCTTAATGCATTATCTTAGAACCCCTTCAGTTTTACAACTATTGTTGCTTGATAGTTTATTTCCACAATGCACAGTTGTTGTACTTACTCATTTTATACCATCAGTAATTATTTACATGGGCCTGCGTTTTACTAATTTGTTTACCTGCTACAGTTTCTTATATCTCATTCCTTTATTTCTAATTTCTTCTTCCTAGGTTTTCTTGCATCTTTTCTTGTACCTCCTTTTTAGTTTCTTCTTCTTGAGGTTTTTCTTTTAGAATCTCTTTCTGTGATGATCTATGAGTGAAATAAAATCTAACAATCTTTGTTGAGAAATGTTTTATGCTACACTAACTCTTAAATGTGACCTTATCTATGTAAAGTTTATATTGACAGCTACTTTCTCTTGGACCTTTAAAGTTATTATTCTAACATCTTTTGACTATTACTGTTTCTTTTTATTTTACGCATTGCAGTTTTACTATGATATATCTATAGCTATATGTGGATTTGTTTATTTATTTAATTCCACTCAAGACTTGTTTATAATTATATTTTATTAAATCTGGAAAATTCTTAGCTACTACCTCTTGTGGTAGGCTGAGTAATGACCCCCTAAAGGGATCCACATCCCTAATCTCTGGAACCTGAGAATGTTCCTTTATATGGCAAAAGGCACTTTCAGCAGCTCTGTTTTTCATTTCTCTGTTCTCTCTTCAGCAGTGTGCAATATGCTCATTAACTCTGCTGTTGAATTTCTAATTTTACTGACTCAATTTTTCTTTTCTAGTGGTTTTATTTGGATCTTTTTTTACATCTGCCTTCTTTTCCTTTGTAATAGTGTCTTATTCTATTTTTATGTTTATAAGTACTTCTTTTACATTTTGATAAATTTTAAAATACATAATAATTTCTTAGCTCTATATCCAAAAAATATAATGGTTTAATGCTAATGTATAATATGCCTCCTGACTCTTTCTCATAATGGATTATTTTCTCATTTGTTCATAATGTTGAATTGTGAGGTTGTAATTAGTTGGACTTTATCTGTGGGAGTCCTATTTTGCCTGGTTGAAATGCATGCCCCTCTAGAGTGGATTTAAATGTGTATATTACAGATGACACAGAAGTGTCACTAGTCTGAAAATAATTCTGGATTACTTTTTTTTTTTTTAAGTTTGGGCATTTATAGATTCCAAGGCATAGTATAAATTTTAATTCCAAACTGTAAAGAGCGTAGGTGCATAGGTAAAAATCTCCAGGGTCCCAGGCCAAAATGGGCAAGTTTCAAGTTTCCTTACATGTTCCCTGTGCTGGTGGCAGATTTCCTTTCCCTTCCCCCCATTTATATTTTTTCATTAAGCAACTTCCAAGACTCTAAATTTTGGGGTGGGTCTCAATTCCTACTCTCTGCCTTGAAAGGGTCCATAATCTGGTCTTCTACTCCACACAGATGTTAACCCAAGAATTTGTAGCTTACCCAGTAAAAAATCTCCTAGTGTAGTTTCAGCAACAGCTCGTTTGCTTTCAGCTCTGGTGTTTGTTTTTCTTCTATATTTCTTTTCCCTAAAGACTTTCCCAGCTTTCTGAAAAATTTAGCTTTTACAATCATGATGGTTACATTTTATCAAGGATTTGTGGAGTTTTATAGTAAGAAACAATTTCATGTTATCTCTTTTACAATTTGTCTGGAATTGAAAAACAAGAAGAGATTTTTAAGGTAATATTTTAAACTAAATCCATCTTGAGACAAAATTTCTCTTTTCTTGTCTGCATCAGAAGTACTCAAGCAGAGTTGGATATGCCCTTGATATAGGCGCTTGGAAAGTTTCTGCTTTAGGAGAGGGGAGAAGATGGAGGAGATATTTTGTAAAATCATCCGAAATCTAGGGTTTGCTTTTATACTCAACCGTTAATTCTAAAATTTAAGTTTGTTTTTATAAATGTTCTTGTTTTAATTTTAAAGACTAATTTTATTTAATGAAGAAAATGCCTATTAACTATAGTTTTCCTCTTACAGCATTGTAAATATCCTAATAAGGATAAATCTCTTCTTTTAGAAATAATAATCTAAAACATAGTGTTAGTAGCTCATGGATTGAATATAAAAAGCAGATAACAGACGTATGATATTTAATGAAACTTGATTCAGTCCCTGAGCTACATAAGCTTATTTTTTTCTCTGTTATTTTTTGCTCCTTTTTCTTAATAAAAGGATTAGGGTATTGATTATAATCCATGTGGATATTAGAGGAAAAATGATAATCATATAACTTGCCACTGCCTTTTAAGTGATTACCATAGCCAGATATTGTGATAAATATTCCATATATATTATTTAATTCAATCCTTAGAATAATTCCATAATATTAGTATAATCTCATCTATTTTTTGGATGAGAAAACTAAGGCTTTGTAAGGTGCCTAAGGTCACACTGCAGAGAAGTGATGGATCTAGGATTTGAATTCAGATCTATCGCATTTTAAAACAGGTGCTCTTTGTCTTCTGGTAACATACAGACTACAGAGAAAGTATGTGTAAACAAATAATAATAATTTGTAGTAAGTATGTCATAGTGTATAGTAAAGAATTTAACCTTGCCCTAAAACAGGTCTGCCCTTTGTCCTTGGCTTACGGGGAGTAATCTCTAAGCCCTTGGAACGTTGTGCCTGAGAGGTGTATGACCTTTGCATGAGGTCATACTGGATAGTGTAACGATATGATTTGGGAAAGGGGCTGGCTATACCAGGTAGTATTTAGGGTGAGCGCTGACCGTAACAGAAAGACCAACAGTGTTATTCAGAGTAGGAGCTTTGGGTCAATAGAGTATCAGTCGACCTGGAGACTGAGATCCACCACATGGGAAATGAATGAATCAATCATGTTTACATGATGCAACTCCGGTGAAAACTCTGGATGTCGTAGTTCAGGGGAACTTCCTGAGGTGGCAGTACTTCATGCCTATTGTCAGATATTAATGCCAAGAAGGCCATGTGCCCTGACTCCATGGGGAGAGGTCACGAGAACCTCTTTGGTTCTTTGCTGGACTCTGCCCTATGCCCTTCTTTCCTTAGCTGATTTTAATCCAAATCTTTTCCCTGTAATAAATCATAACCACAAATGTGATAGCTTATAATGAGTTCTGTGAGTCATTTTGGAGAATTATTAAAATTGAGGGTAGTTTTAAGACCCCCTACAACTTGGAGTTGGCGTCAGAAGTCAGTATGGTCTTGTGTGGACTGTGTTCCTTCTAACTGTGCAATTGGCTAACTTGAAGAACATAGAGAGTTAGAAAAAGTTAGCCATGGAATCGTAAAAAACTGAGAAGAGGGAAATGTCTGGGTAAGTCATAAAAGCCTAAAGTATACCTAGAAGTTAACAAAAGAAAGTTAGTTTAGAAAAAATTAACAGCATATGCAAAGACAAGGAATCAAGAAATAAATAACACATTTAATTTAATCAAACACATCATATTTAAATGCTACCAAAACCAAAAAAACAAAACCCCCAATTAAGCTAAGATATGCTATTAATTATAAGACATATCTTCACATAAGAGATGTTAAAAATATCTTAGAATCAATGAAGATATAAGGCGGATTAATTAGAAACTGATGCTAAAATAAGCATGGTCATTACATTTGATACAGGCATACATACCTTGTTTTATTGCACTTTTTATTGTACTTTGCAGATAATTGCATTTTTTATAAATTGAAGATTTTTGAGAACCCTGCATCAAACAAGTTTATTGGCACCATTTTTCTAACGTATGTGCTCACTTTGTGTCTATATCACATTTTGGTAATTCTCATAATATTTCAAACTTTTTCATTATTATTCTATCTGTTATGGTGATTTGCAATCAATGAACTTTGATGTTACTATTGTAATTGTACTGAGGCACCATGAACGGCATCCGTAAAAGACAACAAATGTTGTATGTGTTCTGACTGCTCCACCAACCAGCCATTCCCCTGTCTCTCTTCTTTTCCTGAGGCCTCCCTATTTCCTGAGACACAACAACATTGAAAGTAGGCCAGTTAATAATCCTACAATGGCTTCTAAGTGTTCAAGTAAAAGAACAAGTCGTACATCTCTCACTTTAAATCAAAAGCTACAAATGATCAAGCTTAGTGAGGAAGGCATACTGAAAGCCAAGATAGGCTAAAAGCTAGGCCTCTTGCCCAAAACAAAATTGTGAATATAAAGGAAAAGTTCTTGAAGGAAATTAAAAGTGCTACTCTAGTGAACGCACAAATGATAAGAAAGCAAAAGAGCCTTGTTGCTTATATGGAGAAAGTTTGAATGGTCTGGATAGAAGATCAAACCAGCCACAACAGTCTCTTAAGCCAAAACCTAAGCCAGACCACGGCCCTAACTTCTCAGTTCTCTGAAGGCTGAAAGAGATAAGAAAGCTACAGAAGAAAAGTTTAAAGATAGCAGAAGTTGACTCATGAGTTTTAAGGAAAGAAGCCATCTCTCTATAACATGAAAGTGCAAGGTGAAGCAGTAAGTGCTGGTTTAGAAGCTGTAGCAAGTTATCCAGAAGATCTAGCTAAGATAATTGATGAAAGTGGCCTCATTAAACCACAGATTTTCAAAGTAGGTGGGACGGCCTTATACTGGAAGAAGATGGCATCTAGGATTTTCATAGCTAGAGAGGGGAAGTCAATGCCTGGCCCAAAGCTTCAAAGGACAGCTTGACTCTCGTATTAGGGGCCAACACAGCTGTTGACTTTACTCATTTACCATTCTGAAAATTCTAGGCCCCTTCAGATTATGCTAAATCTACTCTGTATGTGCTCTATAAATGAAACAACAAAGCCTAGATAGGAGCGCATCTGTTTATAGCATGGTTTACTGAATATTTTAAGGCCACTGTTGAGATCTGCTGCTCAGAAAACAGGATTCCTTTCAAAATATTAGTACTTATTGACAATGTACCTGGTTACCTAAGAGCTTTGATGGAGATATATAAATGCCTGCTAATAAAGCATCAATTCTGCAGCCCATGAATCCAGAAGTCATTTTGACTTTCAAGTATTATTGTTTAAGAAATACATTTCATAAGGGTATAGTTGCCATAGATAATGGTTCCTTTGATGAATATTAGCAAAGTTATTGAAAACCTTCTGAAAATAATTCATCATTCTAAATTCCATTAAATCCATTTGTGATTCATAGGAAGAAATCAAAAGAGCAACATTAATAGGAGTTTGAAAGAAACTCATTCCAACCCTCAGGGATAACTTGGAGTGGTTCAAGACTTTGGTGGAGGAAGTAACTGCAGATGTGGTAGAAAGGGCAAGACAAGTAGAATTAGAAGTGGAGCCTAAAGATACGACTGAATTGCTGCAATCTCATGATAAAACTTGGAGGGATGTGGAGTTGTTTCTCATGGATGAGCAAAGAAAGTGGTTTCTTGAGATGAAATCTACTCCTAGTGAAAATGCTGTGAACATTGCTGAAATGACAATGGATTTAGAATATTAAATAAACAATTGATAAAGAAGCAGCATGGTTTGAGAGAACTGATTTAAATTTGGAAAGAAGTTTTACTGTGGACAAAACACTATCACACAGCATTGCATGCTACAGAATAATCTATTCTGAAAAGAAGAGTAAATTGATGCAGCAAACATTATTTATTTTAAGAAATTGCCACAGCCACTTCAACCTTCAGCAACCACCACCCCGATGGAGTCAGCAGACATCAACATCAAGGCAGGACACTCCACCAGGAAAAAGATTATGACTCCATGAAAGCTCAGATGATCATTAGCTTCTTTCTTTAGGAATAGAGTATTTTTTAATTAAGGTACATGCATTGTATTTTTAGACATAATGCTATTGCACACTTAATAAACTATAATATAGTATAAACATAACTTTTATATGCACTGGGAAACCAAAAACTTTGTGTGACTTGTTTTGTTGCAATATATGTTTTATTGTGGTGGTCTGGAACTGAACCCACAGTATGTCCAAGGTCTGCTATATTTCAAAGCCAAGAGTGAAAGGAAAAATATTTATGGGAGGGATTAGCAAGAAATAAGATTGGGGAAGGTACTTAGAGCCAGACTGTGAAACTTAGGTTGAAACATGTTAAATATCCACTATGTTCTAGTCACTTCAATAAAAACCTTACATAAAGTGCATCTTTCAACAGTCAGAATGCCTTAAAAGTACATTATACATATGGAAAAACTGTGGCTCAGAAGGGCTACAAAGTTTCCCAAGGGCAGAGATCGATTAAGTTGGGAGGCTTGGCAATTTTTTCTACTTTAAAAATACATATTTAAGTGTTTAGATTTTATCTGTAGCAGAGTCTTTAAAGAATAGCATGATTTGCATATGTTGAACCATTCTTGCATCCCTGGGATGAATCCCACTTGAGCATAATGAATAATCTTTTTAATGTGTTGTTGAATTCAATTTGCTAGTATTTTGTTAAGGGTTTTGCATCTGTGTTCATCAGAGATATTGGCTTATAGTTTTATTTTTTTGTTATGTCTTTGCGTGGTTTTAGTATGAGGGTGATACAGGTCTCATGGAATGAGTTTGGAAGAATTCCCTCCTCCTTAATTTTTTGGAATTGTTTAAGTAGGACTTATATTAGTTTTTCTTTTAATATAAGGTAGACTTCAGCAGTGAAGCCATCAGGTCCTGGGCTTTTCTCTCATGGAAGACTTTTTATTACAGCACCTATCTTGTTACCTGTTATTGGTTTATTCTCGTGTTGGATTTCTTACTGGTTCAATCTTGGTAGGTTGTATATGTCTAGGAATTTATCCATTTCTTCTAGACTTTCTAATTAATAGACATACAGTTGTTCATATTAATCTCTAATGATCCTTTGAATTTCTGCAGTAATTCAAGAGTTCTAATGTCTCCTTTTTCACCTCTGATTTTATTTGTTTTGCTCTTCTCTCATTTTTTTTTTTTTTAGTCTGCCTAAAGGTATGCCAATTTAATTTTTTCAAAAAAACAAGTTTTCATTTCATTGATTTTTTACATTTTTTGTTTCAAATTTATTTCTGGTCTGATCTCTATTATTTCTTTTCTTCTAATAATGTTGAATTTGGTTTTCTCTTATTTTTCTAGTTCTTTAAGGTACATCATTAGGTTTTTTATTTGAAAGTTTTCTACTTTTTTGATATAGGCACTTATTACTATGAACTTTCATCTTAGTACTATTTTTGCTGTATCCCATAGGTTTTGGTATGTTGTGTTTTCATTTTTATTTGTTTTGAGAAATTTTTTAATTTCATTCTCTTAATCTCTTCATTAACTCACTGGTCATTCAGGAGCATATTGTTTAATTTCCATGTGTTTGTATATTTTCTAATGTTCCTCTTGTTGATTTGTAGTTTATTACATTGTGACCAGAGAAAATACATGATATGATTTCAATTTTTTTGAGTTTTTTAAGACTTGTTTTGTAGCCTAACATATGGTCTATCCTTTAGAATGATCCATGAGCTGAAGAGAACATGTATTCTGCAACTGTTGGATGACACGTTCTGTAAATATCTATTAGGTCCATTTGGTGTATAGTGCAGAGTAAGTCCAATGTTTCTTTGTTGATTTTCTGTCTGGATGATCTGTCCAATGCTGAAAGTGGAGTGTTAAAGTCTCCAACAATTATTGTATTAGGTTCTATCTCTCTCTTTACCTCTGATAATATTTGCTTTATATATCTGAGTGCTCCAGTGTGGGGTACATATATATTTATAATTGTTATATCTTCTTGCTGAATTGACCTCTTTATCATTTTATAGTGACCTTCTTTGTGTCTTTTTACAGTTTTTGTCTTGAAATCTATTTTATATGATAGAAGTATAGCTACTCTTGCTCTTATTTGATTTCTACTTGCATGGAATATGTTTTTTCCTCCCCTTATTTTCAGTCTATTTGTGTCTTTATAGGTAAAATGGGTTTATTATAAATGACATATAGTTGGCTCCTGATATTTTTTATCCATTCAAACAGTCTGTGACTTGTGGTTGGAGAATTTAGTCCATTTACACTCAGTGTTATTGTTGATAGGCAAGGACATACTACTGCCATGTTGTTATTTGATTTGTGGTTGTTTTGTGGTTATCTCTTTCTTTCTTCTTTCCTGCTTTTCTTCTTTTCTTTCTTGATTCCTTTGTGTAAAAGTGATTTTCTATGGCAGTGTATTTTAATTTCTTGCTTTTTATTTTTTATGTATCTGTTGTACGTTTTTTGATTTGAGGTTACCACGAGGCTTGCAAAAGACAATTTTAATCAATTATTTTAAACAGATGACAATTTAAGTCTGCTTACAACAAACAAGCACAGAGAAATATAAAAGAAACTCTACACTTAAACCCCTGCTTTTTGACTTTTTTGTTTCCATTTATATCTTTTTACACTATCTGTCTCTTAAAAACTTGCTGTAGTGTTTATTTTTGATAGATTTGTCTTTTAATCTTCCTACACAAGATATAAGTGGAGTGGTTTACACAGCTCAGTTAGCAATAGAGTATTCTGTATTTGTGTAATTACTGTTATCAGCGAGTTTTATACCTTCAGATGATTTTTTATTATTCATTAATATCATTTTCTTTCAGATCGAGGAAATCCTTTTAGCATTTCTTGTAGAACAGATCAGGTGTTGATGAAATCCCTCAGCTTTTATTTGTCTGGGAAAGTCTTTATTTCTCTTACATGTTTGAAGAATATTTTTGCAGGATATAATAGTCTAGCATTAAGGTATTTTTTCCTTCAGGACTTTGAATATGTCACACCACTATCTCCTGGCCTGTAAGGTTTCCACTGAGAAGTCTTCTGTCAGACACATTGGATTTCCTTTATATGCTATTTTTTCCTTTTTTCTTGCTTTCATTAGGATCTTTTCTTTATCCATGACCTTTGGGAACTTTATTATTAAATGCCTTGAGGTAGTCTTGTTTGGATTTAATCTGCTTGGTGTTCTATGACCTTGTTGTACCTGAATATTGGTATCTTTGTCTAGGTTTGGAAATTCTCTGTTATTATTTCTTTGAATAAACTTTCTAACCCAATCTCTCTTTCTACCTTCTCTTTAAGGCCAAAAACTCTTAAATTTTCCCTTTTGAGGCTATTTCTTAGATCTTCTGGGTGTGCTTCATTCTTTTTTGTTTTTTTTCCTCTTTTGATTGTTTATTTGCAAATAGCCTGTTTTTAAGATCACTGATTCTTTCTTCTGCTTAATCAGTTCTGCTGTTGAAAGACTCTAATGCATTTTCTCAGTTTGCCAATTGAATTTTTTAGCTACAGGATTTCTACTTAATTTTTTAAAATTATTATTTCAATCTCTTTGTTAAATTTTTCTGATAAGCTCCTAAACTCCTTCTCCGTGTTGTCCTGAAGTTCATTGAGCTTCTTAAGAACAACTATTTTTAATTCTTTGTTTGAAATGTCACATATCTTGATCACTCTGGGATTGGTCACTGGTATCTTATTTAGTTTGTTTGGTGAAGGCATGTTTTCCTGGATGTGCTTGATGCTTTTGGATATATATCAACATCTTAGCATTGAAGAGTTAGATATTTATTCTAATCTTTGCAGTCTGGGCTTGTTTAAACTTGTCCTTGAGAAGACTTTCCAAGTATTCAAAGGGAATTGAGTGTTGTATTCTAAATCATTGGTTGCTACAACCATATCGCACTGAGAGTGCCCCAATCCCAGTGACACTGTGATTCTTACAGACTGCTGGTGGTGCCACCTTGGTGGACTTAGGTATCATATCAGAGAATTCCCTGGATTACCAGGCAAAGTCTCTCACTTTCTTCTCTCACTCTCCGTGTGGGACCTGGGGAAGGAGTGACATGGGCACTCCTTCAGGGCCATCATATCTGGGACTCTGCCAGGTTACACTTGAAGCCAGCCCAGTCTTGCCCAAATCTCATGGCAACTGCTGCCTGGCTACCTCTGATGTTTATTCAATGCTCATGCACTCTTTAGTCAGCAGGCGGTGAATCCTGCTGGGACTGGGTCCTTCCCTTCAGGGCAGTAGGTTTCCTTTTGGCCCACGGTGGGTCTAAAAATGCCATTTAGGAAGTAAGGCACTAAGGCGTAGAATCAGGGGCTTCAGAAGTCTGCTTGGTACTTTATTTTACTGTGGCTGAGCTGGTACCCAAGATGTAAGACAAAGTATTTTTTACTCTTCCCTTTTCTTTTCCCAAGTAGAGGAAGATTCTCCTGAGCTGCACTGCCTGGAGTTGGAGGAGGGCCGACACAGGCACTGGCTTGGCTGCCACTTCTGGTGTTTCACGGGGTCATATGCACCCAAAGTCCACTGGCTCTGAGTCAGCATAGCTGCAGGACTTGCCCCAGGACTGCAGACTTTGCGGGCTGATTGCCTTTCAAATTTCTTCTGGGCCCTAGGCTGTTTTTGTCAGCTGGTGGTTGGGCTAGTGGGAACTCAGGTTTCTATCACTGGTGTGAAGGATTTCCCTCTGGCCAGGCTGTTCTAAATCCTCCCTCTGGTGGTGCAGGCTGAATTCTGCCCTGTGCTGTGTTCCCCTGAGTTCCAGTGCAAAGTCCCACGATCACTACACTCTCCTTCCCCCCCGGCACACAGAGTCTCTCTCCAGCTGGTGCTGGAACTGACAGAGCACTGATAGGACATGGGGGAGGGGTGGCGTAGGCCATGCAACACTGCCTTTTCTGCCCTCTTCAGTGACTCTTTCCTTGATAAAATGTTAAAGCCATAGGTACTGTGATTGCTGACTTGATTTTTGGTTTTTCTGAAAGTGCTTTCTTGCATGGATAGTAGTTGATTTTGGTGTTCCTGAGGAGGGACGATCACTGGAGGATTTTATTGACCCATCTTTCCCCACCCCCTTCTGTCCCAGTACATATTTAGATGTACTTGTTATATGTACAAGTTGAGGACATCCAAGGGAATGAAATCACTCAAGGATGGCATATACTGGTAAAATGAGTAAGGCCAGATCCCTAAGAAACACCAACAGGTAAGGGCAAGCAAAAGAAACGACTAAACCTATTAACAAGGAGGCATGAAGAAGGTTGTCCTACTGGGATTTAGGACAAGGACACTCAAACACCACAGTGCATCAAAGAAGGGACATAGGGTGAGAATCACAATTAGGTTATTAAAATTGGCAATAGCAGTCACTAGTTAGTGATTGCAATAAAATCAGTTGATTGATGAAGACCAATACTACATTGCAATGAGTTAACAAGGAAGCATCAGCTAGTTATTGTTGTGCTTTAAAACAACAACAATCTGGTTAGTTCAATTCTGTGGGACAGTAAGTTAGGCCAGGCTCAGCTATGTGCTTTTTCAGGACTCAGTTGGACTTGTGCATGTTATTTTTAATCAACTGGAGTGATGGCGGTGACTGGGCCACGTGTCTTTCATCATCCCACAGGCTGGCTCAGGCTTGCTCACATGGCAGCTCTGCAGGGATCCCAGAGAGTTAGTGAAACATGCAAGGACTTGAGATCTAGGCACGGGACTGGCATACTATCACCACTTCCCACCCTATTGGCCAAAAGCCAATCATAAGGGTCAACCAGATTCAAGGAGGGGGAAATGCACCTTACCTCTTAATGAGAGGAATGGGAGGCACATTGCAAGAGGATGCAGAAACAGGTAAAGATGTGTGGCCATGTTTGCAGTCAACCACAGAGAGGGAGATGAGGAGGTAAAAACAAGCACTGTTGGCTGCTATTATCAATGAAGAGGTGATGGGATAATAATGCTGAATCCTAATGGGGAAGGAAGTGCATGGCAGGCTTTTATTCCCATAAATAGGATAATAAAGTTGACCTTTAAGGTTCTCATATCTCCACCTTCTTTTGGTGCTCAGGCACCTCATTCGTGCTCATCGCTTTCAGTTACAAGCCACTGCACACATGAGCCATTCCCAACTTGGGGAATGCCTGAATGTGAATATCGGTTTGAAGCAATAAATCAGAGTACAGCATTTTATCTGCTCTGGTAAGGCTTGTTTCTGTCAAATTCCATTTTCCAATGCTAATTACTGGAGTAATCTTTCTAAACTGCATTTTCTACTGTGTTGGTTCAGGTCCTTAGAGAAGCAGACACCACAACAGAATTCTAAGTGCAAGAGAAGTATCAGAGAAACTATCACCTAGGATTTTCTACACATAATTTTAATTAATGATCACAGGTGCATAACTGGTGTTTTATCAGCCTTCATCAACATTTTAATCTGATCAGTGTAGACATTTAAACTACCTGATTTGCACCAAAATCATTTGCTACAAGTCTTGAATTTTTGAGAACACTATTCTGTGAATTGTCAGTGATACAGCTTAGGCGTCCTAGAGCAATGAGGATTCAGTTCTTTCTTCCCACTGCTAGTTAGTATTCAAGTATAGGGTTTTGTTTATGATGTCATTATAAAGCAACATTTTCTTGTAGGATGATTTAATGATACTTTTTGAGAAGGAAATTTAATGATACTTACTAAGAACTGAGAAATCTGTATCATCAAGTAGATGTGATCTTTTACATGGACCAACATCATGATACAGCTGATAATAATAACAATAATAATACTGACAACAAAAGATAAACAGTTATAAGTGAATGTGAAATTCTTTTCTCTAGGACTCATCAGGCAGAAGGAAGAGTTGGTCTTAGCATGCTATAAGATGATTGTTAATTTTTAATAGTGTTAATGTTTATTAGTGACAGATGATTAGATTTAAGTGTCTTATGAATAATAAATAAAGCAGGTGGGTGTCTGGTGTCTGTCAAATGTGTATTCAAAGCCAATGAAGCTACCCTTTATTTGGCTTTGGAGGCCCTGCGTACACAGGCAATAGCAGAACGTACCTCCAGGAATTGAGGCCTTTTCACATTTTAGCTAAAAACAGTGGGGGAATTCTTGGCACTTTCTCAAGCCTCTTAGATTCTACTGAAGTCCTAAGATGAAGGAAAGTTCATCTTAGATGTTTTAGCAAATACAAAATTGCTGGAAAATGTTTCTCTTGTTCTCTGGCCCTGTTGAATTCGTAACACTTAAACACCTGTGTCCATCAAACAGAACACACAGGATCACAGCTAGAGCTGTTCTTGACTTTGCAATTTCATTGACTGACAGTTTAATATCTATTTATTTTCACATCTGACACTAGTAAAGACAGGCTGGCATCATGAATGTCAAGACATTATGCTGACAACTGTATTTTTTTTTTTTCATCATTGGGGGGTGTAGAGAAAGGTTCAACATTCTCGAAAAAAAGTGTTCTTTTCAAGCAATGCAGCTCCAATAAAGACCAAATTATAGTTCAGATATAATTGGCAGTAACTATTGATAGGTTACCTGTACATATTTATATAGGAACTGGTACATTCAATTTGAGATTTACTAGTAAACTAACTGTTACTGTTATACTCCAGAATGAAATGTGTAATTATACTATTTAAATAGCTGAAACAGCTGCCATTACTGTGGACTGCGTAAACAGTATTTTCCATGCTAAAATTGAATGTTTAGAATATGGTCCCTTATTTTCAGCAGCTCTTGTTTAGTCTCTGAAATACAAACAAGAGGTCTAGCTCCATCCCGGTTCCATGATATCAGAACAACACTCTAGATAAGAAGCATTCACACAATGAAAGTAAGATGGATTTTTAAAACGTTAAGCGAGATCACAATGTTGCTCAAAATTAACTGCAAAGATAGAGAACATAACATTCACATTCGGCCCGGCGCAAAATCCATTTAGTTTCCATATGCTGAAGCAGATCAGGAGAAAAGTTCTTTGTCTCTCTCATTTACACCTGTTATCTAAACAGAAAATAATTCAATTTTACTGTACCTCTATGTATGGCTGGGGAAATATTATTATGATGCTGAGATCACTGAACTTTTCAGGCTGCTGTCTTGAGAATTTTCTCATGGCTAGAAGTAAGGTCTGATAACTCACAGAACCAGTTTCAGTGTGCAGCCATTAAGGAGCTGCCTTATAATCAGGCAGCATTGAATGGACTGACTTTATTGCCTTTATAGTTGAGGGTTGAAGTATACTATTACATCTTACTGTTCTCCTCCCCCATGTCATTTTGCCAAGTACTCTAAGAATGAAATATGCTCTCTAGCTGAAATTTTGTTCAGAGTGCATTCATTCACAGAAATTAGGCCTGAGATTGATTGTAGATTTCCACAAAATCACATTAATTTCAGTTCTTGGCAATTACAGTATAATTAGTGTTATTGATGTAGCAGCCTCATAAATAAATATTTGGTAGCTATATAGGGGTTTTTGGTTTGTTTTTTTGTTTTATTTCTTTGTTTAGGCTTCATTTATGGCTGAAATTAGACCTGGGTGTCTAAGCTCTTTCTGCAGATGAATCACACAGGGAGGGGGAAAGGATGAATCAGGACCCACTTCTCCAATTTACTGAGTCCATCTCAGCGGCACATTCCTGCAAGCTGAATTCTGACTCCCCTGTCTTGAGTTCTCCATTTCCCATACCCCCTACCCACAGTCAATTTCCCTGTTCCTGTCATCAACCTTCTTCATTGGCCCCTGCCAAATTAGGACCTAAGATGCAATATTCTTAGGCCTTTTTCTACAATGCTCCTAGTAGTTTCCTCCACCTGCTCTTGTTCTGTACCATGTCTTCATCTTTTGCAAATCAAACTGTCTTGATTTGCAAGGTATATTAGATTTGTAATCAGAAGCTCTGGGCTTGAATCCAGGCTCTGCCACTAATTTATGTGACCTTGAGTAAATATTTCTTTTTTTTTTTTTAAAGGTATGAAAGAGAATTTATTTAGCTTTGTGAAGCTTTACTTTCACAATATACATATGCTTGGCACAGGAAAGTCCTATTAAAGTTTCAGAAGTTGCTTAATAAGGTAAATATTTAGTTTGATTTTATGAGGCTTTCAGACATTAAGTTTGAGAAAGTTAATGGTTATCAGAATTTCCATACATGATCACAATCAAAAAAGTAAAATAAAACAAAGAACAAACCTTAACACCCCCAAAACACAATAAATTGCAATTTCTAGTGAAACATTTATGCCTATGCTATATTCATTTTTTCCTGACAAATGCCCTTCAGAAATCCTATGCTATGTTCATTTTGATTGCTTATTTTCCACTTTATACTCTTTGACTGTTTTGAATATAGGTTACAAATAATCTTTTGTGTCATTTCCTCAGTCTTTTTTTTTTTTTTTTTTTTTTTTGGGACAGGGACTTGCTCTTTTGCCTATACTAGAATGCAGTGACTCAATCATAGCTCACTGCAACCTCAAACTCCTGGGCTCAAGTGATCCTCCTGCCTCAGCCTCCCAGATAGCTGGGACTATAGGCACACTACCATGGCCATCTAATTTTTTAAATTTTTTGTAGAGATGGGGTCTCACTATGTTGCTGAGGCAGGTGTCAAACTTCTGGCCTCAAGTGATCCATGTGCCTCAGCCTCCCAAAGTGCTAGGATTATAGGTGCTAACCATCATGCCTGGCCTTCTCAGTCTTAATAACTTAGTCACCTGTTTTACCTTGGCTATATTTTTATCACTCAGAGTAGGATATACTTATTAAGCCAGTTATACACCAGTAAACTTATGAATGAAAAAATGTTAGAGAATTAAGAACAAGTAATGGAGTCATTATTTCACTGATCCTTACCCAATGTCAGGAAAATCATGTCCCTAAAACAGCAATTCTGCCTGATAAATTCTTTCTATGTCTAAACAGAAACAGCAAGAAAAGTGAATTTATGGGAAGCCTATGATACTTTACTAGACATTGTGTGCTTTTAATAGTTCAACACTGGTAATGTTTGATAATCAAGAGTCAATAGGCTAACATTTAGAAATGTATACTTTAATAAGTATAAAGTATACTTTATACTTAAGATTAATTAGTTAATCTTGTGGAGAAGCTGACCAAGATACATAAATTAGGAGATACAAGTGTCCATCTAAATTTTCTATATCTCATTTTTTTTACAGAATATTTATTAAAGTTGCTTAATACACAATTTCTCATTTTTCACTTTAGAAGTCATTTATTGTAAAGGTAATTCTTTTGTCTGATGACACACAGCAGCCACAGTGATTACTCTGGACCTCCACGTTGGATAAATTCAATTTCTCCTTGAGACACAAGTTTCCTTCTATATTTCTGAGGCAATGTTTTTATTATTTCTGCAGTGTCTGGTGGACCCTGATACATCAGCAAATTTGGTGATTTACTTCCCTTAGAATGCTGGGAAATTGCAGAAGAGTGAGATGGCAGCCCTGCTGATCTCAAAGCTTCTGATACATTGGGTTTAGGATTGTCTCTTCTGTCAGGAAATCTTATTAATGGAGTGTGTGGCTTGACTACCTGGACGACCCTGCTGGCAGATGCCATCTTGCTGCCCATCTTGAGTAAATATTTCTTTCTAAAATGAAGATGATACTAATTCGTTCATTCACCAAATGTTTATTGAACATCTACTATGTTCCAGGTACTATTTTAGGAACTAGGAATACAGCAGTGAAAATAAAATCAGTCAAGACCCCTCCCTCATGGGTCTTACATTCTAAAATTATCTACCCTTAAAGGATTAAATGGCAAATATATATGAAAGTTTGTTATAAACTATAACATGTATCTACAATGTATTTTATGCCATCAATAAATTCGAAAACACTTGCTTTTGGTTTTGTCTTGCCTATTCCACAAAAAATCAGCTTGCCATCTCACAGTTAGCTTTCCAAAGTTGATGAAAAGAGGTAAGGGAAATAGAAAATATTTATAAGAACAGAATGTACAAAAAGTTATTAGGAAGAGTAGGAAAAGAGAAAAATGAAGATAAAGGAGAGATGATCAAATTGACAATATTAAGTGCGCATGCAGAGAGTATGTGTTTTTTAATGCTGATTTTACTGAAAAAGACAGGACAGTGCACCAGAAAGAGCCAAGACTGGGAGTGAGGAGACTGAGTTTTGAGTTCCCTGCTGTTCTACCAGCTATGTGACCTGGGGCCAGTCACTTCACTTGTTGGGCTGAGTTGTCCACATCTATGAAAAAGGAAGTCTGCATTGCTTGATTGCCAAGATGCCCTGAAGCCGCTGCCTTACGACTGTAAAGCAGGAGTGTGTGTCCTCGAGTTTAGTCTTCTACTAAGACCCTTCAAAATGCCTGCCACATGAGAGACCCAAGACACTTTTTCTATGATAGTGGAAGTATTTACTTCACTTTTCTAAAATTGTGGTAAAATAGACATAACATAAAATTTATCATCTTAACTATTTTTAAGCATACAGTTCAGTATTGTTAAATACATTCGTATCATTGTGCTTGCTTCACTTTTAAGTGTCAAAAAAAAAAAAAAAAGAAAGAAAGAAAGAAAATGAAGCTGAGCACAGTGGTACATGCCCATAATCCCAGCTACTCAGGAGGCTGAGGTGGGAGGATTGCTTGAGGCCAGGAGTTCAAAGCCAGCCTGGGTGACATAATGAGCACCCATCTCTCTTAAAAAAAAAACCAAAAAACTCATACTATCTCTTCATGTAGAAATTGATAGAAAATTAATCCAATGAATTCTCAATCTCTTTTTCTAGAAGCTATGTATAGGTTTCAGCAATACCAGTTTTAACTAAGGAAATAACCCTAATATTAAATATCTACAGTCACTAATTGCAATTCAAGGCATTTTATATATTAGACTGAAAGGTATTCTTGATAATTTTTTTCCTATTGTATGATAATTTATAAAAGCTTGTAGCAGCAAAAAAAAAAAAAGCTTTAGGGTAGAAAGTAGTTTTAGATTTTCAGTCAGATTTAACAGTGGATTTTATAAATAGAAAGAAGTGGACTTTCATATTTGTAATATGTAATAATGAAAACTTAACCCTCTCCTGACTCCATCTTATACACACCCCCCCAAAAACAAGCCAAAATTACAATTTTAACCAAATCATGAACACACAGAAAAACAACATACTCCATAAGTAAGAAAGCTTAAGTAGATAAATAACATTTTATGCCCAGCGGGAAAATCGTCACCATTATTGGGTAGAAGAGAACAGTCACATATTTTATGTGGGCGACATCAAATGACCAAGAACTGGCCCCGCCACTGCTGTCTACTCTTGCAGCGAACAGTGACTGCACCTGTCCCTTCGTGCAGGCAGCTCCTGCCCTTTCCCAAACCCACCGCCTCAGACCGCACTTGTGGGTCTCTAACAGCCCTGGCACTGCCACGCTGCTGCCACCCCACAGCCCGCCTGGCATCACACAGAGAGTGTGCTCAGTAGAACGGGAGACAGATGAGACTGTCGCAAGATCATAATGCCATTGTTTATGTCCCCATAAAAAGAAGAACAGAGTTTTAAGGGCTAATATAATTTTCCATTATAATGTCATCCTTAATAACAATGCCATTTTGCCGAAGAGAGATAAGCAAACAGAATGAAAAATGAGGCAAAGCCCAAAAGCATGTGCTCTATTTGGGCACTTGGCAATATTGTTGGGCAATATTTGCTCACTTTCAGCAACTTAAAAGGGCTACTTTTTTGGATATGAGTTTGTACAGTTTCTCACATAATTCTTCCTGCCACAACCGATGTCCAAGATAAGCAGTGTAAGAAACAAATCTCAAGCAACAGCAGAAAAAATTAATGAAAGGTCTACCTTAGCAAGTGCTCTATGTGAAAAACCCATGTTGCCTTTTAATCAATAACTCAGTGCAAATGTATTCAAGGTATTCTTAAATCACCACCTCTGGATTTAGTTTAGGGAATGGAAAAGTTGCCACCAGGCTTACCATTTTTTTTTTTTAACTGACACCCATCACTGAGTTGTGTCTACTTATGAGTATGTTATTTGTCTATATGAACATGATACTTAGTGCTGTAATAATAAGGTAAAAGTATTTTTTCATTTATAAAGCATTTAAATGTCCAATGTACTTTACCCATATGATGTATTATACTACCTATGATGTGCTATGAAACTAGCAGTCTAATAATTAATATCTTAAAGCCATTTGGAATGTGGAAAGTTCTGAAATATCCTTATAAATTCAAAATGGCTCATTTGTTAATCAAATGTCTCTAGTATGATCATTTCCTGAAAAGAAATAATGAAGACACCAGTAATTCTGAAAACCTATAGGAGAGATTCTTCTGCTTTCTTCTGAGATAGATATTTCGAATGATTACTATTTAGTTCTCAAAAATAATTACCAAAACACTGTGCCTCTTAGTTAGACGTCTCCGAGAGTGGCTCTTAGTCTCAGGATTACGCAGTCCATTTGAGCTGTTCAGATGGCAGACATAGCAACAAATATTCTTTAAAATTAACTGGATATTTGTTCTATAATCAGCTTATGCATGGCAAAGTCAGAAGAAAAGGGAATCTGAGGAAAATTGAGCATCACCTAGACCTCAGTAATTTTTGGTACTAATTAAATTAGATTTTTAGTTTGAATGCTTCAAATAATCTCTTTCTTTTCAGGCAACATAGGACCTTCAGACCACTTAGCCATACTAGTTGTTTAGGATCTAGCATTTAAATACATGGCATTCATCTTTATAGTTATCTTGAAGAAGGATGAAGGTAAAAAAGCATTTTTGAGTAATCTTAAACTTCCAACACACAGAGCAAAAGTTTAGACTGTGATGTGACATTTGCTGTTGGGTGTGAAAAGAATCTCTTAACTACAGTCACTTGAAATCCTCACTCCTACAAAATATTTCACAAGGAAGAACGTATATCGCCAACTTACTTTATGGCCTGAAAAAAGGGCAAACATATGAAAAGAATTTAAAAGGAAAGCATTTAAAAAGAAGCCAGAAAGCAATTGGAATACTTAGATATGCACCACTATTTGATCCTCTCACATAATACAATCTTTACTTCAATTCTTGTTTTTAGGTATGTATAGGTAAGTGTTGCCTTTCTGGGTTATGATCGTTGGTAGGATAGATGGTTTGTCTTTTTCTTTGAGAGCCAAATGCAGAATCTTATGTGTACAGGGGTACAAAATCAGAGATATTTTGCCCTTTATAAAATAAGCAAACATATTTATCAAAATTGACCATCTAAAACCTTAAGTTAGCCTGAGCTATTGGGTTCATACTTTCACCACCAAATAACAGAGAACAGATTTACATTTCTGAAATGAAAAAGATAATGAAAGAATTTGAATGATTTTATTTAAAAAACAATCCATTTTTGCCAAAATTTTGGTTTCAGGTATTTGTTGCTGCTGTAAAGGGGGTGTCAAAGACAGCATGTCTTTCTTTGCAATTATGAAAGGGTTAAATTTCCAATTCAGGGGTTTATTTCAGATCATGTTCATATGCTATTTAGTTTCTCAAAGTTAAGGACGGAAAAGAACTTCTTAGAATCACGGAAAATCAAGAGAGGTATTTCTAGTTATTTTTCAAGTTATGAGTCTTTTTCCAGTTGAGGAAACTAGCTTCACATTGTTAAATAACTCAGCTCCGGTCACCTAGAAAGTTAGCAGCAGATTCACTAAAACGTTAAGATGCTGGGCATCTGAGTGGCCAACTAGTATGTTGTCCATCACATCATTCTCTCCTTAGAGAAAGCCCTTTAAAATAGTTTCACTTTTATATCTACAAGCATATTGTTTAAAACGCAAGTAGAGACAGGTATCATTCAGCTTGCGTCACTCCTCCTCACACCCTGTTCTGCTTTTCCAAGTCTCCATATATTAATACAACCACTTCTGAGTTTTCTTCTCCTGTTTTTTTCACACCTTCCTTGCCCCTCTAAATAGAACATTCATGCTGCCATTTTTTTACTCACTTACTTTAAACGTTCTCTCTTACCTCAGGCTACGATGGATGAGAATTTAATGTATTTACACCACTTCGCACTTCTCCTCTCCTCAATCTTGCAAAATACTTAAAACGTCATTCTCCGTTTCTCCACTGTTCATCCTTGCAATTTCAAATAGTATTTTTAACCTCTATTCTTGTCCCATAGCAAGTCACTTGTGATTCTAAATTTTTGAAACAGTGACATTAACCTTCCCACACTTTCCTCCACTTCTCCTCCCAACTCCATTCCAGACATCTCTCACAATCTATCTTTACTTTTACAGTGTCTAGGTGGATTTTATTTAGATTTTGTTTTTACCCACAAGAAAGTCTTTTGTTATTTGTCTGTGGATGGATCCTAATGAAAACCATTAATCACCATTTGTAACATTACAGCTATGTAAATATTGTTCATTTCAGAGTCAAGGAGTTTACAGCAATTATATTTCCTCTTCCACAGATTTAATGACACAATACTGTGTAAATTTTCCTGGAATCAAGTTGGAACAGATTCTCCTTTTTGTATATTTCCCAAATACCTTTACTTAGTCTTTCATGTACTCATTCAAGAAATATTTATTAAGTATCTCTTATAGGTGCTAAAGGCTCAACAGTTAATAAAGCAAAAGTCCCTGCTTTCTTGAAGCTCATGTTCACGACCAGGTGGGGAAGGTGTATAGCAAGCATATCTGTATGTTAAGCGGTGGTAAGTGTTGTAAAGAAAAAGAAAACAATCACAGATGAGAGAATAACAATAATTGCTATTAAATAAGGTAGTCAGGTAGGCTTTTATGATCAAATAACACTTGAAGATATACTTGATGGAGGAGAAGGAAACTGTCATATGGGTATTGATAGGAAGAGCAGAGGAAATAGCAAGTGCAAAGGCTCTGAGAAGACAAAGTGATTCGTCTGCTCAAGAAAAAGCAGGAAGCCGGTTTGGCCAGAGGAGAATGGAAAGGGTGACAGTGGAGGAACTGAAGCCAGACACGTAGCTAGAGGCTGATCACATAGCCTAAAGGAGACGGGAAGCCATGGGAAGACTTTGAACAAATGAGTAACATAATCTGATTTATGTTAGAACAATATTTTAAAGGTTTGAGTGAGAGATTATGGTGACTTTGCTCAGAATAAATTCTGAGCCTGTTAAGGGTCTACGAGGTTTTCTGATGTATTAGAAGTGGAGTGTGGAGGAACAAAAGAGAAAAGTTGATTATTACGATTTTGGTAGACTATATAGAGATGGAAAAGACTAGGTCAAAATCAGGGTTTGTTTTTCCTTTGTTTTTGTTGTGTTGTTTATGTGTGTGTTTCTGGAATGATCTGCAGAGATCGGAGCTAGTTGATTTCTAGGCCTTCTGTGTGATGTCACTGAGAATTTTCCTTCATTGTTCCACTAGGTTGAATTTGTTGTTTCTCATTTTCCATGGGTTCCTTTTTACCCTTTGGATTTCTACAGTTTTTGCTATACCCATTCTCAAGTAACTTTCTAACAATTTAAGATGTCAAATTTTCTGTGTCCTTGAATGTTGTAAACTATTATCTTTCTCTCACACTTAACTGATAGCTTGATTGGATACGTGTAATTGTACATTGAGGAGAAGTGAAGCAAGGGGACACTTAGATCCACTGTCATCGATTTTGTTTAAGAAAAGCCTGTTACCAATTTGATATTATGCATTGGTATGTGATCTAATGGTTCTCTCTGGAAGCTTTTGAATCTCTTTTATTCATTGCTATGAAATTTCACAATGATGTACTTGAGTTTGGGTCTTTCCACATTATTTGTGCTCAGTACTCAGTGTATCCTTTTGTGCTGAAGGCATGGATGGTTCTGCTCATGGTAATTTTCTTGTATTATTCCTCTGATAATTTTCTGTCCACCTATTATTTTATTCTCTCTTTCTGCAATGTCTATTAATCAGATTGCTAGGCATGTATAGATTGATCTTCTATGTCTTTTACCTTTTCTCATGTTTTACACATCTTTTTCTCATTCTATGCTCTGGGGCACTAATGTGTATTTAAATTCCAACATTCCTTTTGAATTTTGTATTTCAGTGTCATGTTTTTGTTTCCCAAGAGATCTTTCATTCTTTGATTATTTTTTTGCCTATCATCTCACACCTCCCTTTTTACTTAACAATTTTTTTTCAAATGTCTTCAAGTTCTAATTACAAAAATTATTTTAGGGAGGTTTTATTATCTTTTTTTGAAAAGGCTTTTTTTCTGGGTGTTTATTTTGGTCTTTTACTTTCATGTAACTGGCTTTCCTAAAATGATGATCTTTGACTTCATACTGAAGAATGAGGTTTAAAAATGTTATTTAAGAACACTATACATATCTGCCCCCCCTGGTACCCTAGGAAACCCAAATGCCAGGGCTTTTCTCTGGTGTTCTAATGTCCACCTTCGATGCACTAGTTCTTCTCAAATAGCTCATTTAATTTCTTCTGAGAAGAAACCTTCAATCTTTTTCTTGGGCAAAACATCTAACTACCAGGCATTCCATGCATGGACATGGTGCTAGTGATAGAGACAAACTTTCTGTAGACAGGCTTTTAATTAACCCACTGCTTTCTGGTTGCCTTCCCTTCATACCTGGTAGTTCTGAGTGTGAGCTCTTTGGGGATATGCAGGGCAAGTACACCCTTCTCTGGGCCAATTCTCTCTCCTGTTACCATTTCTTCAGCTACCATTGTCCATTATATCTTGTTAACAGGAAAAGACCCAAACTCCGTAAAATAATTTAAAGAGGTTTATTTTGAGCTGAATATGTGTGACTGGCCCAGAGCACATGGCCTCAAGAGGTCCTGAGAAAATGTGCCCACAGTAGGTATAGTGGGTTTTATACATTTATGGAAACAGGAATTACACTTAAAACGCCAAGTCAACACATGGAGGGCATACATTGGTTTGGCCTGAAAAGGCTGGACATCTAAGCAAGGGGGCTTATAGGCTATAGGTAGGTTTAAAGATTCTTTGATTTGTAATTGGTTAAAGTGGTACGGAATATTTTAACTTAAAATAAGTATGTCAGTTAACCAGAGACAAGCCACTGCATATTTACCAAAACTCTAGTGATCTGTTGAGTAAATTGATGGCCTGCAGGTTCAAACTTTGCCTAGCATAACCTTAGGCCTATTGATGAGTTACAAAGGATATCTCCAAGAAGGGAAGGGGGCATGATCAGGCATATCTGACCTCCCTTCTCATGACCAGCAATGCAGTTTTAGGGTATTTCTGAGGGGCTTAAGTCAGCTGGGGGGCTTCAGATTTTAGTTTAGCTCACAATCTTTTTATACCATTTATTGGGATTTGAAAAAGGAGAGAGACAGGGAAGAGAGGAAAAACTTGTGATAAATCCATCTTCTTGAACCAAAAACTTTTGAAAGTGCATCCTAATCCTAGATCTCTCCCCAGAGCATTCTTCCTTAAATAGTAGGTACAATGATCTACATCACTATTAAAGACAAATGAGTATAGCACTCAGCTAGTCATTTGGGATGTACTTCTTGAATGCATAAAAACATTTCCATAAAAAGACTAATCTATCCATTAATCCCAATCAACCACCAACTGCAAAGTGATGGAAATAAAATGACAAGTATTTAACGCCACTAAAATGGCTTAATCCTACAGTGTCTTGTTGGATAATGCTCTGCTCAAAGTAATTCTGATTGTGCCTGTTGTTATTATGCTGTTAATATTACTAAATTTAATATCAGTACCCACCGAGAGGCTATGGTTATTTTTCATGAAAACTCCATGGTTCCAATTTGTACCAATTGGATATTAAATAACTCACAAAAATAACTCACAACAAAGGGCAGAAAGAAATAATTTAGGTATCACAAATTGGGTAATATGTTACAATAAAAGCTAAAAGCAACTGAATGTATTTAATGTTTATGAAAGAAAGCTGTGTCTTTGAATTCAACTAGTTTGACTAAATGCAGTTTAAAAAAAGAAAACAGAGATGGCAATAAGGGATGGGAATGAAACTAAGCAAATTTCTCCTTGTCTGTCTCCAAATAAAAAAATTTGACTAAAGTATTTCTTTTCAAGCAGTTGTTTGTGTATCTAAAAATAATCTTACCTTTAAGGAGGCCTCCATGTATAGTTGTTCTGTAGGAAGCCCTGGGGGCTAAGAGAAGACTTTTACTTAAGTGAAAAGCTAGCCTGAGAATCGCCTTAAGGCAAAAGCCATTATACACTTCTCTTCCATCCTTACACAAGCAAAAAGCGGAACTTCCCACTGATACAAATCAGCCCACAACTTGGCTCTCATTAGCTGTAAGTCTATGGAAATCTTTAGCACCTTGGATCATCCCACCAAGCTCATTAAGTGTTTAAAATTAGGCATTCTTTTCATGAGGAGCAACAGGAGTTCTTCCTGTAGGACAGATATACATATATATGTGTATATATATCCCTAAGGCTTTGTTAGGTTAACAAAGTGCATTAAAAGTGCTCACTAAACCTCCTTGGCCGTACTTGTTAGCCTAGATTTTATACTTAGCACTAAAATAGAGCAGTGATTGATATACCCAAATCCATTTAGATTCTAGAGACCAGATATTTGATTTTTTTTTTTCGGTGTACTTTTAATTCTAAATCTATCTATTTGTTTACCACCTATTTCTGACTGTGTTTTGGGGGAAAGAACATTCATTTAGTAGTGTCAAGCATGCTAAACAGTGTAAAAAATTTTTTTTTCCTCCAAGAGGGAAGTGATTCAAGAATATATTCTCCGACTGAATTTTGCTTTATAACAAGGACTGGATTTTTCAACTTCCATGAGACCAGAAAGTAAAATTTCCTATGTTCTCTTTGATATAATTATAGTCACAAAGCGTCCAAAGTCATTTTATTTATGTCAAATTAAGGCAGGTATCCATAGCACTGAAGCTCACTGAAATGGTTCTGTTTAATGGGTTCCATATGACTCGTAAGAGTCCGGGAAGCAGTGGGGGCAACTCAGGAGGCAGGTTGTGTTCATGCACAGCAAAAAGACATCCTAAAGAAAAAATCCAGCTGGCAGATCTGCAGCTCTGGATCATGGGTCAGTCAGTCAGTGCCTGCAACCTGATAACTCTGCTGCTCTGCTCCTCCTATTTCCCAAATTATCAGGACAACATAGGAAAGCAGTTCTCCTTACTATAAAACAATGCTGCAGTACATAAAATGTCAGCCTGCTGCCCCATTACCTCACACGATACAGGTGTAAATCTTGCAGAGGGCGGAAAGCTCAACTTGCCTTCAGCAGGGGAAAGAAGCAATTACTTAGCCGTTGAGAAAAATCCTAATATCATTATCAGATGACCCTAATAGCCACCTGATATCTGGCTATTATTTTAAATGGCTTTAAAATACATTTTAAAATCTCAAATTCAAATCATATGGAAATAACATAAGTTATCATAAAGGTGTTTTGAGATAATTCTAAATGTCAATTTAGCATATTTTCATATATTGGTTTTCTAAAGTGAATGAATAGCTCCTTTTATGAGGTAAATGTCATTTGGTCAAATGAAAAGGACAATCGTATTTAAAGGTCAGTTAATATAGTGAGGTAGTTGTAGTTACTAGTGTTAAAATCTCACTATATTATCTTTAAACAAGAGTACCCCACTATTTTGCCTAAAATTATGCACAAAAGCTTGGGTGCTTATTTTCCGTGTTCCCATTTTTGCAACCATGTTGATCTTCTGGTATTTCTTTTTTAGCTCAAACCATTTTGTCCAGTGAATCTCACGAAATTATTGTCTCTATTTTTTGTACAGAAAGGCCTAACACCATGTATATTTCAATGGCAGCCTTACTTATGTATGTATTTATTTGTAATTTGAAAGAACTAAATGTTTTCCTTTTGTCAGAAAAATAAGAATTCTCTTAGAGTCAGGGAACTAAGCTCCGAAAGAAATACCCAGAAAATCTGAAAATTTAGACATGTGCTCAAACCGAATTTTTCAAGCCCTGCCCTGTGCAGAGACACTATAACAAGCAATTAAAATGAGGAAAGTTCCTTGCTTACAAAACAAGAGGTCATTGCAGTAAGAAGTAATTTGTCTTTTCTTCCCACTCTTAATGTGTGTGTGCTCAACACACACACACATGATCACCTGGCCTTGACTACTTGACTAGCTATTGCTCTGAATTGGCTACATACAAAACAACTCTATGGAGACACAGAATTTGTCTCTTTTGGAGGAAAAATATTTTCAGTAATTCTAGGCTTGAACTGGAAGCATAAAATAATTAGTTTTTTATAACTATTTGAAGATACAGACAGTTACTAAGGATTTATTTAGGCCCTCTCTGATGCAAATGTCTCTGAGAGATTCATAACAACAACAATAACAAACAAGTTAATACAGTGAATAATTTGAGTACAGTGGTTATTTGCTCAAGAGCTTTTTTTTAGCCCTAATTTTTCTCTGCTTCAGTATTTGTTTTAATGCTCTGTCATCTTAGCTGTGGCTCTCCCAGTTCACAGATGGTCACAGTAAGCAAAAGGAAATGAAGGCCGGTGGTCACAAGGTGTTTTTAATTTTCATCAGAAGTCAATATAAACATTCAAAAATACCAAATTTCATCATAATTATATTATTTACTGGATACTCTCCTCCATATCTATTGTAAGGACAAAGGAAACTTTCCCTTCCACCCTCTGAAGATTCAATAATTGAATCTGCTGAAATAAACTGACACTACAAATTAACAGGAGGAAAGTATACAAATTTATTGCATACCTTTTATGCATATGCATGGGAGTCTCACAAGGTGTGAGATTCAAAGGAGGGCCAGATGCTTGAAGCTTAAATAGCATTTTGAGTGAAATGAAGAGCTTGGGGCATGACAATTATGGAAGGTTGAGGGCTGGAAACACGTGGTGAACAAAGGCTGTCTTGTTTTGCAGACAGATAAAGTTTCTCAGGTAGCAGTCCTCAGAATAGGTGGTATTCACCTTCAGTCTCCCTTCTTGTGAATTTATCCTCCTTGTTTGATGAGATTATAGGGAGGAGGCTCAAGACAATTGCATTTCTTCTGGAGGACCCTTAGTCAGGTAAAGGGACTTCAGAGAAAGGCCCCCCTCCCCCTGCATTTGCTGCTCCCAGGTGCTCTCAGTTTAGGATATCATTTTCTGAGCGCCAACACTGTTCCATCTTGACACTCGAGTGCAGAAATATGTTTTAATGTTTGCAACCTTTGAATAATCCCCTTCAAGTTTTAGTATAATTTCTTAAGTATTAATAGGAATTGATAAAATGCTTTGTTTCACCAGTGAGTGTGGCTATAAACTATAATTGATAGTTTATTCATAGGTAAACTATTTTGTAGGTGAAAATACTTTTCAAGTAGCAAATAAAAATTGCATTAAATGAGAAATTGGCTTTGAGCTGATGAGCAGACTGCGTGTTAATATATGTGTGTTGTTTGGAGCCACTAAGTTTGTGGTCCTTTCTTATGCAGCAGGAGAAAATGGAGATAACTGAGCAATAGGATATTTTTATATGAATCATATGTGGGAGGGCAATTTATATTATACTTATAGAGGAGGCTGGGAATGGGAATGGGATTGGGTTTGGGAATTTTAGGAGTTCCCCCTCAAACTTCTGAACATTAAAATTCTCTTAAAATTGAAGAAATAGAAAATGGATTGACCACATTTTCCCAAACTGGTGGCTAGAGAACCCTGATGATATCCTGCAACCTCACCCACCTCACCCTTACTCTCACCAAAATGATCATGAAGAAAGATTTTATGGTCAAATATTTTTGACAGACATTGTGTACATCCCTCTTACCACCAACCACAATATATGCCAAAGTTTCTCAGATGCCTTGTAGTAATTAAAAAAAACAAAACCCACATATCTTTTCCAAAAATAATTTGACCATCAAACTGTAGAACAGAGTTCAGCAGAACACCCTTTAAAAAACATTGGACAGGCAGTTCCACCAAACAGAGGCTGGGCTAACTACAAACCACCTTGACATGAGCAGGAGTTTTTTGGGAAAGTGGGCATCTCCGGTGGACAATGACTCAAGTAGGGCCTGCGATAGGAAATAGAAGACATTTCAGACAGCAGAGACTTCCGTGGCAAGACAAGTCACAGCTCCTTCATAAGGGGGTAATTATTTACATATAACCATTTCTTTATCCATTTTAAAGGAGACGCCACATTCTCCTATAGCTATTCTTGTTTTCACGACCACTTTTTCCTTGGAAGGTCTTTTCCTTCATATTTCTCTCTTCAGCTTCTCCCTGTCTGAACTGTCCCATTATGTACTCCTGGCTCTAAGCCAGTCATTATTCGTATTTGAAAGGTAATCAAGTATATTTGTTAGTAGCCATTAGAAATTACTGTTGGCCACCCAGCCCCAAAGCAATCATGAAAAGAATTATAGCTTAGACTTAAGTATAAAACCAAAACATCTTTAGTAGAAAAACTTGAATATAACTATGAAAATGGAAGAAGAATTGACTCTCAAAGGCCAAGCATCTCTTTTTATTCCTGTTTCATCCATCCTTTGTTGTTACTTCCAGGCATTTCTCTCCCCCTACCCTAACCATACTATCAGCTGCACCCCATAATATATGCTTGATGCAGCAGAATCCTTCTGTACTTACCTAATCCCAGTACTCTGGGGCAGGGATTGTAGTTGCCTAGGAGCTTCACACTCTTGTCATGTGCACTAACGTCATTGCTGTGGCCTTTCAGCAGAACAGTCGATGGTCAGCCATTACAGATAATTAGTTGTGAAAGGATGAAAGTACTGAAGTTCTACAGAGAATAATTAATTAAGGGAAAGAACCTGAACTTAGGCTCTCTATTTTTGATCTTTATAATGCTCACTTTTATGCATGAACTGGATCAGGTGCCACAATACGGAACATCACTTTGACTAACAGATACAAATATTGTGCAACATAAATAATTTTCTCCGGTTCAGTAGAAGAAGGGAAATTTTTCTGGTTAACTAGATGAGTACACTTTGTGGTTAGATAATCAAGCTTGCAAGCAACTTGTTCGGTAAGTTTAGGGTGCAAAGCTATTATCTGTACTTGCCAGCAGAGCTAGGACTCAGGGCAAGGTAAGGTGAATCAGGCACCCAGCACAAAATTTAAGGAGGGAAGGTGGGTGCCAATAATCAAAATAAATGTATTTTGATGCCATATTTTTGAAAATCTACTTTAATGCAAAAAGTGATATCAAAATGTTTTTGTCTCTTTCTTTCCCTCCCTCCCTCCCTCCCTCCCTTCCTTCCTTCCTTCCTTCCTTCCTTCTTTCTTTCTTTCTTTTTAATAGCTGGTAGCAACTCTGAACAAAATGTTTAATAGACCGGGCGCAGTGGCTAACGCCTGTAATCCTAGCACTCTGGGAGGCCGAGGCAGGTGGATTGCTCAAGGTCAGGGGTTCGAGACCAGCCTGAGGAAGAGTGAGACCCCGTCTCTACTAAAAATAGAAAGAAATTATCTGGCCAACTAAAAAATATATATACAAAAAATTAGCTGGGCATGGTGGCGCATGCCTGTAGTCCCAGCTACTTGGGAGGCTGAGGCAGAAGGATCGCTTAAGCCCAGGAGTTTGAGGTTGCTGTGAGCTAGGCTGACGCCACAGCACTCACTCTAGCCGGGGCAACAAAGCGAGACTCTGTCTCAAAAAAAAAAAAAAAAATGTTTAATAAAGACAGCATTGGTAACAGTGCTGTACTGAGACATTGGAGCTCAAGGGAAAAAAAAGAAAGACAAAGAAAAAAATGGTAATATTGATTCTATATTTATTTAAAATTTTTTTTTTTAGGTGAAACTATTTCAATTTTTATTTAGAATTTCTTTTTTTTTATTTCAGCTTATTATGGGAGTACAAAAGTTTAGGTTATATATATTGCCTTATATTTAGTTTATCATGGATTTTTTCCATCAATTCTGAATTTTTAAAATATTGCCTTAAAATAGCATTTGTCTTGATTACTGAGAACTTAAGTTTTGTGTCAAAGGAAATGCCTCACTTGCTTCCCCCTAGGCCTGGTGCAGCATTAGATCTGTTGCTTTTTAGTGTTCTGGCTAACTCATAGAAAATATTTCCTCATTCTTTTTAGTCCCTTATAGTTTGAGGTCAAAAGTTCAAATCATACATTTACGGCCAACTGTTTTCCAACAAGGGTGCCAAAAATTTTCAATGGAGAAAGAATAGTCTTTTCAACAAATAGTGCT
>CM052444.1:15614234-15659784 GCA_028533085.1 Varecia variegata
AAAAAAAAAAAAAAAAAAAAAAAAAAAAACAAATAGTGCTGAAACAATTAAATATCCACATACAAAAGAATAAAGTTGGACATCTTCCTTATACTGTATATAAAAGTTAACTCAAAATTGATCATAGACCTAAATTAAAATCTAAAACTACAAAACTCTTAGAACAAAACATAGAATTAAATATTTGTGACTTTGGGTTAGACAGAGCCTTCTTAGATATTATGCCAAAAACAAAAGTGACAAAAGAAAGAATAGATAAGTTAGACTTTATCAGAATTAAAAATTTTGTGCCTCAAAGGATACTGTTAATAAATAAAAAAAGAAAAACAAACACCCACAAAATGGAAGAAAATTCTTACAAATCACATATATAATAAGGGACTATCATCCAGAATATATAAAGAATTTTTACAACTCCCCAATAAAAATACAAATAACTCAATGAAAAATCAGCAAAGGACTCTCAGACATTTCTACAAAGAAGAGTATAATCAGTCAATATGTACCTGAAAGAAAAGATGCATTATATCATTAGGGATTAGAAAAATGTAAATCAAAGCACAATGAGCTGTCACTTCACATTCATAAGGATCCTATAACCAAAAAGGAAACAAGTGCTGGCTTGGATGCAGAGCAATTGGAAACTTGCATTGCTGGTGGGCAGGTACAATGTTGTAGCCATGTTGGAAACAGTTTGCTAGTTCCTCAAAATGTTAATTATAGAGTTACCACATGACCCAGCAATTCTAAGAGAAATGAAAACATATTTCCACACAAAAAGTCATACACAAATATACACAGCAGCATTATTCAAAATAATCAAAAGGTGGAAATAACCTAAATATCTACCAACTAAGGATTGGATAAACAAAATGTGGTACATTCATAAAATGGAATCTTATTTGGCAATAAAAAGGAATGAAATACTGATAAAACTGTACAATATGGATGAATTTTGAAAATAGTACACTAGGTGAAAGAAGTGTACTTCTTCCATTTATATGGAGTCACATATGAATCCATTTCTATGATGTGAACAGAATAGATTTATGGAAACAAAGATTAGTAGTTTCCAGGGACTGGAGCCAAGAGAAAATGGGGAGTGACTACTAATGGATACAGAATTTCTTTAGGGAGTGATGAAAATGGTCTAAAATTGATTGCAATTCTATCAATATACCAAACACTACCACACTGAACACTTTAAATGGGTCAATTGTATGGTATGTGAATTATATCTCAATAAAGCTGTTAAAAATAGTTCAAAGCAGAGATTAAGGGCATCCACTGCCAGCCTCCATTTCCTTTCCTTTGGTTGAGCACCCAGTAAAAGCTTTTTCAAAGAACTTTCTTCCTCAGGGCAGCCTTAGTCAATGATTCCTCTGTTATTGTAAAGTTGAATTTTGCTGCCAAATAGTAAATGGAAAACTATTGTCAGGCAAATTTCTACTTCATTTCAGTAGGACTTTTCACACCCCTTTCACACACTTCTCATTTTGTTTTTTAATTGACAAATAAAAATCATATATATTATCATGTACAACATGATGTTTTGAAATATGTATACATTAAAGAATGGCTAACTCAAGCTAATAAATGTAAGCGTTCATCAATAGATGAATGGATAAGAAAATGTGGTATGTATACATCTTGGAATACTACTCAGCCTTTAAAAAGAAGGAAATCCTGTAATTTCCATCAACATGAATGAACCTGGAGGACATTATGTTAAGTGCATTAAAACATTCACATCCTCCTTTTCATTCGTCTGACTTGTTGGGTGATTTGAAGTAACTTACCTTTAGAAGCTCACCTGAAACAAAAGGCAAGAGGTTCATGGTATCCACAGGACCTTCCTGGTCACGTGCTACAAACCATACCATTAGTTTTTTTGTTTCGTTTTGTTCTGTTTTTTAGTTTCAGGAAGGTGAAGTATAGTATTTGATTAACTAGGAAAAATATTTTGCTTTAACAATATTGCTTTATAGCTACTGCCTTGTTCTCAGGGCAGAATAAGTTTTCTAAGGACATCTCTTTTTTCTCTTTTGACTTTAAGAGAATAGACGTTTTATGGACATCCCAGTCACTGTTTCTTCTTACATTCTGGCATGATAATCTAGTCCAGTTACAGATAATAAAAGAAACCAGGAAGCAGCAGATTGGAAGTTTAAAAGAAAGTTTAGATTTCTTCATATCACTCTCACAGGCTTTAGTATTCATTGATAACAATCCAAGACAGACAGAACACCAAATGCTGGTATTACCTTAGTAGGGGGCCACTAATGTAGTATGATTTAAAAGAGACAATGTTCTCCAAATATTTTTTCCCCCTGTATTTCCAGAAGGTATTCAAGGAATGGAAAGGCTTATAAACAATATTATAGAGAAAGCATTGATTGGGAAAAGCTTCCTAATGAAGAGTCACTGGGGGAATGGAAATGTGGTTACTGCCTTCAGACACTGGAATGTTGTGGAAAAGGGAGCTGAATTTTCTTTGCAGCTCTAAAAGGCAAAACTGGTATCATAAGGTAAATATTACTGATGCCAGTTTTAATTTTACCTCATTATAAAGAACTCTTAGCAGTCAATGCTGCATGAAATAGAACATCCTTGAGGTTTCACATTCGTGGGCCCTGGAATTGTTCACACTGAAACTAATAAACTTTGTTTTTTAAATGTTGTAGAAAAACATTAAAATCTACTCCACCTGAGATTCCACAACTTATTTTATCACCCAGTCTGGAGTCGCTGGTTTAGTTTAATGAACATTCCTTTGTACAGTGCAAATAATTATAACCAGCTCCCACCTATTAATGCCATATTATGCATTAGATTTTTGTTGTTATTTTATTCTTTTTTATTTCATTTTTTTTTTGTTCTCTAAGGTGAGAGTTATTTTATTCTTAATATCCAATTTAAAGTAGTCTGAAGAGTTATGCTAGATTTTGTTTTATTTTGTTTTCAGAGGATGGAGAATAAAACTGGAGAATAAGTTAAGATTAAGATTAAGTTTAGGGGCCTGATTGGGAGACTCTTTGGCCAATCAGAAAGCAGTAGATGTACAACAGACTCCTCAGGAGTTGCAGAAGAGGGCTGGGTGGTCACCAATCTCAAAAGTTACCTACCTTTCTCAGAGGGTAGGGTTAAGATAAAAAAAAAGTTCCTCCTACAGTGATTGTCAAGACATACTGCATGCTGGCTGTGCTGCTCAGGTTTCCTTACTAATTCCTCTAGGAAAGGACAGAAGGTTAGAGAGGTCGCATTAGCTCTATGCTGGAAACCATATACTTTTTAAAAAAGATCTGTATCATTCACTTTTTTTACTTGAGATACTAAACAAGGTAAAGAATGAGAATTCTTCTAATAAATTACACATAGTGTACAATGAGTACCAAATATTATTCTAACTATCCAAATTCATTTTTCAAAATGCCTTCAGTAGGTAAGGAGGTTTTAGAATGAAGAAAGACTCTCCACCATTTCCATCAGCTATAAAGAAAACAGCTGTGGGCAGGGCTGGCCTTAAATTTGAGATATCTTTCAAGGAAAAAACAAAGTCTGAACGTCAGAGATCCAACAGGGTTGTTGCTTCTCAGCGCAACACAAGGGGAACAGAACTAAGAAGAATCTATATTCATCATCCCTTCAATAACTATCATGCCACATATTCCAAAATGGCTCCACAGAAAATATGCCGAAGAAGACAGCTGAAACATTCATTGGTAAGTTATTGTCTTTGTATGATATACATTTAAAGGGAGCTACAAATGTAAAGGCAGATGTGTAATATATGGCTGGCACCGTTTTTATTTTCTTATACATCTTGCTACTGTCTGGGGGCAATGCTCTAGCGACTACTGAAATATAATAGCTGCTTTCTCTCTCAGTACACAATTTGACAGCATTTATTCTTTCCTTCAGTGAACATAATTACTTCACATATGGAACCTGTGATAGCCTACAGGCATCTGAGAGAAACCAGAATCATGCAATCTGTCCCCTTTGCGAGCTTAATTTACATTCGCAAGTGTCATTTTATTAGGGCTGGCATCATGTAGAATAAAAATTACAGGTCAGCTATGGCATGTCACTGGGAAGTGTGCTTAAGTCAATAATGTGGTATTATTACATTTGGGATAATTTTACAAGGGAGATCTCACAGAAGGAATCTGACCTTTATTTCTTAGTTTTCAGCTTTACTATCACCCACAAGGTAATTCATTTAGAAATAAATATTGTTAACAAATAGTTTAGCCTGCTGTAAATGTTTGTGCTGTGTGTCATACCCTTCAATATAACTTTGCAATGACATCTACAATCTTAATGGACATGGAAGATTTACTTTGCTAGCTATTAAAAGTGGGCATGTTTGGATTTGTGTAATCAAAATGGCATTGGTGAGAAGCTTGCGCCCTTTATTTTGGCCTGGTCGAGAGTGGAATTTAAGAAGATTGTGTTACTGACCCTTTCCACCATAATTTAAGCAACATTGTTGGTTTAATAGACGTTCCCAGGGAATGGAGGTGTGAGGCAAGCTGCAGTCATTACAACAACCAAGATTGCTTCTCTGTTTGAACAGTGAGACGGTCTTGAAACAACTCTTCCCGTTTAGCTCCCTTCTCTGTTGATGAAGTCAGAAATTATTTTAAAACGAGAAGTTAGAGATGGTCAATGAAGTCTAAACCATGATTTCTTCACGATGCCACGTTCTTTCATGAAATATATGGCCTAATAAGTAAGTAAACATAATTCTTAGATAGGAAGGATGGTGTACACTGCACCAACCCCTGAGAGTCATGGGCCAAGTCAGGACACACCTTCTGCACAGTTGCTAAAGACACTCATCCCACTGGGGTGGCCACCAGTGTGGAGATCAGCGTATCAATGGAAAACCAAAGCTGAATCTACAAAGGGGCAAAGTCAAGGACTAGGGTTCTGATGCTGAACTAAAAGCAGAATCATTGAAGTCCAGGCAGGCAAGAGAAAAAAACATAGGAGGTGTCTGAATAATTTCTTTAGTCATGGTAAGAGAACTGTGCGGACCACAATAAGCATTGGGATTAGGTTTGTTTACTGAAGTGTGGCTTTTTGAAGACTGATTTAGGCCTCACTGAATCTTTAGAATTGCCTTACTTTAAGTTTATTTAATTTTTAAAATGTTTTAATTTTATCAAATCAATACATAAGCATGGTTAGAACATCCAATGGTAGAGAAGCACTTATTCTGACAAGCTGTTTTCTCATGCCTCAAATATCCACACACCCATACTCCAGAAGCAATTCCTTTTAACCTTCAGTTTTAGTTCTAGTCTTAACCTCCAGATTGCTTAAATTTATGCCCATGTTGACATTTTTCAATTTATCTACTTTAGGAATCATCTGTTGGCTTACCACTTTCTTTGAATGATTATTGAGTTATTTACAATTTGCTCCTGAAAATAAAATACTATAAATGATCTTTATGGTCAATAAAATTTCTGAATCACAAGGAAAAATTACTATATTCATTTATTAGACATCATCACATGCTTCTTCATGCAATAGTATTTATGACTTTGTAAGCAGTGTGCATTAGACTCTGGGAAATCAGAAAGAGCTATAAGGATTCTTTCCCTCACATTTTCAAACAGGACATGGACCATATATACTAATTCTATCAATATTCCTCCAGTTGCTAATGAGGATACCTCACAGGTTTCTTAGTATACCTCCTACCTTATCCCCTGTGTCTGACATTAAGATACCCTCCTGGATTTTTTCAGTGGCACGAGCCAATACATTCTTTTGAACGTTTAAATCCATTCAATTTGAGGTTTCTGTTACTTTCAACCAAAGGTATCTTCACTGATCCAATCAATTCATAAACACTCCTCTGTCCTCTAAGAAAAAGTCTATTTCAAAAACAGTATATTTATGTTTCACTATGTGCTAGAACTCTTCTCTAGATCCAAAGAAAACTGATTCAATTTCGGCTCTCAAGGAGGTTATAGTCTATTTTTGAAAATACAATGTGATTAGTGCAACAATGAAAAGATGCTAATAGAGTACAGAGGAAGGGGAACAACTAATTCTTCCTGAGAGATTAAAGAATGGGAAGGATTAGAAAGATTTCTAAGAAGAGGTAATGCTTGGGCTACACGTCAAAGGATGATTGTTTTAATAGGCTCTCATGTGGTTTTCCGTAATAGAAACCTAACTCAAAATGCTTTACACTAAAGAGAAAACGCATAGCCCTATACAAATTCTAAAGCCTGAAATGCCCCCTCACTTGCTGTTTCCCAGCATGGCCATCACAGTAGCAATTCTGGTTTTGGACATACTGTTATGCGAGTCTAGTGATACTCTACAACCTATCCCTGTCCTTCATGTACTGACCATGTGGCCGGGCTCACATGTGGCACCCTTTGTGGATTCTTTTCTAATTTTCCTGGAGAAAGATAGTCTCTCCTTCTATCACGCTCCCACAGCACGATACTTAACGTCTCTATTATTGCACTTCCATTTTATTGCAATTATTACCTACTCGTGTGTCTCTACCCTCCCTTCCCCATCAAACTACAAGATCCTTGGTAACATAAACATGCCCTGCTCATTTTTGGCTCTTGAATTCACAAGCACAAATCTATGACATAATAAAAAGCCGAAAATAATATTCACATGATGAATAAATATAGCTAGAAATGAAAACCAAGTACATGTTTGAGGAGAAAAAACCTACACACTTTGATAGATCTTAGAATACAAAATAAATGCTCATTTTTAATAATGACTACATTAACTAAAAGTGGCTGTAAAACAAATTGCCCCAAAATTTAGCAGCTTAAAATGATAAAAATGTATTATATCACAGTCTCTGTGAGTCAGGAATCCTGGCATAACTTAGCTGGATGCCTTTGGCTCAGGGCCTCTCTCAAGGCTGTAATGCAGGTGCTGGCCAGAACTGCTGTCATCGCAAGGCTCTGGCAGGGGAAGATCCATATCCACGTTCAGGCACATGGTTGTTGTCAGGCATCAGGTCCTTGATGGCTGTTGTCTGGAGACATCAACTTCTTGTCATGGGGGTCACGTGAAAGGACAGCTGTCAACATGGCAGCTGGCTTCCTTCAGAGTGGGTGAACAGGAGAGCAGAGATAGGGCACCCTAGATGACATACATAATCTTTTTATAACCTACTCATGGGATACTATCCCATCATTTTTGCCATATTTTATTCAGTACATTATTACCAAGTCACTAGGTCCAGCCCACAGTCAAGGAGTGATTTCATAAGAGTGGGTGTACCAGGAGGTGAGGAATCACTAGAGGCCATCTTCAAGGCTGCCACAGTGGCAATTAGCAGTGTCAAACAAGTTGTTTTTTTCTGATTAAAAAAAGTGATAAATTCTTATTACTGAAAATTTGGATACTAATTTGTAAAGAAGAAAAAGCCATCTATATGGAGTGTCACACTAATATTTAAACCATATTTATATAGTTGAAATGAGAGCATGCATATCTTGTTTTCAATTATTCTGTTTCTAAAAATGTCATACATATGATTGTAATAGATACACCATTGTTTATCCATTCCCTACCTGTTGAATATTTAGAATGTTTACTTTTATTTTCTTTTGCTATAATAAGCAATGCTACCATTATTATATAAGACTAGAGTCAAACACTTTTCAAATGAGTGAGAGTAACTGGAAAATCTGGGTGCTAGAAAGAAGAAAATAAGTTCGTAAGTGGTAGCAGAAAATGATAGCTACCACAACAGAAGGAACATACAGGCCCCGTGTCATGTTAGAATGTGCCTTTTTAAATTTCTACCCTGTATGGTTTTATAAGGTTTTCATTTGATAGAATTTATTTGGATCTAGTTAGGGAAATCATTAGTTTATGCTTCATTTAAATTCTTCTTCAGAGGTGGGAAAGACATACTTTATCAATAAATCACACTCCAGAGGTTGACAAAACAGCCTTGTTCCAATTATTCTTATTAGTAACAATAATAACCTTTGTTTAGTGTTTTACTTTGTGAAGAAGATAAGACAGGTATTATTATCATCTACATATTCCAGAAATGTAGAGAGCTTACAGTCATTTACCCCAGGTCATCCAACTATTAAGTGATGGAATATGCAAATTACATTATTGGCCACATTATGTAAATTAAACACAAATACACACACACACACAAAAGCCAACTGACATTCTTAACTACTTTTCTAAATCAAGATTTCAAATTTATGTAAGTTCAGTTTATGAAAAAGCCAACCAACATCCTGATCTATATCTTCAAATCAAGATTTCAAATTAATTTAAATTCAGTTTACTCAAAAGCTAACATGCTTAACTACGTCTTCAAATCAAAATTTTGGGTTTATGTAATTTCAGGGTTGTTGATTCTACTAGAGATCTGGAGGTAACACCTTTTGGAATTTTGATAGATTTCCATGGTTACCATGGTAACTTTTCTTAAAGTTAGAAAGATAAATTTGCTAAGAAAAATAATATATCAGGTAGACTAAGAAGTACATAATATATGTTTGCTAAGAGAATCTAGGATACACAAAAATAAAAATATAATTTCTATAATATATTAAAAAGCATACATTATAAAATTTCTATAATATATGAAAAACCTGGATACAGTGGTGTATGCCTATAGTCTTAGCTGCTCTGGAGGCTAAAGCGGGAGGATCCCTTGAGCTCAGGATTTCAAGGTTAGCCCGAGCAACATAGCAAGACCTCATTTCAAAAAAAAATTATATTAAAAGCATACATTGTAAAATTGCTAGGGAATACTAAACACACACTTTTTTCTGAACCCCATATGAGAATTATGAACATATACTTTTGAAGGGGCAATAAATGCTTTCTGCATGCAATTTTTTGTTTGTTTCATTTTTATTTATTAAAATAGAATTGGCTTGTAAACTAATAAAAGTTTGCTCACCCCTGAACCTCCAGAAAGGCTCTTTCCTACCCCCTCTCCCATTTGGGTGAATTAAAAAAAAAAACAAAACTTATTTTGAAATATAAATTCACAGGAAGTTGTAAAGATAGTACTATAGGAGATCTTGTATACCAAGTTTTTCCTAATGGTTACATCTTATACAACTATGATGCATTATCAAAACCCAGAAACTAACATTGGTACAATGTGTGTGTATAGTTTGATGCTATTTTATCACATACGTAGCTTCATGTAACCACTACTGCAATTAAGATATAGAACTATCCTAGCACTACAACAATGTGGCTCATGCCCCTTCTCTCCTCCCCACCATCCTTAACCTCTGGCTAATTTGTTCTTTATCTCTATAATGTTTTCATTTCAAGAGTGATATATCAATGAAATCATATAGTTTGTGACTTTCACATTGGCTTTTTTTTTTTTTCCACTCGGCATAATGCCTTTGAGATCCATTAAAGTTGTATGTACCAATAGGCCATTTTTATTGTTGAGTAGTATTGCATGGTGTAAATGCATCAGTGTGGTTAATCATTCAGGGTGAATATTTTTAACTAAGGTTCTGAACTGGACTCAGAAATGCTCATGAAGAATAACCTGTAAGGCATTCTTCTAGTACTCAAAGTTTTTTCTTATGAAAGAAGTAAGAGAGCACCATCAAATTAATATTAACGGATCAACACTTAAGTGCACATATAGCAATAACACTCATCGGGTGTCGGGCAGGTGGGAGCGGGGAGGAGGAGATGGGTATATTCACACCCAATGGGTGCAGTGCGCACCGTCTGGGGGATGGGCATGCTTGAAGCTCTGACTTGGGTGAGGCAAACGCAATTATGTGTAACCTAAACATTTGTACCCCCGTAATATGCTAACATAAAAACAAATTAAAAAAAAAGAAGTAATTGAGGAGGAGAAAAGATAAAGCTAAGCCCAATTAGTGCAGTTTTCTTGTTAAATAAAATAATGCTGTAGAATAGGGATCTTTGGAAGCTGGTTTAGGTCCTGATTTTCTGTTTGAATACCTTGTTCCTCATAGTCAAGTTTCACATGAGTACCAGCACCCAAAGAGCAATTTAAGTGAACAAAGCAAACAGAAAAACAAAGCAAAAACCAACTTAAGGACCTAAAGCCAAATTTAGTGTTAAAATCTTGGTAGTTCATTACTAAATACATATTTTCTAATAAAGCTATCAGAATAATTTATTTTTAATCCTTGACTTTATTTCCATACCAATATAATCTTGATCAGAAGATTCCATCTACACAAAATCCTGGTTTACCCTGTTGTGTGTATTTTCAATGAGCTGTCAGTCATATTTCTCCACAGTTTTGTATGAAGTTTGGTGTGACAACTAAAAACCCATCCATTGCTTTCCTGATGAAGCAATATCTCATCCTCTGATTTGCATTCTGATTGCTAGCAGGTTTATGGAGTGAATTATTCTTTTTACTGCTATCTGTAACTTAAAAGACTGGTATTAAAATCTCTAGTGGAACAATTAAGACCTGTTTGTTCATCAGAATTGTGAAATATATCTTATTTTCAAATTGACTTTTTCCTTTTCTATAAATTATTTTTTAAAATAATTTACTTGATTAAGTGTCAAAATATATACAGGTTGTACTACATTCACGATGGGTACAACTGCATTTTTGTGATTCTAAGTAAGAGTTCACATATAACAAATAAAGGCTTACTATCCCTAACATTTAAAGAGCTCTTAGAAATCAATAAAACACAAGTCCCCAAGTATACACCTACCTTACAAATGAAACACATATAACTAATAAACATGTTTAAAATGTTCAGTCTTCAGTGGTAATGAAGATGCTAGTCAAGATAACATTAAGATAATATGCCACATTAAAAATTTTTTTTTCCCTTTTTTAGTTACTATAACCAGTGTTGAAAGCGTTCAGGGAAATAGTCATTCACACTCAGCTGAAATGTGATTTAGCAATGTGTGTCAAAACCCTGAACATTTTTCCAGATCCTTTACCCTGCAATTTTCTGCTAAGGAAATGATAATGGATATGCTAAATATTTATGTACAACATATCACTGCATTTTTAATTTAATTTTTTCTAATTTTTATATTAAAAATGTGGTGATATGTTGTACATAAACATTTAGCATATCCATTATCATTTCTTTATGCTAGGAAAGACGTGAGGTTGATTAAATAACTTATGGTATATTTGTATGTGAAAATTCTATGCAATAATTAAAAATTATGTTCTGAAGAAAACATAATTGATATGGAAATATTTATAATATGTTTAAAGCAAAAATCATTTATATATTAATAGATATTTCAGTTTGGGTGCCTGTATGTATGTGTGTTTGTTCATGCTATTATTTCATGCTAACTATTCATTATTTGCATGAAAAAAAGACTGAGAAGATGACACATCAAAATAACAGCAGCAGAGGTATTTCAATTATTTTTTCTAATTTATTGTATTTATTTGTATTTTTACAAATTTATATAGTCATTATGTATTACTATCATAATCAGTATTGAAAAAGAAACAATAAAAGATACTTAAAGAAAAAGCCAGGAGAAAGGTTTACTGTTTCTTTTGGTAAATTTGACAAAAATGATTGCTCTAAGATGAGAATTCAGAGATTCATCCTGCATATAATGAATCCTCATAAAGAGAGCAACTTAATTTAGCTAAAGAAAAATAACCTTGTTGATTCTAGCGTGGTGACTAGAAACATAATGACTCATCTTTATTACGTATTCATTACTTTAAGCACAAATTGGAAGACTTGGAGAATAATAAATCTCAGTGTTCCTCAGACTTTTTTGATTCCCTTGGGGATGGAGGTCTACCTCTCCTTAATGCTTCATGTTCTAACATGTGGTTCATCTGGGAGATCCCTTTACAACCACTCAGGCCTTTGACTTAATACTTGATAAGCTGACCAACTATAAAGTGCCTTAGCAAATGTGCATCTATTACTTCTGCTTATGGGACTTCCAAATCTCTCAATCTGCATTCTCTGGTGCTTCTAGAATGCATTCGTTCTCGGTATGCACTTGCCAAGGGGTCTAAGGAAATCTTGGAGTAGGAAAGCCACACAGAAGGAGTCTTTCCTATACAGTGTCTCTGAGGCAGGTTATTATACAATTTCTTCTCAAATACTCTGCACATTCATGAAAAGTGATTCGATTTTTAAGAAACCTGTATGCCTACAACATAGACCGTTCTTGGTTTTCAAACAACTTTGTGCAGTTCCCCAATCCATGCCGTTTGTGCAGGTTCCTCAATCCAGTACGTCTTTCCCTTCATAGCCTTCTGTCAAAGCCCTTCTTTATTCTCCAAGAAAAATATCTCTTTTTCATCTTTTATTAATATTTCCCATAGCATGTAATTAAGTACCCTTTACTAAGTAAACACTCAGAAAACATTTAGTGAAATAATATTGCCTGGTAATCTGACCCTCCAGATGCTTTTAGATTTAACAAACCTTTTAAATCTGGAAGTCAGTCTGGATCGATGAGAGATGTCTGAATTCGAGAACAGTTTTAAAGAAAAGTCCTATAATACTGCAGCTGATATATTATCATTGAGCCTGTGTTCTAGTGTACACGCACACAACATACCATTTTTGCAATAGTGCATAATGACATACTGAATGACTTGTAAGTAATTTTCCTTCACAAAAACAATTATCTCTGAAGTGTCTGAAAGGGTTTTTTTTGCTATTATCTATAACTTATCTTCTTTTAACCTTATTTATATTAATCATTTGCTTAGCAAATGTTTTTAAAACATTAGAGTAATCATAAATTCCTAAAAAAGTGAGACTGATTAATTGAACGTATATTCACTGATCACCTGCTATGTGTGAGATACAATCCTAGATGTTAATAGCAGTTACAGATTTGCATGCATGCAGGAGCACACACAGATATCCCTGCTACAATGGAGCTTACCTCCTAGTGGGGAGGGGAGCCAGACATTAAGAAAAATAAGTAAAATATATAGTATGTTAGATAGTGATAAGTACTATGAAGGAAAATAAAACAATGAAGAAATATCAGAGTTTGGAGGCAAAATAATCTCAAATAACTTAAACTTTATTGTATGTCTCATTTTATAATTCTTTATTTACTTTGTTTCCTGTTTCTTGAGTCATTCCAGAATCTCTGCATTTATTAAGCCATAAGACAAAGCCTGATGGAGTCTGGATTGAACTGAAAGCCCAGGAATATATGCTTTAATGCTGCAATATGGCCAAGACTACTTAAAGCGCTCGAAGAAATAATGAGGAATGTAGCACATACGTGTAAAGAAGTAAATTCATGCAGCCCACTGAAGCCAATAAAGTAAAAGGCAGATAGCCATTTTTTTATGAGTTTTCTTTTTGATAGGTCAACATTAAACATTCTAGGAATAGATATTTGAGTTCATTTCCATAGCACCTATATTACAATGTCATTGGGATTAAATATCACTGAAATACGTTAGTTTTACGTAGACAATTCTTTTCCATCTTGACCATCCAGGGGTTGCTTCTTTCCTTTCAAACCCTGAGCCTATCCTGTCAGTGACTGATTGTACATAACAGACATGCAGAGGCATCTTGAATTTTGGAGCGAAACTGCCACTTAAAGTGTCTTTCTGTAAATTGTGGATTTCTGAGAAATGTGATGCAGGCAGAAAGGAGGGAAGGAGGGAAACAGGGAGGAAGAGAGGGACAGAGGAGGGGAAAAAAAAGTGGAGAAGGAGAAGGAGGGAGGAGAGGAGAAAAAAGAGAGGGAATGAGAGGAAGAGAAAAAGAAGGAGGGAAAGGACAGAAATAATGGGAAGTAAAAAGAGAAGGAATTATACATAGAATTGTGGCAAAATGTAAAGGAAACAGCACACCTGGATATATTAATATTATCAAATGCTACATAAATAATTTTTGACTTTCTGGGTTTTTTTCCCAAGAAAATTGTAATTTTCTTATTTACAAAATTTCTGGTCATTGAAATGCCCTTGATCTAAGTGTCCCTTTGACTTCTACAAGCCATGTGCCACTTTAGCAACAGCTGTTACAGAAATCTTATCTAGGTATTTGCTTGTCTCCAAATTATGTTTTAACTTACCCAAGCATCTATAGTCTACTATTGGTTTCAGTTCTCTGGCTCTTACCCTTTCTTTATAACAAATATGTGGCACCCACTGAAAATTTTTGGTGCTAAATGTCTTGACATTTTATACATTTCTATAGCACTCCGCTGAATGTTTTGAAAACAGTTACACAATAGTTTTTCTACGATCTTCAACAGAGCCATAATATTCCCTTTTAATTTAGGAACTGATTATTTGTGTGCTAAAACCTTTGTTTCTCAGTCAGTTTTGAGATCCATTGGGCTGACCGATAACAAATAGTTTATTTTAACATTAGTAACTCATATTTGACTTATTTACTCTGGTTCCCACCTGCTATTACAGAGCCCTCAAGCATCGTAAACATTTTCCCCACTTAAGAATTTCTGGAACTCCCCCAAGAGCTTCTCATATGTGTTCAAAGACAAGACCCCGGAGCACAATGTGGCCGAAGGCAGGCACTGTTGTTGTTTCCTGTCGGTCCCAATTACGTGATGCTGTCCCACCCACCAGCCTCCAAGCCTGTCTGGCACGGCTGGCTAGGCCAGACTTTCCTGCCTCACCCTCTGGTACCATTACCATGTCTTCTGCTGGGGTTATTCATGCACTGGAGTATTTATGGAGCTGAAGCTTCAATGTATTTTGTGGCAAAATAAAGAATAATGCTTCTTTCTTCTCTCTCCCTTCCTCTCTCTCTCTCTCTGATGTAATACTTTATTGAAACAGGCTTCTAGGCTGTGCTCCTTGTTCCTTAATTTATGACAGTTTCTAGTGAACTTCATCTTTCACTTTTTAGGTACAATCTTCTGGGCCTCAACTATGCAATTAAAATGATGACAGAGACCCTGCTGGAGTTAGAACCCCTCTGACAACTGATATGTTGGTAATTGTACAAAATCCAGGCTGACTCCCTGTTCCCTAAGGAGGTGCTGGTTTCTACCTGTTTCCCCAGCCCCTTAAATCAGTACACTCTCGGTGTGCCTAACCCAGACAGGTCAGGAGACATGCCCAACAAAGTCTTGCTACCAGTATTAGACCCTGTTTAGCCATAAATGAGGAGAACCATCCCACAACATAATCCAGGTCTTTGTCTTAACAATTCCTATTTTTGACCTCTTCACTATTTTAGGTTTTGATCACTTTACAAGTTTAGATTTTCTACTTCTTGGGAAGGGGCAAGATGGAGGATGAGAAAAACTGCCAGCGGGAGTGTCTCTGCAAGAAAGATAGATTTTACTAGTGAAAAAAAATAAACAGGAAGACAAACATAGATGGAATAAGGGTTGAAGGAAGGGTGCCTGAAGCTACAGCAGACTCCATGGGAAGAAGTTGTGGAGGAGAACTGGAAGGAGAAAGGCCCCCAGGAGACATGGAGACCAGTGACAAGGGTAGGTGGGGTGGTTAAATTTCCCCTCCCTGGCATCTGGGACTGCGGGTGGGCTCCTGAGCAGCTGGAGAGACCTGCCAACACCAGCCCAGAGACGGCTGCTGCCAGTGAGCGGTGAGCCTCTTGCAGACAGGGCACTGGGCTCCCAGCTCCCTCAGGGGACCTCTTGCACCCCAGACCCAAGCCAACTGGCAGGCGCCATAGTGCTTTATTCTCCCCTTCCCCTTCTCTACCTGAGGCTGCTGAGAGAGACATTTTAGCACCACCCAGAGGCATCTGCAGGGAACAGGACCTTTCCTTTTGAGGCCCTATAGTGGACTGAGGGGTACTCAGACTGTGAGCTTGTTATCTGCCAGCCCTACCAGGTGCTGCTTGCCCAGTGACTCCAGGAGAGTGGGGCAAATCTCAAGACAGAGAGACATTGATCCAGCTTGGGCACCCCATGGGTGACTTGAGACCAGCACTCTTCTCCCTGGCAGGGTCAGGGATTGATCTCCGGGGCCCAGGGTATAGGCCTGCAGACCAGATCCCATACACCCAGGTCTCAATCGCATTGCCCTAGGGCACAGAAGGGATATTTGTGAATGAGTCTACTGAGGTGTGTGTGCCTTCAGGGCCAGATCAGCGTGCCTGAGGGGCAACCCTCCTCTCACAGGAAGGCCATGCGCCCAGCCCAGGCTAAGATCCCGGGCAGGTAACCTCCTGGTCCACATCACAGCCAGGGTAGATCCACTGGCTTGAGATCCTGCCTGCTGGCAGAGGCCCCGGGGAAACCACGGAATAGGGGAGGGTGGAAAGGAATGAGGCCTACACCACACTGCAGGTCTCAGACAGCCCCACCCCCCACACGCAGACTTTTCAGCTGAGTGGGGCCATTTTAGCCCTCCCTGGCAGCTTTGCCCAGAAGCAGAGAAGAGACCTTTGACCCCTGCTAACAGCATTTGTGGAGCCTGAGGGCAGGCTCACCCAACCCAGCCCTGCACAGACTCACTCCCCCATCTGCCCCCACTGAGGTGCAGAATAAGGACACACCTGGAAGTCCCAGGGCCCCACCCACCACCTGAGGCACTAGAGTCCCTCTCCAGAGGAACGAGAGCTGGTTACAAGACCCCAAAACAACACTGCAGCCTGCTCCTCCCAGCAAGCGACACCTACTGACAGGGAGGTCATTCTGCAACCCTTTTACTGCATCTACTGACTCGTCATATAGGGTGTGGTCAAATCCCACCCACAAACACCACCTAGTGCCTCAGAGACTAAACAGGGTGTGTCTTCATCCAAACGAAAATCTAAAGGTAAGAAGGAACAGCTGATCCAGATGGGAAGGAATCAGCGAAAGAACTCTGGAAGTATGAAGAATCAAACAGAAAGCACACCCCCAAAGAGAAACACCAGCTCTCTAGCAATCGACATCAACCAAATTCAGAACACTAAAATGACAGAAGAAGTATTTTGAACATGGATTATAAGACAACTCAATGATATGCAAGAGAAAATGGTTACCCAACACAAAGAAACCACAAAAAAACAAAAAACAAAAAAACCAGGACTTGGAAGAAAAATTCACTAAAGAAATTGAAATATTAAAGAAAAATCAAACAGAACTTCTGGAAATGAAGAATTTATTCAAGGAATTACAAAACACAGTGGAAAGCCTCAAGAATAGGGTAGATCAAACAGAAGAATGAATCTCAGGGATTGAAGATAACACCTTCCAATTAAATAAATCAGTTGCAGAGATAGAGCAGAGAAATAAGAGAAAAGAGCAAAGCCTACAAGAAATGCAGGATTATGTGAAGAGGCCTAACATGAGAATCACAGGCATCTCTACTTCTTGTGAACCATATGGATGATAATTCTTCATTCAGTGCAGTAACTTCACCACTTATTCAATTCCATGAAAGCTTTTGTTGAAAGAGGGGAAAAGACTATTTGAGGACTATCTCTAGGTATCAATAACCCATGCTACTCATTTCTTTCATTTCAAAGTTAATTGATGATTGACTCATTGGCAATTAAATATGAATTATACTACCTGTTTACTATTTAACAATACCTTTTGACAGTTCCAAAAATTGAACTGCCTGCTATTATACCCAATCAGCTTTATTCTTTTTATACTTAAAAACAAATCACAACAAAGTAGACCTCAGCTAAGAATGTGTTCATTTGCCAATCTTTTCCACTGGTAAATCCCCACAGTCTAGCAGGTTGCCTACAATGTATACTAAACACATCAGATGCTTGAGTGAATGAATACATCCATCAGTCATCCAATCAAGTGTTTTGGGAGTACAGTATGATCTTGTTAATTCAGTGTTCATTCACCCCCATAAGCTAACTAAATTGTACAAAAGGACTTCCCCAGCATCTCTGTCTCTTATTTATGCATACTGTGTAGAGGCTGGCCTCCCTGGGCCTAGCCCCACTCCATTCTTCAAAGTGTCAGGCATCCTAGGGCAGTTCACAAGCCCTGTTCCATCCCACCTTCCCCTTTGCTCCTTTTTGCTCACTTTTCCCTCATCAGGCCTCACTGGGCTGGCTCTCCACTTCCTTCCTGGTGGTACACATCCGGTTCTCATGGCCATTTACTACTCTGGGCCCTTACATCTAACACTATTCTTTTGAATTCCTCATATAATTGTTTTCCTTTTGATGGGATGTTTCCTCAGGCACATCCACACAACTCAGGTAAGCCTTGAGACTGTCTCTCCTTATCTGCTGTCCCCACCCAGCCAGAGGCAGAGAGATGGAGGTCATGGAGCGTTGTTTCTCAACCAGAGATCCATGAACATCCTGACTCAGAAGCACCTACAGTAATTTAAAAATAAAGAGTCCCATTCCCCTCCTTCCAAGAAACATGTAACTGGAAAAATTGAGGATGGCATCTTAATGCATGACAACATATTGTTTTTTTCTTTATTTGAACTGTGTGTTTCCCTGATTGAGGTGAGTATAAAAACACCCCCTAAATTTCTTCAGATCTAGTATTAACACGGTTAATTTCAATTTGATTAAGAATTTTAACTTGCATGTAAGAAAGCACTCAAGCTGAAATAATTGGCTTACTTCTTTGTAAAGCCCATCTCCACATTTGTCAATTCCTCTGAACAAAATGTGAGAATTCTCTATATGCATTTTCTCGGGCATGGTTATGTATATAAACCATTCTTAAGTGATCAAAGAGCTCTCAGATTTTTCTATTAGCTTATAAAAGATTCTCCCCTAAATATCTTGAGGCAGCTTTTTGCTAACACACTTTGGGACTCACAGATTTAACTTCTGATGTCATTGTATGTCTTGAATCATTCAAGTCTTCCCTGGTATCCCTGTGAGTGGCATTTTCCAGCTTGAAACACCATAGCATCCTGTTTATATATCTCTAATGGCACTTATCACATTGTATCTTGAATTGCATTTGTTTTCATTTATTTTATCTTGATGGCATTTCAGGGTAAACCACTACCACCTGTCAGCAAAATGTGAGGGTAATGAAGCTGAAAATCAGGGGAGGGTCAGGAATTGGATACTGAAGAATTATTATCAAAATGCAAAACTATATTCATGCTTCTTTGGTGGAAGTAGGGTTGCAGATGTGGCTAATGGAACAAGAAACATTAAATCCACAGAGGGTATATGTGAGAATCAAAGTCCGCGGGGAAACAGGAGGTCGCAGTGGGAGACAACTAGTAAGAAGGCAAACATGGGAAACAATGGTAATATTCACTTGTTCTATTCAGATATATTTTCATGGATGGACTCTCATTACCATTTTGAGTTCTTTTTCAAAGGTCCAGGGCCTCTCACATCTTAAAGGAGCTGTCCTACTCCACATGACAAGTAAAGAATCCTATTTTCCATATTTTAACTCCACTGACTGTTGCTATTTTTTTCCTCCATTGCATTTAACACCTACACATATAAAGTAATAAATTAAATTTGAATGAATGAATGAATAAATGAATGAAGTATACTTGCATTTTTCACTTTTCAGAGTTAACTAAAATGTTTAGCAGATACTGGTATTTGGTTGTGCATATTAGTATAATTTTCTGTGGTTGAGGTAGCAAGTTCTCCAATTATCCTTTCTATTGCCTCATTAGTCTTCACCTATTAGCAAGTAAGTTTTTCTTAATGGGGTATTTAGGATCATTTTAGTGATGGTCATTTGTAATAAAAAGAAAAGACTACAGTAAACTCATGCACTGAGCTCTAAAGTATTGTTTAATTCTACTGCATCTGCAAGTGTTTACTTTCTTTTATTAACTGCATGAGAAGAGGCTAATTTATATAGTGTTTACATGTTATTTCCCCTAGTGAGGTGTCTGCTGTCATGCTTCTATGGCTCTATTATACCAGAAAACGATACCACATTGCTTCCAATTGCTTTAATATAAAAATCAATAAAAAGAATTACATGTGGAGGGGGGAGAATCCTCTTATAACTGAAAATATGTAACAAACAGTAATAAGCATAAAAAAAAGGAAAATCTTTAACATTTTTGGTTAAACTTTTTTCCTCTTCTTTTGCTTTTCTTCTTAAAAATAAAAAGTCGCCTCCTGTATGTCTCAGAGGCACAGCTGTATTCCCTGGGTGCCACTGCTGCATCATCTATAACAGTCACTGTGTGACAGTTATTTTGCACAGTGCAGGGTAGGAAAAGGACCCATCAGAGAGTCTACAGCATAATTAAGAAACGCTCTCCTCATTTCACTGCTCTCCATTATCTTTTCTTCTCACCTTGTCCTGTGTTTTTCTTCTTCATGAAATGGTAGTAGTTTTCAGTCTTGGTGAGAAAATAACAATTCAGGTAACCCCAAATGATAGGAAAACTTGTGTACCAAATCACACGTATGTGACCCAAGTGGGGAGCTACCCTAGTCATTTTCAGGCCAAAGTTGAGGCAAATAAAGCAAAAATAGAAATATGGCAGAGGTCAGAAATTGCTAGCTAAATTCACTAAAGAAACTGGATACTGTTGATTAGTTGGAGGTTTTTTAGTCCAAGAGATTTTTTTCAGTGTCATCAGAGATTTTGTCTTCATAAGCCAAATTTCTGGCAAAGCATTTCTGGGAAAGCATTCTTTTGGTAATATCCACCCCAAGTAGTCATGAGTCAAAAAGAGAAACTGACCTCACTCAGACCCCATTTTGCTTCAAGTCCTGCAGACTGGCAATAAGTCAGATTACCACCATAAGACAAATACTTCTTTGCTTAGATAGATAGACAGATAAACAGAGTTTCAGTTACACAGTGTATCTAGCTTGAAAAATTGCTTCATGGGTATGGCTTCACATTATAGAGATGTCTTATGATAGGATCCCCAAGCATACACATACCACCAAAATACTTTTCTGTTTGTATTCTAGGTTTAGTATTTAAAATGAACCCCACAATATAATCCCCCAAATATTACTGTATATGTTTATTTTGTGCATAAATATTAATATGTGGATGTATAATCACAAAGATTCTTAAGGCTGATGTGACTTAATTCATTGTCCATAGTGAATAGAATCATTTTAAGAGATAGATTTGAGAGAAGACAGTAGAAAGATTTTGTCTTACTCTAAAAAAGGGAAAAATTCATGTTCATTTTTACAAAATCAGGTTGGCTCAAAAAAAAAAAGGGTGGGGGAAGGAGCTTTTGCTAAGGCCACTTGGGAGCCATTCATGTGGGTGGTGGCCATTTACTCTTCAATAAAACATGACTACTTACCATAGCAACCGGCATAGTGGGTAGTGCATGTGCTGCCTCTGAGATGCAGTGCTTTAATAAAGAAATACTTGCAGCAAAGAATGAACAAACATATGGGCACATTTTTACAATCTCATAATAGAAAACAATATCTTTTTCAAAAGCATTTATATTTTCCCGATTTTTAATACCCAGCTACTGTGTGATAATCAATACAATATGCTACGAGCCATTTGTCTTTCTTTGTGACTGGCTTGCCTTTGAAAGTGATACTGTTTATTTGGGTGCTTGTTTCAACAGGATGAATGTTGCATTTCAGAAGGCACCAAGCTGTGATGGGGGAAGGCAGCCTTTCCTTTTCTAGAAAGGGGGATGTAAAATGACTCAGAACCCTGCCAGGGGAACACACAGGTCCATGTCCAGTCTCTGAGGTCTGACCAGGTGTATGGCTCACAAATTATCTCCTAATTTCTTTCAAGTTTCACTCAGGGAAGGCGGGGCTTGACAAGTTTTACCCAACGTAAGTCGCAGCGGCCTACCAAGGAGGCTGCTCACTGCTTTCAGCTGCAAATTAGATCCTCCATGATTTTTTCTAAGCTCATTTATATACTTCGGCTGCAAGTTTAGAGTTTCCAACACCATGAGCTTTGCATCTGAGAGTCTTGAATTATCTTGTTATGATACTACTCCCTGTGAGTGGTTTCAAAATTTTACAATAATGTTTATTTTGCATGTGTGGGATTATTCATGTATAATTACTACAAGCAGGTACATTCCATATGTTATAAAAGTTAAATTTTTACTTGGAAATCATAGCCAAGGAACACTTTTTCTTCCCAATGAAAGTAATTTAAATTGAAGTAAGACCCTCTAATACCACCATCTGTACAAGTAAATTACTTTCAGAGTAATTAAATATGCATATCTGAGCCACGTACTGTACAGATGAACCCAGTTTTATTGAAGCAATATGCTTATAAATCCCCTAGGTATTAAAGATGAAGAACCAATGGCATTTTATATTCATGCAGATACAAATAAGCGCAAAGAAAGACATTTGAGCAGTTTCATCTTTTTTAGAAATACATTTTATCAACTTTTTCTAGTTAATTAATATTTCTCACCAAATAGTGTGATTCACATTTTTATTGGTCTAACATTCTGCATTGATTTAAAGCTTCACCAGCTATTTTCATGTTGTATGTATGTCTAGATTTATGATAGGTGCCTACTCACTTCCACAAGTTCCTGGGGAGCAGAGCAATGCAGTGAAACTGAAATCATTAAGTTGTCTGAATTCATAACAGTTGGACTTGCCATTTCATGAAATAGCACTGCACAGCCACTTGGAATTCATGGCCCCAGCCCTTTATTGCATCATCATGGTTTATAATCCATAACAAATACAAATACAGAAAGGAACCATAACAATATGAAACATCTGACCTGCCAGCCTACATTCTGGGGGTTTGCCTGGTGAGCTTGCACTTTCACGGCATGGGGCAAAAGCAAAGGAAATGCTCTGTGTTGTTGCCTTTGCAAAGCCTGACCTGAGGTCCCTAGCCCATGTCTTTGACCTTGTCATCACCAGTCTCAACTGGGAAAAGCTGTGATTTACGTAAGGTCTCCCAGAAACAGGGCTTGGTGAGGGCTTGTTGATGTCAGTCTTAAAGTGGTTTCCCACTGTGGTGAGATATCCCAGTTGCTTTTATAAAGCATTACTGTCCTCTTTATTGGAGCTGACAAATAAGTTGGGCCCTGGAAATGATTGGATAAATTCAAGGTGACCAAAGGAAGACTCTTTGTCTGGAAACTTTTCATCCCAGACCCACAGAAATAGAATGTCTTGATTGTTCTTAGATTGTTCTTAGAATTGTCTAGATTGTTCTTAATCTATGGGAATTTGGTAATCAATTTTCATTTCCTTCACATCAGTAATTCCCATCAAGGTAAAATTAAATGTTTATTGGAAAGTGTTGGGGCTTTTTCTTATTTCTAGCATTTTCTCATCGTTGTAACCATATTCAAAGTGGATAAAACTTGCAAGTGGATATGGACCACTGTTTAAAATAATTCTTACTTATGGTGCTCTAGTGGCACCACTGGTTAGCATGCAGTACTTACATAAATCTTACTTACCTGCCCTTTAACAAATAAACCAAGTCAATAAATGAATACTTTTTTAAACAAAGGAAATTCCAAATCACCTTTGGAATAGAAGCACCAGGGAATGCTCTACATATCTTCTTTGGAGCATTTTTTTTGTAATAAATTAAAGGAGACACAAGATGAAGGTTCCATATAATACCATTGAAAATGCATTTAAGACTATGCATTAGAAGGCTGAAATTGTCCTCTAAATGCAACTAGTCTTTTCTTATGTCTTTGGGCAAGAACTCATGTTAAACCATCTCATTCAGTGAGTCCTCATTGTAAAATCCACCTGCAAGGAGTGGTTTTCTATTGCTGGTTCATGATTAGTTCTGGTCCAAATCTTTACCATTCTGCCACTAAAAGAGGAAAATAACAACAAGGTAATAAAATTTTCATAAAGTTGAACTTATGAAAATTATGAAAACTGTCCTTTATCCTGGTAGTTAAGAACATGAACTCCAGACCCAGACTGTCAGAGTTTAAATCCAGGCTGTACCACTGGCAAGCTATGAAAGAAAATGGGAATAATAAAATTACCCACTTTCTAGAGTTGCCATGGGGATAAAATGATGTTAGACATACAACATGCTCACAACAGTGCCTGGCCCGTAGTAAGTACTCTGTAACTGCTCACCGTGAGGATGATGACTATGTGTCTTTCTTTCATATTTGGTTTTAAAATGGCCAAATTAAACTCTTTTTATATAGGTACATATTCTTTATTGCACTAACCACTTGTAGCTTTATGTTCATTTTAGTGTGCATGTTTGATACCAATCCTCAACCAAACCAGAAGGTCATGAGGAAAGGGATTGACCACTGTAGCCCCATGTTTTAGCATAATGTCTGATTGAAAATAGACTTTCGGTATCTATTTTTTTAATAAATAAATTTTTTTGTATTTAACATACTCACCTGGAATAAATACAGAGTTGGCAACTTCATGTTAGTCCCCCATATGTTTAAAAGATTTTTAGTGAATGAAGTCTGAATAGTTTTGGAAACATCATCCTATTAGAAGCTTCTTCCACAGCCTTAAGCAGCCCAATTTAGCATTTGACTTCATAGTTGTAAAGTAAGTTTTCTTCCTAATTTAAATCTCTTTTATTACAGAAGAAGTCCATTGTTACCATAAAGAGGAGGAAAGCTGCCCCACCACACTTCACAGTATTTTTTTATGAGAGCCTTAAATAAGATGATGATTATTTTCTCTTTGCTAATGAATTGAAATGTATTTTCCAAAACTCACTACAGATTCCAAAGTCAAATGCTAATAACAAAACAGAATCCAATATAGCTTAGAGAATTTTAATCATGGAATCTTATAGAAATTTATACTCTAGGACTTGTCTACCATCATCTAGTTTAGATAAATATGATTTTCTCTGACATACATTAGGGCACTAGAAACCGTTGGCAGGATTAAGGTCTGGTTTTACTGGGGACTGCCAATGAGGTTCCAGGTTCATCTAGTCTAAAGTTCTGAAGTCTGTCACATCTGTTGAGCAATAGTGCATTGCAGAGTTCCCCTAAAATCTAAACAACTCCAGGAGAGAGAATAACTGGGTAGTCTGTGTACTGTCTGCCTTAATTGGAAAAAGTTGGTTAGGTGGGCCAGAAAGAGGGTGACCCTGCATCTTCATGTTTTCTTTATTTTCTGTGATGATTATATATTGCCTTTCTCAGGTAAAAACAATTCATAGTTTTTGAAATAGTTACCTTTGGCTTTAGGCTGACTCTCTGTGCTACAATTTTAGAACTCTTAGGTATACCGTAATACAGACAATAAACTCTTCCTGACCCTCCTAAGAGTACAACGTAATCACAGCAACAATCATTTTAATTACATGGTGAGTTGGGCCTCACACAGAGTTGACGTTTTGAGCTGTCTAGTGGTCCAGGACTGGGAGGATTAGTAGGGACCAGGAAGGGGATCAGAATGGAGTATCCGCTGGAAGAGATTAAAAGCCAAACTATTAAAGGAGAAGCAAGGTAGTTGAAAGAAGCAGCAGATAAGCAGGGCTCTTAAAGTTGTTTGCTTTCTCAAGGTATTTCAACCAAATATGAAACAGCTCATACTACCTTTCGTCTCTAAATATAAGTAAGAGAATGAACATATCTCTAGTTTGCACATTTTCTGCCATCAAGTTTCAAGATACCGCTCAGTGACAATCTGAGTAGTAGAAACTTCCTGAAAACTTTGACCCTTAAGAAAATACATATTTTCTTATCATGGACTTCAAATACATGGTTTTTGAATATTCTTTGAAGTAATCTTCAAATTATCTATGCTACTCTAAATTAAGAACACTCCATCATAATGTACTTTCCTATATTTACCCATATAAATCTATATTTCTTTTGAGCACTCCTCTCACCCTTCGCCATCATCCAAAATCATAGCCTAAGCCAAAAACTCCTTAGTAACTGATATTAAATCATTGAAATTTAAAATAAAATTACTATGGGTATCAAAATAAACTTATAATTTAATGTGGAAAACTATTTCAGATTTCTGGGCTGCTTATTTCTCAGTGTATTTTCTGTTTACTTTTTTTGTTTGTTTTGTTAGATTGTTGTGTATGTGGTTTTTGTATTATCATCATCATCATCATATGATGATACTTTTACTGAGATCTTGCTGGACCATGGCTTATTGTTACCAAAGAAATATAAGAACCTCAATCCAAATAAATATGAGCCCCTTTATTGAAAGTGGACTTATGGTATCAAGTCCAAGAAGCATCCAAAAGCATTTGCTCTCATCCTCCAACACAAATAAGGTTTATCTTTTCATTTTTGAATATTATTAATCCAATTTTGATATTTTCTATTCTGTTCAACTCCAGGAAATGAGCAGATATTTGAAATTTTAGATACACTTCCGTTTTCAGCCTTGGAGGAGGATGGTGAGGTGTGGGGGAGATTCAAGCTTTTTCTTATACTAAAATGGGTATATTTATACTTGCTCATGACCTTTGAAAGCAAAACTATGTACACTTTCTAAAATTATTTCCAGACCTAAAATAAAGTAGATTTCAAAAGCAGTACTTTCTAAATGCCAAGGAAAATAACACAATGTTCTTACGTTTACAATTCTTCCTCAACTGTTTTATAGAAAGAATTTTAAAATAGATTTTGTCTATGAAAAATAGTGTTCATTTAAATTGTACTAGCATGAGATTATGCCACAAGATGTTGTCATCTATTTAAAATAGTTTTTTGTCTCCTGGGATGTTTATTTGAAATAGTTACACTAAATTAGAGTTTCTACTAGAGAAAGATTGAAACTCTATGAATTTTTTTTTTAAATCAACATTCTGCAAGGCAAAAGAAAACTTATAAGTTTTGGGAAATAGTGAAGGCAGTATCTCCTCAGACACTGAAGCACCATTTGGTGCTTAAATTCTAGTACCAACTGTGGAGTTTTAATTGCATTTGCTTTCAGAACTCTGTAAGAACACAATGAAGGCTAGATGTAAAATAGTATCTCACTTAATTCTTGATTTTCTTCATTCTGGAAACTAAGAAATAGAGTAAAAACTACTTGTATGACAAGATGCAGACTTCCAATTAAAAGAGAAGCTTGGAAATCAGCTAACATATACCCAAAATAAGTACCATTTAGCTTTCTTACAGCAGAGCTTTTTTAGGCTTAATCACAAATCCACTCAGAAAAAAAAAATCTGATAGAAATACATTAGAATTTTCTGGCTGAAACTAACCTCTTTTGTTAAGTTACCATCCAAATTATGGCTGAGGTGAGGAAACTATATCCAAAATCTAAACTGTCCATGAGAGCAACATCAATATAAACTACAAAAATTAGTGTAAAACTATACACAGGTTGTCTTCTGTAGTCAAATACTCTACCACTGAGCTATACCCCCAGGTGGTCTTTTGTTTTGGGCCATGATAGAGCAAATGGTTCCAAACTTACCCTCTCATCATAAACAACTAGAAAATGAAACAAAATGTATGGTGCTGCAGACTTTAGAAAATGGACACTCAGTATCACAGAACTGTGATTCCTGAGAAGAAGAAAAAAATAAAACGAATATCTGGAAATTGACTCCAGATTTCTGCCTGGGGGCAATTTCTAGACTGTGGTACAGGGAAGGAGAAACCAAACAGATTCCAGAGGATTTACCAAAATGAGAAAACAAATATCAGCTTTCCAGTAGGCCAAAAGCGCTAGAATTTTCAAGGCAGTGTGCAAGAAAGAAGGGAAATATACAGAAAGAGATTCAGAAATCTGCAGAAAGTCCCCCTGAGTTTTTTAATGAACAGTGATCTGCATACACCTATGTAGAAGCTCCATGAAGCTTCTTTTAGGCAAAAAGCTACTTTTAGAGAAAGAACAATTACTAAAGAGCTGCAAAACAAATAATTCCTATAGCTCATACCAAGCAGGAAATCATTCAAGTTCCCACCAGCCAAAGAGGAGAGATCTCATTGACAATGTGAGACATTCATTAGAGAACTCAGAGAGGTTACAACTTATTGATGATGTTAAGCTTGGCCTAGAATAAATCCTATTCTAGACTTAACTTAAATTTCTAAAAATAAACTGATTCTCAAGTAACTTGACTGTTCTTAAAAGAAATACAATAACCAGCATTCAAATATGTAAGATTCACAATGTTTGACATGTAATAAAATATTACCATACATAAGGAAGAACAGGAAAACTTGACCCATAACTATGAAGGGAATCATTCTATATAAATATAATAAGAAGTGTCAGAGATAATGGAAGTAAGTAGACAAAGATGTTAATTGTATATACAAAGAATTAAACAAAAAATGAACACAATATGAAGAACAGAATATTTTACAAAGATCCAAATGAAATTTCTAGAGATAGACATAAAATAATGAAAATTTCACTAAATAGCATTAACAGCAACTGCAGTCCCCAATCCCTGGGCTGTGCACCAGTACCAGTCCATGGCCTGTTAGGAACCAGCCCACATGGCAGGAGGTGAGTTAGTGAAGCTTTATCTATATTTATAACCGCTCTCCATTGCTCACTATCCTCCCCACCCCTGGTCCGTGGAAAAATTGACTTCCATGAAACCAGTCCCTGGTGCCAAAAAGCTCGGGGACTGCTGACATAATAGACACTTTGGAAGAAAAATGCTAGTGAATGTGACAAAATAGAAATAGAAACTAACCAAAACGAAGCTGAGAAAGAAAAATGGGAAAAAATAAAGAAATAAAACAAATAAAAGCAAAGTTCAGTAACCTATAAGATAGTATCAAGTGCTCTAGCAGGTGTATAGAAGTCAACAAAAGAAAAGGAAGAGAATGTAGGAATAGAAAAAATACTTACAGAAATAATGACTAATTTTTTTTTATTTGATGATAAGGTAAACCTACAGATCTAAAAAACATATTGAACTCCAAGAAAGCTGAACATAACCAAAAACATACTAAAGCATGTGTAATACAATTCTCAAAAAGCATTGATATGGAAAAACTCTTAAAAATGGTCAATAAAAGTATACATTATGTACAGAGTAAAGAATGACAACAGATTTTTTTTTATCAGAATCTTAGCAATCCAGAAGACAATGGAATGACTCTTTACTAAAGTGCTGAAGAAAAAACTAACCTGTCAATCTAATATTCAATATCAATTTAAATATTTCAAAAGTGAGGATGAAATAAGGAGTTTTTCAGGGAAACAAAACCTGAGAAGATTTATTGCTAGCAGGTCTTCACTTAAAGAAATGTTAGAAGAGGTTCTTCAGAGAGAAAGAAAATGTCAGCAGATGAAAACTTGGAGCTACACAGTAGAATGAAAAGTGCTAGAAATGATAAACTTGTGGGTGAACATGGAAGACTTTTAGGTCTTCATTTAAAAAATATCTTCAAGGCTGGGTGCGGTGGCTCATGCCTATAATCCTAGCACTCTGGGAGGCCAAGGCAGGAGGATCGCTCAAGGTCAGCAGTTCGAAACCAGCCTGAGCAAGAGAGAGACCCCGTCTCTACTAAAAATAGAAAGAAATTATATGGACAACTAAAAATATATATTGAAAAAATTAGCCGGGCATGGTGGCACATGCCTGTAGTCCCAGCTACTTGGGAGGCTGAGGCAGAAGGATTGCTTGAGCCCAGGAGTTTGAGGTTGCTGTGAGCTAGGCTGACACCATGGCACTCTAGCCCAGGCAACAGAGTGAGACTCTGTCTCAAACAAACAAACAAAAAATCTCTTCAATGGATAATTGATTATTTAAAACAGAAAGTAATGTTTTTATAGAAATTTATAGCATGTATAAGAAAATGTATGACAGCAGCATAAAAGATACAAGGGAAAACAATAATAAACTGGTGTGAGATTCCTATATCCTATGTAATGAGTTGTAACATTATTTGAAGGTAGACTACAATAAGTTAAACATGCACCTATCCTATCCTAGAGCAACCACTAAAATTATAAAACAAAGAGATAGCTAATAATAGTAGAGATAAAAACACTCAAAACAAAACCAAAGAAAGAGGAAAACAAAAAAATAGCTAGAACAAATAAAAAAGAAAAAGACTGCAGATTTAAACTCAGCTGTACCAATCATATTCCCACTAAATGAAAAAAATAAACAGTTCCATTAAAAGAAAATTGTCAGGCTGGAGAAGAAGAAAGCAAAACCCAGCTACATGTTGTCTCCAAGAAACTCACTTTAAAAATAAATATAGGTAGATGTAGAGATAAAGAAGGACATAGATATAAAAAACTATACTATGCTATTACTCATCCTGAGAAAGCTAGAGCGGCTATATTAATATCAGATAGCATAGCCTTCACAATAATAAATATAAACCCACAATGGTAGTTGGAAATTTCAACATTTCTCTGTCACTAATTGAAAAAACAAACAGAAAATCAATAGAAATATAAGTGATTTAAAACATTATCAACCATCTTACCTGAGATTCATAGAACACCATACCAACAACTGGAAAATGTAGATTCCTTTCGAGTGCATGAAGATTCCCCAGGGTAGGGCATATGCTCAACCATAAAACAAGTCTTGAATTTAAAGTAGCAAAACAACACAGAATATGTTCTCTTATCAAAATGGAACTAATTAGAAATTAGTAACAAAAAGTTACCTCTAAAATCTCCTGATATTTTGAAACTAAATACCACAGTTGAACATTGTACTGGAAATCCTAGTTAATGCTATAATATAAGAAAAATAAATAATACATACAGTGGAATGGAAGAGATGAAATTGTCATTATTTATAAATAATGTGATTTCATACACAAATAATTTTAGATAAGTTAAAATAATCATTAGACTAATATAAAGTTGATCAAGATTCCTGCATATAAGGTCAACATACAAAATTCAAAAGCATTCCTATACATAGTTATGACCAATAATAAAATTCACTTGAAATAAAAGATTTCATTCCAATAGTAAAAAATATATATTATAAGGAGTGTAGAGATAACTGTAACAAAAGAAATATATGACTTTTATGGTTAAAAAAATATATCGATGAAGAACATTGTAGACTGGAATAAACAAAGAGATATGCCAAGTTTATGACTGGGATGGCCCGATATCATAAAGATATTAATTCATAATGTTCCTAAAAGGAAGAAGAAAGGGAAGGGAATGGAGAAAAAGAAGGAGGAAGAAGAGGAGGAGGAAGAGGAAGAAAAATAAATTAATACATCTTAAATCAATTTCCTAACAAGAAATCTTATGAAATTTGACATGCTGATGCTAAAATTTATGTGTAAAAGAAAAGGACCAAGAATAGCTAATACAATTTTGAGGAATAACAAAGTATGAGTTATTGCTCATTATAAACAAAACTTAAAATTCTATCATAATTAAGACAATACAATACTGAAGCAGCGATAGACAAATTAAAAAGGACAAAAAGCCCAGCAACAGATCTGTGTGCATACAAAAATTAATATATATCTGTGGTGACATTACAAATAAGTAAGAAAAGGACAGTCTATTAAATAAATGATATGGGAAAAATTGGTAAGATATGTAAAAGATAAAAATTGGATCCCTGCCTCAAATTACACATAAAAATTCAAACAGAAATAAATAATTTCCTAATTTTGAATTGTCAAAATATTATATATTTAGAAGACATGATTGTGTAGAATTTTTTAAGAATGATACAAAATAATACTAACCATAAAGAAAAATATTAATAAACATGACCTTTTTTTAAATGTTTATAATAAAAATCCTCAAGTAAAGTAAAAATGATAGTAATAGACAAAGCTGAAACAATTTGAGCAACAAAATAAATAAAAGAATATTGGATTACAACCCAAAGGATAAAATAAGTATTCATGAATCCATATTGATATAATTCAATAATTGAATAAATAAATAAATGGGGGAGAATAGACTATTACCTCATGCAAAAGAATTCCAAAAGAGATGGAACACAATTTAAGTTTGAACTGTCTATGGTGAATTCTTTCCAAAGAGTACAGTATGGAGAAGGAGGAAAAATCAGTTGCTTTACAGTGCAGAAATCTGACTAACACTACTTCAGCCAGTTGATTGATGTTAATATCAACAGTGATAAGTCATGTAGATAATAGGTACCCTTCAAATGATGTGATAAAAATGATACTTTCCATCTATGGTTTTCCTCCTCCAAATCTATAACGCCATCTCACTATGAGAAAAACATCATAAGAGCTGATATAGAATAGATGAAGTGTACAGTTCTTTAGTCAGTGAAACTGACCCAAATTTTGTATACTTGGAGTGATTTCTGACATGATAGGAGTCCAAGTTGTCTGTTAACAATTATGGCAGTGTCCAGGAAGTTTGGAGTTTGGGGCTCAAGTTTCAGCTTTGACTTGTCACCAGATTTTCTCAGACTTGGGTGTATTTTCCCACCTTGCTCCCTAAGACCTCCTTCTCTCACTCAGCCCAGACTCCTAGGTATCTCTTGCTTTGTTAGGCATTGAGGTTGTCCTTAGTACCAGGCTCAAGTGGAATCCAATTCTCTCTGGATTGGAAGTATATGTGTGGGGAGGGTGCGAGGGCAGGGTGTGTGGGAGGGTCTTGAAAAAAACTTTTTAGAATAATCAAAGAATGTGATTACATACCTAAAACTTTATCAAAACATACTGATTTAATAAACACTTAGTGAACAGCTAAAAAGAAAAAAGAAAAACATCATACGAATTCCAATAGAAATTCTTCCTATAGAATACTTGACCAGTACTCCTAAAAATTATTAAGTGTATCAAAAACAAAACAAAATAAAAGTCTGAGAAACTGTCACAGCTAAAAGGAGCCTAAGGAGACGTGATGTATGTAATGTGATAACCTGGATGGGATCCTGGAACACAAAAAGGACATTAGGTAAGAAAATTTAAATAAAGTATGGACTTAATTAATAATGTATATTAATAGTATCAGTTCATTAATTGTGACAAGCGTACCACACTAATGTAAGATATTAATAATAGGGGGAACTAGGCGTAAGTACTTGGGAATTTTTGGTACTATTATCTTAGTCTGTTTGGGCTGTTGTAACAAAATACCATCAACTGAGTAGGTTATAAACAACAGAAATTTATTTCTTACAGTTCTGGAGGCTGAAAATTCCAAGATGAAGGCACTGGCAGATTCAGTGTCTGGTGAGGGCCTATGTCCTGGTTCATTGACGGCACCTTCTTGTTGTGTCCTCACATGGTGGGAAAAGGACACGGCAGCTCTCTGGGACCTCCTTTATAAGGGTACTAATCCCACTCATGAAGGCTCTGCCCTCATGACATAGTCAACTCCTTAAGGCCCCACCTCCTAGTACCATCACATAGGTGATTAGGTTTCAACATATGAATTTTGGGAAGCCACAAACATTCAGACCATAGTAACAGTCCTTGAAATTTTTTTGTAGATTTAAAACTGTTTTAACATAGAAGTTTTTCTTAAAAAGAGAAGATAGTCATAGTCTGGGAGAAAACTTTTGCAACTTGTATAACAGATAAAGATTAACATCTAGGATATGAAAAATACCACAACAAATCAATAAGTAAGGAGCATATAATCCAAAAGAAAAATTGACAAAGAATATGAACTATCAATTGACATAATAGGTAACCCTAATGGCCATAAACATATGAAAAGAAACTTGACCTCACAATTGATGAGGGAAATACAAATTTACACTACACTGTGATAAAATTTCACATGCACCATATGATTTGAAATTTTAAAATGTGGCCATGTAGAAGAAGTAGAACAATAGTAATTCTCATGCTCTCATTGTAGAGTGAAATTTGGATCCAACATTCTGGAAATCTACTTAATAGCGTTTAAAGAGTTGAAGACACATCATGCTTTCAACCCAGAATTCAAACTCAAAGTATATGTGATAGAGCAGCTTTCTTCCTTCTGGTGTATTCATACAACTGGGGTATACGCTGATGTTCTAGGGAGCAAACAGGCATAATTTTGTGAGAACCATCCTTTAGGATCTTCAACTTCTACAGTACTCTCTTTTTATAATTGAGAGTCTTTAGAAGACAGGTTTGCCTATTTTCTTTTCTTTCCTACAGCCAGCTTCACAATCATCCTTTTCAAAAAGAAAGGGACATCTCTCCCCACTATGAACCTCACTGTGATGACTTGCCCTATGTCTAAAAAAATTCCTGGGGGCCAAAGAGACATTTCAAGAATGCATTGCTCATGATGGAGAGTCCTAGGATGGCAAGCACCAGGCTTGCTTAGGAAACACTGAAGGGGCAGTGGCTTATTTCATCCAAGTGAAAAAACAAGAGAAAGCCCTCTGTCTTTATCTATCTTTTTATGTATCCTTCTTTCTTTCTATCTATCTTAGAAATAGAATTCAAAAGTGAGATGGTTGTCATGGAGATGAGTATGAAAGCACATTTATTTGAATTGAAAAATGAAGTCATATATTTCTGACAGAAAATAAGTCTGATAGCTGTTTGTTTAAACAATGAAGACTAGAATGACATTTAAGTTAAATGATAGACATTTTTCACAAATCAAATTAGCCAAATCTGCTGTAAGGTTTTGACCAAAATATATTTAAAGCATGAATATAAAATATAACATGCTGAAACACGTATGCTTTGCAATTCTTAAATTTGGATTATAAAATATATGTTAACTTTAAAATGTGCAGGATGGTGCATAGTTTTCAAATAAACTAAATGTCTACCAAAAGGAAACCAAATTAATGACTTCTGGTATAGTCAGACAATGTAATAATGCCCATCATCAGTTAAAATGAATAAATATATTTAAATATATCTTCAAGAACCTCAAAAATGTGGGCTTGAAGAAACAAAGCAAGTTGCAGAATACATTCTTTGAACATTCTGTCAACTAGTATTTATTAAGCAGCTATTATATAGCAAGCATTATTTTAGCATATAGTAATCAACAAAACAAAAATATCTCACATTCCCTTTGAGAAAGAAGACAATCAATCAACAAACAAACAAAATATCAACAAATACATAAGATTTAAGAATTATTTGTCAAATAATGGGAAGGATGGGAAGGAGGGTAGGGAGTGCTAGCATAGGCAGAGTGGGGTGAAGCACCAGGGGAGTTACAATCTTGAATAGGCTGGTCAAAGTTGGCCTCAATGAGAAGGTGACAAGTGAAGAAAGATCTAGAATACATGAGCTAGTGAGCCTTGTGGTCATCTGGGGGAAGCAAATTACTGGCAAAAGGAACAGAAAATGGAAAGGCCAATTATGAGGATCATTAAGAAGGCTGTGTGTCTCACGCAGAGTACAAAGGAGGAGAGTAACTGGAGAGGTAAGAACTTTTAGATTGTAAATAGGCTAGGAGTCAGTGGAGGATTAGGAAATTATCTAATTCCTTTATAAAAGGATCACTAAACATGTAAGTTTTAATAAAAAGCTGTAGAGACAGGGGTCAAAAGAGTATAGTACTATGATTTGAATATGTCTAGTGTGTAACATCGCACAAAATCCTTCATATGCCCAAAATGTATTTACATTTATTGACTTCCACTAGTCTAGAGAGAAAAACTTGAGGTAAGAGTGAGGAGGTAGAAGTAACATGTCAACTATATCAGCACTGAAGTTGGTAATCATACCAGGCCAACTATGTGTATATGTGTCAGGGTGCAACAAAACACTGCTTTTAAAAAGATTAGCAAACACAGTCTTACACAAACTCTTTCAGAAAACAGAAAATACTCCCAGATCATTTTGTAGAAATTTCATAACAAAATATGGCAATGACATTACAAGATAGGAAAATGCAGACCAATCTATCTAATAACATACTTCCAAAAAATTCTTAAGCAAATTGTTAGAAAATCAATTCCAGTAATATATAAAAAGGATCATACATCACAACCAGGGATGTGGGTGTGGATTTAATATTAAAAATCCATAAACATAACTCACCTTATTTAGAGGAAAGATAGAACAATTATGAACATTTTAATAGATGTGGGAAAAGTATTGATAAATTTGAGAATCTGTTTGTGATAAAAAATTAGAAATAAAAAGATACTCTCTTAATCTAATAAATAGTATCTATAACCATAAGAAAAGGATGCTGAATACCACTATTTCTAATCAATTTCACACTGGAAGTCCTAGTCAGTGAACTAAGGCAAGAACATTAAGTAAAAGGCATTAGATTTGGAAAAGAAGAAATAAAATTTTCATTGCTTTCAGATAACATAATTATATACAAAGAACATCCAAAAGCATCTGCAAACTGTAAGAAATGAATTTAGCAAGATTGCTGAACACAAGTCTAATATAGAAAGGTTATATACGTATACACTAGCAACAAACCATCAGAAAATAAAAAAAAAATAAATAATATAATTTTCAAAAGCATAAAAATTCAGAAATGTATAAATCAATCTAATGACTGATGTGCCAGACCCCTACATAGAAAATCATAAAATACTACTGAGAAAGAGTAAAGAAGGCCTAAATATATGAAAGATACAGCAAGACTTGGACAGCTAAAAGTTTTAGAGACAGGAGTTCTCTATTTGATCAGTAGATTCATTGCAAAGGCAATTAAAATTCCAGAAGGTTGTTTTGTGGAAGTTGACAAGATTATTCTGATATTTATATGGACATACAAAGGTCTAAAAATTGCCAAGGCATCTCAAAGAAAAGGAATGATGGTAGATAAGTTACACTATAAGATATCAAAACCATGAAGCTTTGTCATAAAAACAGAAAAAAAAATCAGAAAAAAAGGATTGAATACAACTCAAAAAGAGATTTACACAGAATTGTAACAAAAGTGAAATAAAAATGAAGTTGCAGTGCAATGAGAATAGGGGTTGATCTTTTCAATAAATGGTCCATTGAATCTCCATTTGAAAACATAAATAATCCTGACCCCTTCCTCACACCATACATAAAATCGAATCCAGGTATATTTATATTAATATAAATAGAAAAGTAAAAATAAATTAAAAATAAGTAAATAAATAAACTTTTAGACAAAAATAGAGAACATCTTAATGAGCTGGGGTAAGCAAAATTTTCTTATACAGTATACAAAAAGAAAAACAATGAGTTAAGTGGACAACATTAGAAATGAGAACTCAAATTACCAGAAGGAACTTCAAATTATTCACCATTAAGGAAGATAAAAAGACAACCCACAAAATGGAAATAGTTATTTTCAGTATGTAAATCCAACAAAGTACTCCTATTCAGAACATACAAAGAAATTCTGTAAATCAACAAAACAGAAGGAGACGACCAAATTTTAAAATGGAGAAAAACTTGACTAGGCATATCTCAAAATAAAATGGCAAATAAAGCATGAAAATGTGCTCAATTTTGTCAGTTATCAGGCAAATTAAAATTAAACTACAATTAATACAACCATACAACACAATAATAGTAAAATAAAAAAGACTGCCAATACCAAGTATTGATGAGAATTTGAGTCAACTAGAACTCTATCATATAATGCTAGTATAAATGTGAATTGGTAAAACACTTCTTAAAAACTGTTTAGAAGTATCAACTAAAACTGAACATGTATAGCTAACGACTCAGCAATTCTTATAGCAGCACTATTCATACTATGCATAAGTTGAAAATAATCCCAAAGTCTATCACAATAGAATGGGTTAATTAATTAGGATATATTAATAAAATAAAATACTATATACTCCAATGACAAGAAATGAACTACAGCCATATGCAGCATCATGAATATCTCACCAATAAAACCTACACATAGGAGTACATACTCTATGATTCCATTTACATAAAGTCCAAAAGTAGGCAAATCTTACCTATGTATTAGAAATCAGGTAATAGTTACTCTTGGGAAAAGAGGCCACAAGGAAACTTCTGAGACCCTGATTATGGTCTCTTTCTGAATCCAGGTGCTTGTTATTTGGGTGTGTAGACTTTGTTAAAATTCATTGAGCTGTACACTTATGACCTCTGAACTTTTCTATAGGTACATAACACTTAAATATTATTACAAAAAAACAAAACAAAACAAAACAAAAACCCCATGTACTTGAAGAAAATAAAAAAAATTAAGAATGAATTAGGTTTCATTTTTTCAACTTGAAACTTTAATAAATTAAAAATAAAAATGTTAAAGAAATTTTTAAAAAATTAATAGCAGAGTTCCAAACATAAAATCCCCTAGGAAGAAGGGAGTCAGTAAGAAAAGCCAGAGCAGATCCAAGTCCTGATTGTAAGCAGTGAGTAATGTCCAGTGTAGTGGGTTTAAAACAACCTGTTCTGTATGAATTCCCTGAGTGTGACATATCCCTTGTATTAGTCAGCTCTGGCTACCATAAAAAAATACCACAGACTGAGTGGTTTAAACAATAGAAATGTATTTCTCACATTTCTGGAGGCTAGAGGTCCAGTATCAAATTGTTGGCAGGGTTGATTTCTTCTGAGGTCTCCCTTCTTGGCTTGCTGATGGCTCGCTGATGGCTCACTGATAGTGGGCTTGGGAAGACCACCACATGTCCTCAGGTGGTCTTTCCTCTATGAGCATGCATCGCTGTCGTCTCTGCATATCCAAAGTTCCTTTTCTTATAAGGAAATAAGTCATATTGGATCAGGGCCCACATGATGGCCTCATATTAACTTAATCACTTCTTTAGAGACACTGTGTCCTAATACAGTCAAATTTTGAAGGACCGGGAGTTAGGGCTTCCACATATGAATTTTGGAGAGAAACACAATTCAGCCCGAAACACCAAAACACAGTTGAAAAATAGCTAATAATGATACTAGAAAGAACTATTGTAGTATACTCTATATTAATTGGGGGATGTGAGAGAAAGCATTCCACTCTCCCTCTATAAGTGACCTTAGCACTGTAGTGATTCTGTGAGCATTGAAAGCACCAAAGATCAGCAGGGAAAGAGAGACAAGATGGTTGACCAGAGACATCTGCCAGATCATCTCAGAAAGAATGAAAAGTTTTAAATAAAAAAGAAAAAACAAATAAACAAACAGTCATAGACTTGGTGTAATTCCAAGAGAAAAGTGCCAAAACCTATAAGAGCCCATGTGAAGAAGTTGCAGAGAAGAACAAGAAGGAGCAAGATATTGGCAGAGGACAACCCACAGGAGGACTGGAGTCCATTGAAAAGGGTAAGTGGAACAGTTTGATTCTCCCTCCCTCAGACTCTCTCTGGCAGTCAGCAGACTCCTGAGCTACTGGAGAGCCTTTCTACACTCACAAACTCAAAAGCTGCTACCATTAGTGAACTGGGAACTTCTTGAGGATAAAGCAGCAACCTGCCAGTCACCATAGACCAGAGCCAAGATGGCAGGTGCCATATTGCTTCTCTACCCACTGTGTGCCTTTTTCCTCCCCAGGGGGCTTCAACCCTCAGTTTTCATCTTGCTAATTCCCACACAAACATTTCCCAACTCCAGCTCAGACTGCAGAAGCCACAGGTGGTTCCCAGGGAATCTGTGTGACATTCCTGGCAGACTGCCTTCCAGAGAGAGACAAAGATGACCAGAGTGCTAGATCTCCTCTATCCAGACTCTTTTACTCCCCTTCCCCTCCCTGCCAATGGCTACCAAAAGAGACAACTGAGCTGGGGCTCTCAAGAGCTGCTGCTTCCCCGCTGTTGGTACATACAGAACACCAGGGCTTCCACAGAGAGTGGGGTGCAAACCTTTCCTCTTAAAGATCTGCAGAGGACTAAGGGATGTGTGAACTGTGAGCTCCCTGCTCACTGGCCCTACCCAGTGCTCCTTGCCTGGCTTCTTCATCAGAGCAGGGCACACCCTGAAGTGGAGGGACATGAAACTTGCTTGAACATCCCCTAGGCAACTCAGATCCAACTTGCTTCTCCCTGGCATGATCAGGGAATGATCTTTGGGGACATGGGGACAGGCCCACAGGGAAGATCCCATATGCCCAAGACTCAATCATGTTGCTTGGGAACATGGAGGGGAGATTTGTGAACTAATGTCAGGAGTTAAGGGAGCTTGTATGGGCAGAACTGAAAAGAGAGTTTAGTGTGGGTGCTAGCCACACCGCACTCTCAGAGCACCCCTTCCCCCACAGGAAGACAATCCTCTCAGCCCAGGATGGGATCCTGGACAGGCAAGCTTCCAGCTACAACTCCATTCTGGAGGAGCACAGCTAATTTGAGCTCTTGCCTGCTGACAGATGCTGGAGGAGGACTGTGGAGCAAGGGTGGAAGAGATAAACTCACTCCTGACAACCAGGTTGTAAATCTCAGATGGCCCTGCCCCAATAAGCACACTTTCTTGTTTGGTGGGGCCATATCAGCCCCTCCCGAGCAGCATTCCCCAGAAGCGGGGAGCAGTCAATTGACCCCTGACAAAACGACTACCTTATCAGCTTTTGTGGAACCTGAGGGCAAGCTCACCCAACCCAGCACTGCCCAGCCTCACTCCCCCACATGCCTCTGTTGTGTCAGAGAATAAGGACTCACTTGGAGTTCCAGGGCCTCACCCACCACTTGGGACATTTGAGTGCTTTTCCCAAGGGGCTAGAGCCAAATACAGACACCAAAACAACACTGCAGCTTGTTCCTTCTTGAGAGTGCCACCTACTGACAGGGAGGTCAATTTTCACACCATTTTATAGTATTTACTGACCCAATCATACAGGATGTGGTTGATTCTTATCCACAAGCACCACTTACTATCTCAGAGATTAAACAGGGCATGCCAATACAATTCATACTGTTGAAAGACCACAGGGCTGGGGAAAGGGAAAGAATTTCAGACTTTCATCCTCCCTCATCAAAGAGAGACAGTGAATCTGTCCAGACACATAGCTCACCACTGCTACAGGCTAAAAACAACTAGAAACTGAGAAAACCACCACAATAAGGATATCTATAACCAAGGAATCCATCCAGAACCTAGATTGCCTTCAAAGCACCCACAAGCAAAGCCAAAGTTTCTTACCCAACATATGCTACAGACACTCCTTTACAAGTGAAGGGAGGGAAAAAGCCCCATCTAAACAAAAGAAATGCAAAAATAAGAAGTGAAAGCTACCCCAGATAAGAAGGAATCAGCAAAAGAACTCCAGAAATATGAAAAATCTGTGTGAAAGGACAGCTACAAAAGGGAAAATCAGCTCTCTAGTGATGGATACCAGCAAAAATGAAAATATTAAAATGACAGACAATTCCAAATATGGATTGAAAGGAAGCTCAATGAAATCCAAGAGAAAATGGAAAACCAACTCAAAGAAACCAGAAAAACAATTCAGGAAATGAATAAAAACTTCAATAAAGAGATCAACATATTAAAAAACACACAAACAAATAGAACTACTGGAAATAAAAAATTCATGTAAGGAAGTACAAACACAGTAGAAAATTTTAAGAATAGACTAGACCAGGCAGAAGAGAGAACTTCAAAGCTTGAAGACAACTCTGTCAGTTAAAAATAAAAAACACAAAATTGAGAGGAATGAGCAAAGCCTGCAAGAAATATGGGATTACGTAAAAAGATTATGTGACACAAATGGGAAAACATATCATGCTCCTGGATCAGTAGAATCAACATTGCTAAAATGTCCATACTACCCAAAGTAATTTACAGATTCAATTCAATCCCCATCAAAATACCAATGTCATATTTCACAGATCTATAAAAAAATAATTCTATGCTTCATTTGGAACCAGAAAAGTGCCCAAATTTAGCCAAAGCGATCTTAAGCAAAAACAACAAAGTTGGAGGCATCACATTACCAGACTTCAAACTATACTACAATGCTACACTAACCAAAACAGCATGGTATTAGTGCAAAAATAGGGACATAGACCACTGGAACAGCACAGATAACCCAGATATAAAACCATCCACATACAGCCAACTGATCTTTGCCAAAATAGACAACAATATACACTGGGGAAAAGAAACCCTATTCAGTAAATGGTTCTAGTTGAATTGGATAGCCACATGCAGAAGAGTGAAACTGTACCATATCTCTCACAAAAATTAATTCAAGATGGATAAAAGTCTTAAATGTAACGAATGAAACCATAAAAATCTAGAAGAAAATGTTGGAAAAACTTTTCTAGATTTCAGCCTAGGCAAAGAATTTAAGAAGATCCCAATGTCAATCACAGCAACAACAAAAATAAATAAATGGAACTTGATTAAATTAAAAAGCTTCTGCACAGCTAAGGAAATAATCAACAGAGCAAATATATAACCTACAGAATGGGAGAAAATATTTTCAAGCTATATATCTGATAAAGGGCTAATAACCAGAATCTACAAATAACTCAGGCAAATCAGCAAGAAAAAGAATAAACAATCCCATTAAAAAGTGGGCAAAATACATGAACAGAAGCTTTTCAAAAGAAGATAGACAAATGGCCAATAAACATATGAAAAAATGCTCAGCATCACTAGTCATCGGGAAAATGTGAATTAAAACCACAATGACATATCACCTTACCCCAGTCTGAATGGCTTTCATTAAAAAGTCCAAAAACAATAGATGCTGGCATGGATGCACAGAGAATGGAATGCTTATACACTGCTGATGAGACCGCAAACTAGTACAACCTCTATGGAAAACAGTATGGAGATTACTCCAAGAACTAAAAGTTGACCTACAGTTTGATCCAGCAATCCCAGGAGTGGGTATTTTCCCAAAGGGAAAGAAGTCATTTTATCAAAGAGACACCTGCATATGGCTGTTTATTGCAGCACAATTCACAATTGCAAAAATGTGGAATCAACTCAAGTGCCCATCAATTCATGAATGAATTAACAATATGTGCATTATGGAATATTATACAGCCACAGAGAAGGTTGAATTAAGGCTTTTTGCAACAATTTGGATGGAACTGGAGACCATTATCCTAAGTGAAAGTAAAGCATGGAAAAACAAGCACCGCATGTACTCACTATTAAATTCTAATGAATGAGCACACATGTGCACAGAGGGAGATAAAACTCAGTGGAAATCAAACAGGGAGGAGGGAGAGGAGGGGATGGGTGAAAACCTACCTAACAGGTACAATGAACACTGTTCAGGTGATGAGTACACTTATAACCCTGACTCAAGCATAACGAAATCGGTACATGTAACCAAAAACATTTGTACTCTTGTAATATTTTGAAATAAAAAATAAATTAATAAATGAAATAATCTGTAACTAAGCTATGAGCACACATGTGCACAGAAAGAAGTAAAACTTGGTGGAAATCAAGCAGGGGGGAGTAAGGAGAAGGGGATGAGCAAAACCTACCTAACGAGTACAATGAATGCTATCTGGGTCATGGGCACACTTATAACCCTGACTCAAGCATAACAAAAGCAATCGATGATGTAACCAAAACCATTTGTACCCCCATAATATTTTGAAATAATGAAAAAATTAAAATAAAAAAAATCAGATCAGCAGGGATAGTGGTAACAGGACCTCAGTGAGAGACTCTAATCACAGGATTTTGAGAAGAAAAAAATGGAGCCTTGGAAAAAATTCCCAGGAGAACGTAAATCTTGAATGCTGCACCAAAAGATAGGAAAAAGTTGGATTGGATCAGGACAGAAGGGAAAACATTACAGGATACACTGGAAAATAGAAAGCTGAGGAAAGGAACATGAGCAAAAATAGTATGTCTTTAATACAATACTGTGAATAACTAAATTAAAAATAATGGAGCTTAATGATTGTCCTTTGATGGTGCCTTGTACAATGTTTTTAACTACTATACTAAATATTTGTTGAATAATGAATATCTGTTGAATAAATGAATTGAGCCATGAAGATGCTAGTAATTAATTTTTGTTGCCAAAAATTATCTGTAATAATTCTCAGGCTGTTTATGTTCCTTTATTGGACATAAATTCAAGAAGATCATTATTTTTCTGTCCCACTTCAAGAGCTATAAATGGGGGTTGACCAGCTCTTTAGCATTTAGGAGAGCATTAATAAAGAGTAGTTAACTACTTCCAGAAAATATAACGCATGGAACATAGAAGATCTGACCTCTGCCAATTATTTTCTTCTTTCTATGTCTGTTGATGAGTGTCCCTTGTGCTGTGGGTACATTCCTTCCCTCACTGATTTTCCCCCTTCCCTGTCTCTTCCTTTCTTTACTATTTCTTTACTATCTTTATACAGTTTCTTTCTACTTCATCTTTTTTCACCATCTACACCTTTTCTCATTTAAATCAGTCATTAGAAATCAGATAAATTGCAAAACCACTATCCTACATTTGTTAAATAAAATTTGTTACTTCTTAATTTTAAGACCATTCCCAATACCGTTTTATCGGACTCTAAGGGGAAGTATAAACGTGCTGTATTCCAAGGGCCAGAGGAATGGTCTCCCCAATGTCTCAGGGTAAATTCCACTTCAGGAAACTCTCCAACCTCTAGATTGAGTTAACATTCTCTCCTTGCCTAGCATGTACTAAGAAACTTCATAAAAGTCGGCCATTATTATTATTTTCATTGTATTTAATGACCTTTTTTTGCTAATGTCTAAATTCTGTTGAGTCAGAGATTAAAAATGTTTTGTCCACTCTGTAAGCTCTAGCACCTAGGAGGGTCTGGAACATTCATTATTAAATGAATCAATAAAATCATGAGTAAAAAGTCTCAGTCCATCGTCATTTTCATCTTTTCAACAAAAACTCCTCTCTCAATCTTCGTGACTCATCTAAAACTTTTCTGCTCATTCCACAGTTCCCAGAAAATGTGAAGAGTAGAATGGATGGAGGCAAATGTGATAATGAAGCCATTCTCATAGGCAGTGGCTTCTGAGATAAATTCTATACATTTTAAAAATTTCTTGGTCTGATCTTGTCTTTAAGCTATAATGTGCTACTTATGTCTCTATTTTTTCTTTACCTCTTGATGCTCCAGCATTATCTTCTCTAACATTGCTTTACATACCCAAGTAGCCCAGACTTTCTACCTTTAACCATGATGGGCCTCTTTTACTTACAGTTTAGTGTTGTTGTGTTTCCTATTCTCATCCTGCAATGTGTATTTTTTTTCCCTAAAAGGGTAAAACACTGATAAATGAGGATAAATTGTTGGCTTTGTTCCAAAACAAGCTTGTTGTTCTAGGACCCCAAACTGTCTCAAACATCATTAAGAATCAGCAGGCCACCCAAGGTTGTGCATCAATTAGCAATTAGGTCATACATTGGGTGGTTAGAGGCACTCAGCCTTTGGCCTTGTTCCTCGCAGCACACCCAAGCAGGGCACCAGTATCCAAACAATGCCCACCCTGTTGTATCTTGTTCCTTAATTGGGATAACTTAGAGATGCTAATGTGCACAGGCAGACTCTGTCGCTCCAATTAGGCCTCATTAGTGGCTCTGCCAGTGGTGACCACTGCAAAGTGATATTGGCTCTTGGGAAGGCTTTGTGAGGTTCTCTGAGTTCCTGCAGGGAAGAAAAAGGATGCATTTGACACTGTTTCCAGCAGCAAACTCCTTCCCTCAATTTTCCACAGCTACCATCAGCTGGGGCTCGCATTACTATGGCTCAGTTATTATATACCACCACTCCTGTTCCTTGGGGTGGCCAGTGGAAATTTTTACAGAGCCACATGGAGAGGACTGGTTTATGTCTCCCCATCCCCCCTAGAATTTTACTTGAAATACAGAAAAAGTATTCAGAGACAGGCCTATAACACCCAAAGATAACACCACCCTGAACCCTGAAGTGTCCCACAAGTAATTTTTAGGCCACTAAAAGACAAAAAATGGAAAACAATAAACTT
>CM052444.1:15660284-15708105 GCA_028533085.1 Varecia variegata
TTTTCATATGTTTGTTAGCCATTCTTATATTTTCTTTTGAAAAATTTCTATTCATGTCCTTTGCCCACTTTTTGATAGGGTTGTTTGATTTTTTCTTACTGATTTTCCTGAGTTCTAGATAGATTCTTGTTATCCGTCCTTTATTTGATGTGTAGTATGCAAAAATTTTTTCCCACTCTGTGGTTTTTAATTTTTAAAGCACATGTCAAGGATATTTCAAAAAGGCAAATCCTGAGAATGCTCTTCACAATGGGAAACTGGTTGTTGATCTAACCAAATTGTGGAAAGAGGCACACCCACACTAACGGAGCACTTTCTGTGGATATCATAGGAGACGCAATGCGCTGCATCACTGGGGTCACTAAATCCATCTGGGTTATGTACCACTGCTGCTGTTTACCCCATGATCCATGCAGAAAGAGCTCTGTTAGGCCAGGCTGGCACTGCACTATTTCCGTAATTGGCATGGGTGGGGCAGGACCGAGGGAGAATGTGATTAGAGCCTCCTACTGCTATTGCCTAGGTTCACTCAAAGGTCATTATAATTCTTGAGCTAATATTTTTAATTTTTTTTCTTGAAGATGGGAGGGAGTTGAATAAATACCTTAATAAATAAGACTAGAGACAAATAGGATAATCAATAACAGGGGACATTCAATAATGGCAGATCTGAGTATTATTTGTTTGCAATTAATTGCTTTTAAAAATAGTCTCTCTTTTTTTTCTAACCATCCACATGCCAACAGCTGCCTAAATTATTGGCATTGAAGTACGTATAAAGACATGTGCCATCTCAAGAGCCTTTAGGGGAATAATAAGAGTAGGGCTTTCCGTTGGCCACTTCCATCATGTGATTTTCCCCCTAGTTACTTGCATCCTTCTTCTTGCCCCCTTGACTTGTATGAGCAGTTGCTGCAGAGATGGCAGGATGTCAATGCCCCCCAAATTGAACCTGTGATTTGTTTTTCTTTGATTTATGTGCTTGTAGTCAATAAACTTTATAAAGGAAAGTATCAGACTGAACAATCAATCAAAGATAAACAGATTCCTGTCCTTTAAAAGCATTTCAGCCCAGTAGGTGAGTGTCTCATTCATCTTTTGCAGGCGCGCTCGGCCTTTCCACTGAGACACAACCGACTGCTCACTACAGGCGGCTTTGCTACCAAAGGGCTGCTGCAGTTGAGCTGAGATTTATCAATTTCATGGCACCAGTGGTCCTGACATGGTATCATTTTCAGGATCTAAATGGTTAAGCATGCTGTTTGCATGCCGAGACCTCAGCTTTCTGTCTACCTGAAAAGGAAGAAAGATGACTGGTTTTAAACACTTTAGGTTTATACTGTATAGTTCTATAAAAATTCATATTGTGCACTTTTTTTCTATTCTAAAAAGCCAAATCCCTTTTCTGCAAAAGAGAATTCCCTCTTCGTTCTATTAGTGGTTTCTGAATCTTCCTTCGAATGAGGCAAATGTCATCCTGCATGTTTTGCTTCTCCGCAGCACAGATGGTGTGCATATGCAGATTGGTGATTTTCTAATCAATACAGTGGCACTTGGGAATATCTGTAAGTATTGTAATAATGCATTAGTCAGGAGTGATGTTGTAACACACTGAGATCATACACATAAATCTAAGACACCATGTCTAGACACTCCAGGGAAGAGGTATGGCATGGGTTAGAGCAGGCATTAAGGGAGGCAATATTTCAAATATGATGGGAAAATAATGCAATTTGCAGACTTTAATAAAACCATTGGGGAATTAATTTCAGTAGGGGCACATTCTCTCCCCAAACATTCGCGTCCTTCATGGACACTTGTAATGAGATACTTTTCACCTGTTATCTCAGGCATAAACACAGAATGGGATCTGTGAATTGAGCTAGATTTTTAATGTGCTGAATATGAAAATAATCCCTTTATAGGTAGTGCTTTAGCTGTACAAAAGTGCATTATGCAAACAACACATAGGCAGAATAAACCTTGGAGATTCAGAGTCAGAAGAGCTTATAAATTAATCTCCTAAGCACACCTTGAGCATGCTTAGAGAGTACATTCAATCATAAAACTTGACCAACTGAACCTGCAAAGTTTTAATAGGGATGAGTTCGATGATGAAAAATGAAAATGATGTTAAATGTATGCCCATTTTAACACAGCCCAAAAAGTACAGGCTGGTTTTACTCTCTGCTGCTTCCAATGCCATTTGCTCTTTAGCCCTTCATTTTAACCAACCAGACTCCTTTTGAATCCTGCAGACTGATAACTGTCCCAAAGTCAGGTACTCACTCTGACAGACATGCTTTGATAAAACTGTTAAATTCAACGTAACAGGACACGAAACTTGTATTTTGAAACAGAAAGCAAGCACAGCATGTACAAAATCTACAGACTCCCGTTCCGGCCCCCTTTTCCAGTAAGTTTCAAGCAATAACACAACAGGCTCCTGGTCCAACAGACTGCTTAGCCTGTCTTCTGGTTGTCATTTTGGTCCATTGCTGCCTAAGTGAAGTCTCCTCAAGTCTCAGGCCAGCTCTGTGCTTCCAGCACTCCGGAGGTTTTTCAATTAAAATGTGAGAGAAGCAAAGGCTAGATGGAATCAACCCAATTATCTCTGTAGCCATAGAAATGCACATGATAAATGAACTCCAACCTTTTCCTTTCTGATGACAACTTGGGCTCTGAATAGAGGTGTGATTTATTTTTTTATTTTTTGGTGAGTGTGGGGAAGAAGGCGATTTTCTTTAGCATAAAGTGAAATGCTACTTACTTGACAAAATATCTCAAGGCATAATGCTTCTGGCACCTGAACAATTTGGTTCCAAAAAGGCTGAGGAATAGAATTTTTTTTTTTTCTCAGACTACTATCCAGAGGGAAAATATATTGCAGCACCTCATTTGTCGAAGTCTTTTCTTGCAACTGTAGTGATTCATTTCCTTATCATTTTGATTTTTAAATTTGTTTCTAAATATTTTTCTCTGCATCTTTCTTCTTTCAAATGTTGCTTTTAAAAGGGGAATAAGTACACATACAAGAATATATCCCATCTGTTTTGCTCCCTAAGCCCTTGGCCTGTTCCCTCTTGGTGGAAGACGGTTTGATCTACGTTACCAACACTGGACACACATTTTGTGAGAAAGGGTAGGAAGCTCAGAAAGAGAAAGACCAATCTCCATTTTTGCATATTTCTCAATCCTTAGATCACTGACACACACCTAGTAGTCACTTGGCAAGTGTGGCCTGGTTAGAATGGCCATGGATGGCCTCAAGAGTAACTTAGTGAGCAGTGTCCACACAGCATATAATTGCCTTTTCTTCAAATTGAGGAAATACATAAGATGCAGTTCTTTATTTCTCCTAGAGCTCTTCTTCTATTCTACTATTTTCTTTTTAATGTCAACAATCTTTCTGCCAAATGCAGAATACATGAGTTGGTGTGTCCTTTTTACTTCATTAGTCTCTGCCTACAGTTTGCAATATTGCTGGAGTTTATCCCAATTGAATTCTTAGTCATATAATAATAATAATCAAAACTAAAGCTATCATGTTCCTTTCACATTTTTTTCTCTGTCCTATTCTGGAGGCCATTTCAATTCCCTAATTAGAAATTTAAATATTTTATGACAGCTATTACCAAATTATGTAAGTGTTTAAGAATATGTCTCTGTAAATACTAACGAACCCTTTCATTTGACTCACATTTTGTAATCCACTCCTCCCAAATCTGATTACTCAATGTCTGTTATTCCTGGCTCCAGACAAATTTGAGATGGTGATAAGACCACTGAGATAATGTGTTTTCACTTTTGTTTAGCACTTTATGGTTTACACAATGCATTATGGTTTACACAATGCATTTGGGAACAGTGAGAAATAGTGGTCTGGGTTAGGGATGATGGGGAGAAAAAGGAATGGCTATCAAACAGCATTTATGCATGAACCTTCTGATGGGATAATGCTCTGGGCATCAGCCTGGAGATGGAGGATGAAAGATCTTTGTAGGGGCTGAGAATCACATTATCAGAAGAAAGCGATCTTGAAGAGGAGACACTAGACCTCAGGGTGGGGGGTAGTAAGGGGATTGCAACCATTTTAAGCAGAAAACAAAATTATAGAGTTCTTCATATCAAGGCCAAACAGAAATGAAATTATTTTGCAGGAGACAAAAGTCATTTCTACATTTATAACAGAATCTATCACTGTGGGTATTTGATCCCCAAGCCCACCAAAGCTGCTTGACTTACATAATGACAACCTTTAAAGGATGACACTTAACTATCTTGCCCAGCACAGGAAGATTAGTGTGATAAGAGTACTTGGAGAAGGCCTCCCTAAAACATCTGTCACCACACAAAACAAACAAAAATCCCTGATTCTTTTGGCTTCAGGCTTTGTTCCTTTTACAATGCAAATGTCCCTGGAGAAGGTAACATTGTATTAGTCATCTATGCTGCATTATTAATGATATTATCAGATTTTTACCAGAGGACAAATTTTAATCCAGAGGCTTAAGAGGCCAATGACAGAGAGTATCTCTGAAGAATGAAGAGTGTGCCACCAAACTGGGGACAGGAGGGGACCAGCAGAGGATGGGGAGGAAGTCATAACAACAGGAAGCCAATGAAACTGAAAACTCACTTCCTTGCTTACCAATTATGCCTTGAGCTATCCCACTTTTGCCATTGTATCCCCTGAAGTTGAAACTACAAAACAGCTACTGCTGAAATAAACCATTCTTTGTATATACTCCACTTAATGCAAAACTGAAAAAAGCACTAAGAACTGTTTTCGCAGTGTGGGACAATATGCCCAGAGGTATTGAGCACAAAGTGAAAATGCAGATTTCCCATCTTGTGGTGTTTAACAAGAATGCTGGATTCCCTCTGCCTCCTAGTTCTTAGTCACCTCCTATTTTCTACAGAAGATCAATGTATCATCAGATGGCAGACTACTAATAAAACTAGTATTAGACTCAGGAATATCCACATTCAGTCCTTTACAGACAGAATCTGCTATTTCGAAGTCTATGGGTCTCTCTCTCTCCCCTCACCTGCAACCATTTTAAACAACTGAGAATATGAAATGCTTAATTTTTAGCAATGCTAAAATTAGTTTGAATAATTCACAAAAATAATGTTTCTCTATGCTGCTTTTATGTGTTTATGCAACTCCCCTTTTCACTAATTGTGTATGATAAATAAAAGAAAAATTTTCTCCTTTATTTCTTTTCTAATATTATTGAGACAGAGAATGAGTAGGTAATATTCCATATCAATAATGCTATGCAAAAAGAAAATGCCATTTAAAAGTATCTACTTTAAATTAAATTGTCTAAACACCCTGGTAAAGTGCATGTGCATCGGACTTGTAAACCAAACAGACCCAGTGCAAGTTCTGCCCCACGTTACCAAAGTCCCACAAACTTTCTAGATCCAGTACCTCTCTTGGAAGATAAAGGGTTGGACTTTCAGCAACAGCAAAATGGTTCTATCTTGCATGCCAGCTCTGACCCACTGCTACCGACTATCTGAACTGCTGTGTTAAAAAGAATTGTGATTCTCAGTTCTGACTCTGCAGAAAAAAATGCCATCGATTGTCAACATTTGCCAGAGGCAAGGCAGTAGGGAGTAGCAGGACCTGGACCACATTCTGCCACCCTGGAACTAGATGATTTTAAAATGCTCCTCCTTGTTCTGGAATCTTAATTCTCAGCTACAGAATAATTTGTGTGAGTTATAAACACATACATGCATATGTATGAAAAACTGAAAATTATCACTTTATATGTCAAAGGAAGCTGATAATTATCAATACTTTTTATATATTTAAAGTAAAATAAGTTTTGTTAGTAATGGGGTCAGGTAAGCTTTATTGTGGCCTGTAGCACCTAGTTTATTTTTATATATTTTTTAACATCTGCAAATTCAATCCCATCATTCTTAAACATTTGGTTAATAGCCACTGCTTAAAATCAAAAGCCATATAGTTCATTTCTCTTTCTTAGTGCTAATGGCACTGTGATAAAGGAATTCCACTTGCAGAAGATATTTATGAGATTTTGGGTAGTCTCCTGTGTTTTCAGATGAGCCACACTTTTCACCTGCAAGTTCACACTAATTGTCAGGAATTGTGTAAGTTTCATTTTATACCAGCAAATTCAATATGAAAAGACTATCATTGTGTGGTTGGTATTAAATTGGGAAGTCCCATATGATCACACCATATCACAAGTTGGAAATGACTTTGTGTTCGAGGAACTTAATTATCATTTTGTCTCTTTTTAAAAAAATTTATTTTTTCTTAATCAGCAATATACCCTGTAAATAATGTTGTTCTCTTCACACTGAAGACCAGTTAATTCCCCATTATCTCACTTCATTAGCCAAATGTCCTGTTTAGGCAAACTCTGAATGTGAAGCATATTATAATGTGGTAGAAAAATAATATTTAAAAACAGCTTTGAATGGAAAGGAAAAACCCAACAAAATAGAAATCAATGTAGATGATATGTATTTGTCACATTCCAGGCTATTTCAGGGATCTAGTTCTATTATGATTGACCTTGGAAATGAACTGGGAGCACTTTTCACGTGTTGTACTAAGGAACCCATGAATTCTGGGAGAGACAAAAGAATATGGAAAGTTAGCAATTAGTTTTTCAGGAAGGAGTTTGAATTATGGAAGACCTTGGGCCAAACGGGGAGGGCTGTGGGAGCCAGGAAGACCCTGTGTGTCGCCAGCTCCTCTCTCTATGCATCATTGCCCTTTCCCCTAGAAAAAATATCCATGGAAGGTAGTGAAATATTAATATGAACAAAGAGTGCCTTTCATAGGACAAATAGTTACAAACAAGAGCCAGCAAATGTGTGTGCAAAGAGGGAAGGTCAGCCCAAGGAGGAGGTGTGGAAGAGGCCCTGGGCCACAGGCAAACACAGACACTGCAGAGGTGCACGAGCCTCTGCCGGCCAAACCACGTCCTGCTCCGGCTCAGAGTTCCTTTCTCAGGCACTGCTTGCTCACCAGTATCCTGGGCCTTGCCCTAAAATAGTGGGGCCTGAGGCAATCGCCCTAACAGAAATGATTCCTCATTGTCAAACTGAAGCGGTTCCCTCGACTGGAACAGAGCTGCAGGGTCTGCTGTTTCTCTAAAAGCTCAGAGAAGGAGACACAGATGTCAGGTGGGCCTCGCTGCTCCAGTTACTTCTTACACACTGAAGGAGTTATTTTAACTCTTTTTCAGAGATGAAAAGAAAATCACTCCACATACTATGAAATGAACTGTGCGTTCTAACACTGCTGCTCCTTGCCAGGCCTGTCTGTGAGGGAGGATGACATCTCTTTCTCCACTGATACCAGGTTAATCACGTGCCCTGTTTGGCCCATGACGGGGAGGAGTGAGTGGAAGTGTCAAATGACACTTCTGAGTAAAAGATTTTAAAACTTTCATGAGGTCATATCATTTTTCTTTTTTTTTTTTTTGTTTTTTTTGGAATATGGCAAAAGGTTGGCAGAAAAAAATACAAGACACACAGTTAAATTGGAATCAGATAAACAACAAGTATATTTATATTTTGGCATAGGTATATCCTAAATATCACAAGGGACATACTTACACTAAAAAGAAATCATTTGTTGTTTATCTGAAACTCATTTTTAAATGGGCGTTTTATATTTTTATTTGCTAAATTTGGCAACCCTAGTTTGGCAATATCCTAGATAATAGTTCTCCATTGGTCTGTGTTCCAGAATAAGTGCAGGTGGGCAGGGCCTGAGCAGACATGCAGCCAACCTGAAATATGACCAAACTGTGTGGTCTTAAGCCACTTAGAGTTGAGATGCATTTGTTTCCGAAGTAAAATCTAGAAAACGTTTACTGATAAGACTACCATACATTCCTCACTAAGGTACTAATGAAACCCTTAAGTAGGACAAGTTAGGGAACATTCCTCCCCAGTCCTGCTTTGAATTCCTTCTGTGTCTAGTCTTCAAGTTGGTCTCTGTGTCCTCTGCTCATCTGCATTGGTCAGTCCCATGCTTTTCCACGTTGGTTTGGTTCTTTTCCTCTTTTTTTTTTTTTTAATCAGATTCTCTTTGGTAATGACAGATCTCAGTCTTCTTGTCTGCAGCTAATATGAATTTCATCTCCACTGCACAGAGATTATTCCCCCTGACTATACACATTTCATAAATAGTGTTTCTAATACTTACGTCAGTCAGTCCCTGGTTGCCACGGAAGAAATCGGGTACTAATCCTGCTCTGCACTGGAAAAGCACATATGACCTCTATAGACACTATAAAATGTATTCTGGTTATGCAACAGTGGTTCACGTTTTCCAGAAATGTTTACTGAGTCCCTCTCGACCGAGAGCCAGGTGCCGGCTTCACTGTGACGAACAAAGCAGATGGGATAATTGGCTGCATGGAGTTTACAGTCTAGAAGAAGTGGGGAGGCATAGACTTCACTTGATTTAAGAAAAAAATAAATATATTAAGTAGGGTTTGGCTATTTTCACCTTCTCTTTAACCATTATCCCTTCCAATTTACTCACAAGCTCTTTTCCTTTAAGATTTATATTTGTCTTTCATTATCAAATATCCCTGTATCTGTAGCAGCTGGTGGTTAAAACTTTTTTATCTTCTGCCAATGTGAGCTTTTTAATTTAACTTTCTAATGCTCCTTTAAACAAAATTTATAATTGGTTCCCTTAGGGAATATGCCATATTTTACTCTTGTATGTGTTAATTTAAATAAAATACACTCTACCAAATGCTCACTTTCAGTGGATTCAGGTCAGGGAGAGGGTTTAGTCAAAAGAAGTAAAAGGTACTATTTCTGCCCTCAAAGAGCTTAGGTACAATTTCTCAGCAGGAATGAAAACCAAGACCTCTTAAGAGAGTAAATGTTAAGGAAGTGGTTAAAATAACTAGAGCTACAAAATTTCAGAGAACGGAGAGCCCTCTGTAGGCTCAAGAATGCAGAAGGTAGGAACTAAATGTGGCTTTGAAGGATAGGGAAGCATTTCACTGGGCACAGAGGCAGAGGCCCGGCTCCCAGGCAGGCAGCAGAGCAAAGGAACTTAGGTGGGAACAAGCAGGGAGGAGTTGAGGAGAAATGATGACAAGCATGGCCATAGCTGTCTTAGGAGGCCTGGAGCACCAGGCTCAAGATTTTGCATTCTATGATAATGGGATATAAGTAAAAGGTTTGAACCAGATAATGAGATGGTGAACTCTAATTTGCTCCTTCTTAATAATTCTGATACTTGTGGCCTTTATTTTTTTTATAAGATAGAACATAAACATATATAGGCCTAGTTTTTTTAGCATCTGTTTATATAGACATGTGTACACAGAGCTGTGTGTCTATTTAATCATTCGTGATCCTTAAACTGGTCTCTACTCAAAACTACATTTTCCTCTAATGGACTTGTAGAAGGCAGAATGTGTTCATGGTGTGTATTTTAATTACAGCTGGTAGAAATCAGCTTGAAAAGCTTATAGAAAAAGAATTTATTGGGAGAATAATGGGATATCCCATAGAATCCAAGGAAAATATAAGCTATGGAAATGTTAATGATGCAGTTGGGCTCAGGACTATTAGAACTTCCAGAGAATAGAAGAATGTCAGGATTTTCCTTATCTCTAGTCAAGTACCTTTATATCTGTCAGTTCCATTTTTCTTTCTCCTTGTGCAAACCAGTTGATTCCATTCTATGGCATAAAATTGACACGAGTAGCTCTCAGATTAACTTACATTTAACATCTTTAGTTACAGGAGACAGTGCCAAAACTCTCACTCTGAAATTCAAAATCTCAGGGAATCAGTTTAGTGGCCCAGTTTGATTTAGGTTCTAACCCCTTAGCAATTAACTGTGACCCAGGAGCAGAATCATATTGTATAAAATAGCTGTTTCCATGATAAAAACGTGGATGACAAGAGGATTACCCTTAGAAAAACTAAGGATGGGTCACCAAAAAAAAAAAAAATGTGTCTTACATGCATCTTTTGAATAAAGGGAATATATAACTTTAACTAAAAGGACACATTGCACAGGAATACTCAATCACCATCCAAAGCTTAAACCAAACAGAGGCTATTCTGATAGGCTATCAGAGTCTCACAATGTGCCATCTTTATGTCCTATTCCCCTGCACATAAGGGTCTGGGCTCCATATCTAATAGGAAGACAAAAAAATGTAAGCCCAGAAAATAGGACATTGATAACATGAATAAATAGCCCTGAATAATAGTGGTCTGGGCCAATAGTTTTTGCATGGTTGGCAAGTTCCTCTCAAAATGGCCTTAGCCATGTGTTCATTGGTCAACCTGAGCATGTGATACAATTGCTCCTTTAATTGAAAGCAAGCAAAGAGCAGATGGTGACATTAGCTGCTACTGCACGTTGGTTGTTGCCTTTGGAAAATTGGTTGCTGTAACAAGCACACATGGGAAAGAACAAAGTGTTGAGATTATCACAAATAAGGGGATTATAAAGGTTAATACATGTGTATAGTTATTTCTTTTCAAGCTATCACTAGGATTCATCTTTGAACTGGAAATCAGAAAGGATAAATCATCTCAGGAATTTTAACTGGCAAATGTCAAGTTTCTGTATGTACCTATTTGCATGTATGTGTGCTCTCTCATTAAGCCTTTTAGTTTACTGCAGTATGCGTTTCAACTGAAATATAAACTCTAGAGACAGGGACCTTACGTAAAATTTATTTGTCTGTACCCTCCTCTCCCCATAGCCCACCCCACCACATCAACCCACCCATTGAGCCTAGAATATTACCTTGCCCCAGGAATTGTTCAATGAATATTTACTTATTGGTAGATTCATGACATAAATATTTTAGTAAGAATTCTCAGGTGGTGATATGTAAAGTGAATTGAAGAAGAGACTAACTATGGCAAAATAAATTTGGCCTTGATTATTAGTCTCTCTCTATATATATATACTGATGGGGATCTCTACAGAGTGATGGCAATGGATATGAAAAGAAAGAGTTGTTTTTCAAAAATATCATGAAGAAAAGAAATTAATAAAATTTAGAAAGTCTTTGGACATTGTGTGTTCAGAAAAAAATTAGTAAAAGGTAATGTGAGTTTTTAAACTAGGAGACTCATAGAGTTAGGGAAAACTGGAGAGAGATTTGAGGGAAAGATGAATTTTAGAAAATTTAAAAATATTTAAGTGAAAATATCTAATAATATCCCATTATTATGACATCTCTTTCAGAAGAAAGAAACAAGATGCCTTAAACTGGATTTCAAGTTGAACATGCCTACTACTATATATAAGCTCAAATCTGGGCAAATTATCATCTGAGGTGATAAAGCCATAAAGTCTTGTGCTTAAAAATTTGAAGCAAATGTTATCTATATTATTGGCATGTTTTAAATTTACATATATGAATGGCACTGAAAAATATTCAATGTGTAACTTGTGACCTACCCCAGTGAATAGACCTATAATTGGATATACAGGAAAGAATCTGGATTTGGAGTTCAAAGATTTGGATTCTTATCTCATCTCTGCCACTATGTGATGTTGGGCAAGTCGCATGTCCTGGCTAGATTAGGGTCCGTCCATAAGAAGACTATGTTTGCATAGATGTTCTCCAAGTTTTGTTCCAGCTCTAAATTTCTCAGATTCTACTCTCTATATGGACCTGTGGATTTGAGGGCTGCTATTCCATATTTTCACTCAATAGAAGGCTAATGATTCTGTTTGACACCTAGAGGTCTTATGGAACTAGGACTCAATTCATAAGCAGAATAAACAAATTTGAAGGAATGATTTAGTAATTTTTTTTCCCACAATAATTAACAATGGCCATCAATTTGGCAAGCCTGTCATGAGTATAGCAATAGATAAGTGTGCAATATTTCTTGATGTTTTACTTTCGTATATTACAATAGTTTATCTTGGTATGACAGTTCTGATCTCAATGTCCCCTACTGCTAAATATAAGCTGAGATCTGGCAATATCTGGAAACATTTTTAATTGTCACAACCAGGAGGGAGGTACTACTGGCATTTTGTGGGCACAGATCAGGCACACATCCTACAACACACAGGACAGTCTCTCCTCCGACAAAGAATTATCCACCCGAGATATCAATAGCATTGAGCTTAAAAACTTATTATTTTTACCTTTCCTAAGTTTGTAACAAATTATCCTTACAAACATCATGCAATATAGCCATTTCATGGCTGTCCTGTTCATGTAGTCTTCTTACATGTCCCGCCCTTGCAAAAGTATATGGCAAGGCACCAGACCCTATTTTTCCTGATTTCTGGTGGGCTAGGGGAGAAGGAATTGAGAACGGAAACTGCAAGATGACCTTAGAGTTGCATCTAAACGCATAAAGTGATTAAGTTTCCAAAGGAGTTTGGAGTCAATAAAACAACAGGCTTCCTTTTATTCTCCCTATTGCATTTTTCACTTTTGAGCAGGTTATGCCAGCAAATAGAAACCAAGACTTGTAGGGGAAGCTAATGAATTTATTTATGATGCACAATGTGAAATTAGTGGCACAGTTTTAAAAAATTAACTCTCTTCGACAAAACTTTTAAAAATTGATTAAAAAGCTAGTAATGGCTGTTGAAAGGCCATGTTTTCACCTATTTTAGAAAACTGTTTTAAATTATTATGAAGGCTTAGACATATTTAGAATTAACACACATTTCTGTACTTAAGCGTTCTTTTTTTCCCATAACATTTCTTTTTTCAGTATATTCAAATTTGTTCAAAATTATATTATCTGGAAAATAGAAAGAACTGCGCAGGGCAAACTTGGGCTGGTGATAAAGCGATCTGTGGCACCTGGCTCCATTCGTCTTTTCCTTTCTTCCCTTTCTGTGGTTATTATTTATTGGCATTATGCCTGCAGCAAGACATAAGGTTTAAATGTGAATTTTATGATGTGTGTGAGTCAATCTAGAGAAGGCGAAGTATTTCAAGAGCAGCACAAAAGATAAGTATTTCTGAATTTTAATTTTAAGCATTTGAACATAGGTATGCAATGAAGGTTTATTTATTGAATTTGAAAAATTAATTCCTTATAGCCTTGAGTGTATTTTGCCTTGTCTGCCCCTAGGTTTATATATATTGGTGGGTTTTTTCCTTTTTAATATTTCAACAGGTAAAGTTGGCAAGAAGGCCAATGATGCTGTTTTACACCTAGAGGTCTTAGGGAACAAGAACTGCATTTGTAAGCCGAGCAAACAACTTTGGGGGAAGGTTTAATAATTGCCTTTGGTAGGACCTGTCTCACATTCATTAAAAACTCCAGGCAAGGCTGCTTCCTTGATCTTCATTTCTTTTCAGTTGCCAAGCAGACAAAGAAACAAACAAAAACTCCCTTCTCAAAACTTGCTTAGTTATCTAACCTAGAATGTCATTGACTAGGGTGGAAGCTACACACTTCAAATATCTCAACATTTAGAGTTAGGAGTTGGCAGACATTTGAGTTATTTCTGGAATGTGTAACTAGTCTGCTTTTCCTGTTCTTAAATGTATTTGTTTGAAATACTAGAGAATTTTAACCTTTTTATACCACATTAAAGTTTCACTGTTACAAAAAATTTCTTGTGTTCTTTCTTTGGTGAATGGAAACTCTCATGTTTCCATGCCTAATTATCTTTGATGTGGAAAATGACTAGAGAATAATTATTATAAAATATCATCATTTTATTATTTAGGATATGATAAGGGAATACTAAACCTATGTCTAGTTTGTAATTACAGATATTAGAAATCATCTATCGTGTTTCTTCATTTAGTTTATAACTAGAGCTGAACTTAGGCTTATAAAAGTGACATTATATATGAAGCCCACAGAAATGCATCTTGTATAGAAAGTAGACAGCCAGTATTCACTTTTCCCTGTCAAGGGAATGCCCATAAGAATTGTTGGTAGGCGTCTAAATGTGGAGGTAGGTAATAAGCAGTTATTGACTTCTGTTGAGATCAATATCAAGATTTGTTGACCCAAAGAGGTTAAAATTGACTGAAGAGTGGGACAATAAATCTTATTATTGACTAGAAAGCAGAAGTCAATATATGTATTATTATAAACATTTTTCTTTTGGCATAGATGATAGGGGAGGAGTCATTTTTAAGTCCTTAATGCATATAGCCACATGTTGTTTATACCACGGTGGTGGCCAATACAGGCTCTTGGTTTATTAAAAACGTGACTATTCACATGATATCAATATCATACATGGTTCGTCATTCATGATGTCTGCCATCCTTCCTCCCATACTTTAGGCCTCATATCCTAATTAATTTCAAACAAAAATATGGAATATGTGGAATGCACTAGCTTGTGTGATGAAATCTTGTTTGAAAGGAAAAAAAGCAGAAAATACACTTAGAATTTAGAATTTTTTCCTCTAGAATGTAGTTCACAAGTGTACTTATGCATGTGCTCTGGGTGTCTTCTCAATAGTCTTATATTTTCAGGCAATGGGAAGACTGTTTTCTAGGCTACTCATTGCTAAGATGACTCTCCCCTTCATTATTGTGTTTAATAAATAATCCAAAAAGCATGCAATTTTTAAAGATTAAGACTTTTTAAAATGTATATTTAAAATGAGTTTTCTTTGAAACCACAAACTATACCCAAGCTGGGCAGTACCAGGTCATTTCTGAGATTTTTTATTTATCACCAACCACCTACTCACACAAAGCCAAATAGAGATTTTATTTTCCCATAGTTGAAAGAAGTACAGATGGAAAACAATTTTTCCATTGTTCTAAGTAGCCCTCATGTTGATAAAAAAATCAAACTCTGTACATCCAAGCTGAACAGAGCATGCTCAGTTACACTAAGTCTCTGTCCTGTAGCTCTGCCAGGACTGAGGTCTGCACACGAACACCATAAATGCATGAAATCCTGGAGGAATATTTAGCAAGGACGTTGATGTTTTGGATTAGTAGCCCAAAATTCTCCCATGTAATATGAATCTACCCTTCTACCTCCATCCCCAGCTTCATGCTAATAACGAAGAAAAAACACAGAAGTTTCTTTCTTTTCTAACTACCTCCCAAAAGACGGTATTTTACAAGGAATATTCAAGTCCATAAATGCTCAGAAATATGCAAGTTAGGGATGAAACATGAGAGATGCCTTGAACGCCTCACACTATGGGGTGTCTCCAATTCTTTAATACACCCCATCGTGCCTCACGGCTGGAGAAAGCACTGCACAACCCATTTCCTCCTTTAACTGTGAATTTCCTCACTTTTATGGCTTTAGATTTTAATGGTTGAATTACATTTACATCTACTTGTGCATTTGCCATCAGCAGCCAAGTTCCAGCCTAAAGCCTTTACTAACTTGGAGAACAAGTTTCCCATAAACAGCCTCATTTGGTTTATCTATATAAAGTCACACAATTCTTAACACTAAGAAGCTCCAGAGACACCTCTATACTAAATGGCAGGTTTTTCTGACTGTCTTTATTGGTTTTAAGTACATTACAATGAATCATAGCTCAAGACAAATCGATAATTAGGTTGCAATGATTCCAAAGCCACTGGAAATGCGACAAAATGTCGGGTAGCCAGAGGCATTGATTAGTTGAATTAAGTTTTAGAATTTGTGGTCTTTAGTGAGAAGAAAATAGTTCTATAATGAGAACATACTGGATACCACCCCCACAATGAATTATGTTTTTAATCCTACCAACCTCATTATACAAATCAGATCTATCTATCTACCTAATCTATTTCCATATATATGGCTTTTCTACAAAAACTGAGAAATTTTAGTTTGACTCCTTACCACTTTTAATGATTGCTAAAATATATAATCTTGCCCTTTGTCTCACGCATATTCTGTATGTAAAGACCAGAAAAGGACAAAATCTAAAAGCTGTGTCTTCTTGTAGTGACAGGTTTGCAGGAGCCACGCGAACTTTCTCACTCGTTCTACCATTCAGCTGGTCTAAGTCCGTCACGGATGCCTGCTGATGGGGCTTCCACCAGTGTAAGGACCACAGGAGGTGGGCCAGGACCACGTCTGCAGATGTCAGAAAGTAACTGCCTCAAACTTCTGGCAATTCACCAGCTAACATTGCTACCTTCTGAAACTACGCGTAATCATCAGAAAAGGCTTTTCTTAATGCATAAACCCTAGTAGGGGGTGATTTGGAGAGGAGACAATAGAAAAAACATTTTGGAAGTTGGAAAACAAATGAACAACTGGTAAAAGAGTTGGCGGACCTGAAAAAAATAGAATCATAAACTAGCAGTAGAGAAAGCTAAAATCCAACATGATTTGTATTACAGAATCCTCTAAAGGCTCAGCCTGTCTAGAAGTAGGGAAGTGGGGAGGGAGACACTGATAAGAAGGACTGATTAAAAGTGTAACAGTCAGATCCTCTGCCCATCCTCACACAGTTGGGCATCTATCTGCTCCTCTCTCAGTGCAATGAAAGACTGAAGTTTTATTACCTGGAGGCAATAAAACCTACGATCTCTGTACAGGTAGAATGTTGAGGTCAGGGGTTCTCTATACTGAAAATCGGAAGTGTATGTGAATGCCTGCATAGGATCCCTGAAATCTTTGACCTAATTCCCCTTTGTGGCTTCTAGAACATGGGCAGCCAGGCTTTGACTCAAGGGAGGGCATTGAGGGAACCTCCCCTGGGGAATCGGACTGCCCCAAAACAGACGAAGGATATGACATTTGACGTTCTTTAAATAAACGACCCTCCCAGGTCCCCTACAGTAAGCTCTTCAGTTGGCTAATCTCATGTCATGAATTTCCAATCAGTCTTTTTTTAAAAATAGTTATTCTTAAATATGAACTATCAAGGGTTAGGCAATGGAAAATTAGAGAGAAAGATGGAGTCCAAAACAAACAATCAAAACTGAATGCTACCTGGAGGAAACAGAGGCAGTGAAAGGAGAGAAGTTGAAGAAAAAAAGACATCACTATAATGAATAATCATTAGAAATATAAGAACAGAGAACTTTTTTTAAGGAATAAAGAGGAAAAATGAGCCTCTAGAAAGTAAAATTATAACAGAAGAAATTAAAAATCTAATAGAAGAGTTGAAAGGTAAGGAGGAGAAAATCTCATGGAAGGTAGCAAAAAGAAAGATAAGATAGGAAATAAAAGAAAAAAAGATAAAATTTAAGACACCAGTCCACCAACTGGATGACCAATGCTCAAATAGGAGGTATACAGGAACTACTTGCATACACAATTTTGAAAGAAAGAAAAAAGGAAAAGAAGAAAGAAAACTTATACAATTTTTCTTGTACTTAATCCTCAGAGCTCTGGTTGGCCTGGAACCAGAGATTCATAGGCTGTTACTCAGAATTCTTTAGCAGAGAAACTTTGACCTTATCTATTCAGATACTAGTGTAAATTGAGATTTATGATTATCATTAAATAGTACCTTGACTTAATGCTTTAATTTTAAAATTTCAAAATATTTGTTTTCAGATTTTTCTTTATTAGATTTATTTTTAAAAACTTTGTTGAAGTATAATTGACATAATCAACTGCATATATTTATTAATATTTAATATTTTAATGTATACACTTTAAGGTATTTAAAGTGTATAATTTGATCCATTTTGACATTTGTATACACTTGTGAAACCATCCCAAGATAATAAACATATCCAACACTCCCCCAAACTTTCCTTGTGTTCCTTTGTACTCCCTCACCCACCCCTTCCTCATTCCTGTCCCCCAAGAAACCACTGATCTGCTTTTCATCACTACAGATGTTTGCATTTATTTTATAATTAAATAGATTCATACAGTATGTATTCTTTGCCTGACTGCTTTCACTCAGTATAGCTATTTTGAGATGCATTCATGTTATGGCATGTATGAACAGTTCATTCTTTTTGTTGCTGAGTTCTATTTCATTGTGTGGATATCGTAATTTGTTTATCCATTCACCTGTTGAGTAACATCTGAGTTGTTTCCAGTTTGGGGCTATTATAAATAAGGCTACTGTGAACATTTGTTTATGTCTTTGTACTGACAAATGCTTTCATTTCTATTGGATAAATACCTACAAGAGGGGATTGTATTGTAGGTGTATATTTAGCTTTGTAAGAAACTTTCATATTATTTTCTAGCATGGTTGGATCACTTCACATTCCTACCACCAGTTTATGAGAGTTCTAGTTGCTTCACACCCTTGCAACACTTGGTATGGCCATTTTTAATATGAGACATTTATTCAATTTCTTTTTGTATTTCCAAAGAAATGCATTTTTCTTATAACATGGAAAACTGTTAGTTGCCCACCCAACAGTGATTTCCTGCATGTGCCCCCACCTCCATTATAGTGGATACTGATTTCACAGGCTCCCTTGCAGCTAGAACATGGGCATATAACCCAGAACCAGAAAATGGGATCTATGGAAGAATCTTCTGGAAAGCTTCTGAGAAAGGTTTTACTCTCTCTCTAAAGTAATAATAATAACAAAGACACACCAGGAGAGACTCTCCTTCTTGTCACTAGAAGTGGTTGCGTGAGGATAGGACAACTAAAGCGTGACGGCTAAGTCGGATGTCCTATTTCATCTTCTAGATGCACTGTCCTACCTCCTCCCTTCTGTATTGTGCTCTCTGAGGAGGCTGACCTATATGGACAAGTTAAACAGTTTTCTTGCTCTCTGATTTCCCACTGGGTTTAGCCAATGAGGAGCTCTGACAGGGGATTGGAAGAAGAGAGGATAGTGAGAGAAGTAGTGATTCCCCTCCCTGCCTCCCAGCAGAGTCCTCTCCGAGGGCTATGTCCTTGTACTGAAGGTCCTCACTCTTTTTGGTTAGCTTCTCTGCATCCCGCCTCTTTCCTGGTCCTAGTTGCAGATCTTTCCCCTTGCCTCATCATGCCTAGGAGTGGTGGCAGTCCTGTTGCTGTTACTGGCCCCTTGGGGAACAGCACTGTCCCTTGTGGTTTCCTACACTGCCCACGCTTTTGTAAATAATATTTAGTTATCCTAATTTAAGGGTCATCTATTAATATTTTGCCTGGGACCCTTTTGAGACAATGAGGAACAAGCCTGAACATAAAAGCCAATGATGAATGAGAAAAAATTGGAAAACACCTGAGCTATAGATATTGTTACATGTCTGAATTACCCAATCTTGGAACTTCTTACATCTCAACTACTTATTTGTTATATAGGGTATAATAATAAATATCTCTATTGTGAAAAATAAAGCTAATGACCTTACTAATCACCATCTGACTTAGTGAAGAGTCAGCTTGTGATCTTGCAAATGTTTTTAGTCATGTTGAATTCCTTTCTTATTCTTATCACTCTTCCTAACGGGAAGAGTGGACTGACGTTGTGTGACCTGCACGCCTCACTCACTTCACTCTAATTCCAGCCACGCTGCAGTGGTAGGTCTTACAAACATGCTCATTTCATTTCCCTTTGCGCTGGCCTCCTAGAAGTGGAACCCTGGATTCTGACACTGGATTGGGGATTGTTCTAAGAGATCAGTGCTGTCAGGCTCCTCCCTAGTTAAGAAGAACTCCTGGTGCTATATAGACTCTCTAGCCTCATACCTTTCCTTCCTGGAGAGTCTCCAATTAGCAGTTTATAGCTGCTTTTCTTCTCCCTTCTCACATCCTCTGCTGCTATTTCTTGACCACCATCACCTATGGCTGGTTAAATTAATACCTCTACTTTGAGTAATGTAACTACATGTACATACAAACACATGCACACACACACACACACACACACTCACTCTCACCCTCTTCTCACAGTCGGTTTTGTTTCCATGAATAACACAAGTACACCTTGGGAGGAAACCTCTCTAGAACCCTTCAGCCAAGATTAAATACTCTTACAATGTTTTCATTTTCTAATAGTGCTCAGTAGCAACAGTAGTAGTTTTAGTACTAGCAGATGTAATAATAGTTACTGGTGTTTAATGAGTACATACTATGTTCTAGGCAATATGATATGAGTTTTGTGTGAGTTATTTTATTTAACAACCACTACCCTAAATGGAGCGGTTGGCTGGATGTTTTTAATGGCTGGGGCCCATTGTCAGAAAAAGACATGAGAGATTGAACTGGCTCCTGTTTTAACATGTGTAGTTACCAGTCAGGAAGGCTGCTAAATAATTCAGGATTCTGTCATATCAAAAAGTCTACAGAGATAGGTGAAAAGATATCCAAATAACTCAAGATCAAAAGAAATACAAAGCCATTTAAATGAAGTAGCAACTTAGGTGGGGTGACAGAATTTCTTGAGCAGATCAAGATCAGGGCACTTAAATTATGAAAACAAACTTTTTCTTTATTTTAAGTTTTGGTGCCCATGACATAGTGACCATGAGTAGAGCTCCGCATTTCCCACTGGGCCACTAGAAATAATTTATTCAGAATGTTAGTCCTTATCTCTTGATATTCACTATTGATTATTTAAGAAAATATCCCCCAACACTGCCTAGGATGATATAATTTTGCCTGTGGTAGACAAACATTTTCTTGACTTAGAAGTTTAGAATTAACTATAGAAATATTTAAGAAGATCCAACACGGTATTTATATATATGTATAAAGGAAGCATGCTTGCCTTTGGAGTATTTATATTTAAGATATTTTAGTCTATTAGAAAACAGATAAAATTTGTGTTTCAATTTAAAATGTGTAAATAAGTCATTGATTTAGGCCTGTGAATTTAAATATAAATTTTGTTTAGTTTATATAGTCATTACAGTAAGTTTACAGAGTATTAAAACATTTAAGAGAACTTAAGGTTCACAGTATTTCTAGGTTTAATTTTTTAGAGGCATTAGAGGTATTTTAAATATTCTGGAAAGTTTTGCTTTTAAATCACACATTTGAAGTATCTAAATAAGAAATCAAATACATTTAATTTATAAATTTTGTTTAAAATGTTTAAAGGAGTTTAATTAACTAGTCTGTAAATGGAACTAAACATTAATCAAAAGCCTCATAAAAATGATTGCTAAATTTGCTAGAATTATAAATACAAGATTATGGAAGAGCTAAGCTTTCAACTTTTTAAGTCTAATAATTCCAATAGATTTTTAGCTAAACAAAACCTCTGAATAATCTTTCCTGCACACAAAATTTATTCTTGAAAATATTGATATTGACAAACTACATTGACAAAACAAAATAGAAGATAAAGAAACATTAAATTATTTTAAAAGTAAAGATCTCCTAAAATTATTACATATTACCAAAGTCTTGAAATACTCTCAGGCACATTTCATAGTATTGACACTGAGAAGCAGGATAGTGGCCACAAATTCAGGACCTGAAGTCAGATCCGCGTGGCTTGTCCCCTCCTTGCTCTACATACTATAATACCTATGAGACTCTGGGCAAATGCTACATTTTCTAAGATTCATTTTCTTTATTTGAAAAATAGAGATATTAATATTCGTACACATAAATTGTTGAGAGACTTGAATGAAATAATGCTTACAAAGTATTCAGCAGATTCCCTGCACCAAAGTAAGGCTAAATAAATGCTAATTAGTGCTATTAGGAGGAGGAATCTTCTTCTACAAGAACAACTCTTACCCTGGTTTTCAAACAGATGCCCTTAGAAACAAAACATGATAATTACAAATACAGTGAAAGCCTTTCTAGAAAGTTTTGCACCTGGTAGTGGATAGGGAGGGTGTAAAACAGCTTTGTTTTCTGGTAAATAGAAACCACAATAATCAAGGATAAAACAGGGTATTGTTTATAAACAATAAGCTCCTATTACTTGCTTTCTGATGGAAACTCTTATGCATTCATCCCCAAAGGAATTACAGTTTTATAAGTGCACCCCCAAATTGTATGACCTAGGTAGTTTAGCCTCTCCTCAAGTGCACTGTTGTAAAATGAAATAAGAAAAGAATCATCAGTCCCTAAAATTGTACATTTTAGAATATTTAATGCTGCCCTGCTTATAATAACAGTAAAAAGGGAAATCAATTTACAGTTAGAACAGCTGATTAATATTAAATAAATGCTCATAAACCTATAATGTAAAAGGGTATATTATTCACCTATTAAGGTTAATTATGGAAATTTATATACATTATCAGGGAAATACATTTATAATATACTGAGGAATGAATTTTAAGACCAAGTTTCACACATATACATATATAAAATAATTAATTTTTTGTTAAAAAAGAGGGAGATATAATATGTGAACACTTTACCTATATGTACCATATATATTTATAGAGTATACAAATACATAGAAAAAACCTAGGAAGTTATATGATTATACATACTGTTGACAAAAATGTTAATATCCATGTCTATGAGATTGTGAAGAAATCTCTTTCATACATGCTAATAAAGGAATTGCTACAACCAACTAGAAAAGTAATACGACAGTTTCTATTAAACTGCTAAATGAAGAATTCTGCTTTTGGGAATCTAAATATATAGGCATTAGGTTATTAAGTATGAAATGTCCGACTTCCTTACGTACTAAGTTTGACAGTTGGTATCTCTGACATTTCACTGTGACACTTCTTGTTTTATGTTTATTGTGAAGGCACATCCTCAGTCTTTCAAACGCATGTTTGGCTTGTGATTATCTTTCAAAGTTTTTTTTAGAGCAGTTTTTATGAAACCATGGATAAGTAAAACATTCGTGTTATTTTTGAATATGAGTTCCGTCGTGAAACAAATACAGCACAGACAGCTTGAAATATCAACGAAGTGTTTGGGAAGGATGTGGCTGATGAACGCACAGTACATCGACAATTTGAGAAGTTCTGTTCTGGTAATTTGAATCTTGAAAATGAGCCACATGGGCTACCTGAGACCAACGTGAGCTGAAAGCTGTAGTGGAAGTGAATCCATCTCAACCTATTAGCAGCAAGGTTTGATGTTACTATTCCAACAATATTGGACCATTTGAAACAAATGGGTAAGGTAAAGAAGCTGGATAGATGGGTTTCGCATGAATTAAATGAGCGTCAGAAGAGAAATCATCTCAAAGCTTGCCTTTCTTTGCTGTCATGACATAAAGGTAAACCATTTCTACACCGTATTGTTACAAGTGATGAAAAATAGATTCTTTTTGACAATCACAAGCATTTGGCACAATGATTGGATAAAAATGAAATATTGAAACACAGTCCAAAACCGAATATTCATCAAAAAAAGCTAATGATGTCTGTTTGGTGGTCCAGCACTGGTATTGTCCACAACAGCTTCTTGAAACCTCGTCAATAGATTACAGCAGATGTTACTGCAACCAATTAAACAAAATTATGAGGATGTTTGTGATTAAGCAGCCGAGATTGGTCAATAGAAACAGGCCAATCCTCTTGCAAGACAATGACCACATGTTGCACAAACAACGCTGCTCAAACTACAGAAGCTGGACTTGGAAACTCTCTGTCATCCAAAGTATTTACCAGACCTTGCAGCAACTGACTACCACTTCTTCCAGGCTTTGGATCACTTCCTGCAAGGCAAAATATACAATTATCAACAAGCTGTAAACAACACCTTTGGCGATTTCATCTCCACTCACTCTCCAGGCTTCTTTGCTGCTGGTATAAACAAGCTACCATTAAGATGGCAAAACTGTGTCACTAGTTTAGGTGCATACTTTGATTAATTATACTGCTTTTTGTCTGAGGTATAATAAACTACACTTTTGATTTGAAATCAGACATTTCATATTAATGACCTATATTTTTATATATATATATAATACAAGTAAAAGTGCCAGCGTGCACATACACAAATATATATGTAATATATATATATGCCCTTTTTTGTCTTGGTAAAAATGAGGAACAACTTAGATGTTCCTTAGTTATACTATAGAAATAATGCTGTGAAACTTCCAAGGCTAGGTCCTAAAAGACATTGCATCTTCCACCTGTTGTCTATGGAATTACTAACCCTGGGCAAGCCAGTTGCCATTTTGTAAGGACACTCAAGCAGTCCTACAGAGAAGTCAACATTGTCAAGAAATGAAGGCCTCTTTCCAACAGCCAGCAAGGAACTGAGGGCTCCAGCCAACAGCCACGTGAGTGAGCCACCTTGGGGGCAGATACTCCAGCCCCAGTCAAGTCTTCAGATGATGCACCCTAAAGGAGCTCAGGAAATTTCATCCCAAAATATGACTCATTGGTATAAAGAGTATTTTGAATTAAAGGCCCTTCCAGATAAAAAGGCATTGGAAGGGGTTTTCCCTCTATCTGCATAAACCAGACGCAAATGATCAAAACATCAAACAAAACAATGGACTTCCCTTCCTCTCCCTGTTATCTCAATATATTGTAGAATGCTACCAGACCTGGCCCAAACCATTTAAAACATAATACCTGTCTCTCAGGTTAATTTGCAAGTCAATCTGTTTCCCCCATCCATTCATCCTTCCTAGCAACTATTTATTGCCCCTAAACAGAATTACCTGTACTCCTCATTTCCCCCACTCCCCTCTAAAAAGGGTACATAAAAATATCTGGATCCCATTGGGATATTGAGTCATCACTCTGTGATTCTCCCCATGCACATGGTAAATAAACCTTTCTCTTATTAATCTGCCTTAATTGTGAGTTGATCTTTCAGAGAACTTTGGGGGAAAGGGCAAGTCTACCCTCACCCCTACAAGTCCCAGGCAACACCTTGATTGCAGCCTCATGAGATACTCTAAGCCAGAACCACCCAACCACCCAACTAAGCTTTGCCCAGATTCTTGACACTCAGAAAGTAGCAGATAATAAATATTTGTTGTTTTAAGCTACTACAAAAATTATGTACACTCATATAATCAAACATACACTGCTATTGAAAAACAATGATTTAAATATGTTCATGTACACTGATAATGTATACATGTAAATCTAACTATAACAGTATAAAAGACATGATATTTCAGAATAATGCCTATATGTGATTTCATTTTTATTTTTAAAAATCTAGAATTATTGTTTGTATTTGTTTGAGTATGAAGGAAAATGCCAAATTATTCATAGCAAAATGCTAGTATTGGTTATCTCAGTAGTGTGGTACAGGAAAGATTACAAACTTTTTCTAATTAATCAGGACCTAGTACCTGTACTAGGCAAACTAGAACATTAATACTATGTGAATCATATGAAGAGGATGTACTATTTTTACAATTTTAGAAAGTGTAGTAAGTTAAAGAAAAGTGGGAGGAAAAACATTAGCTCTATTTGGGTACTAAAATTTGAATTTTTAAAATTTACTATTTCTTTCTTTTTGTGTCTTTCTAACTTTTGCCATGATCATAAATACATTAGATACTTTAGTTTAAAAAGTTTTTAAATAAATTTAAATTTAAAAAATGAAAGTATATTTCCAAGGGCTCCAAAAATAAAAAAAGAAAAAAAAAGAAAAAGGAAAAAAGAAAAAAAAAATGAAAGTAAACTATAGAAGAACCTTTGAGTTGTAAATAAGGAGTCATTTGTTCTCAACAGGGCTTCACTCACCAACTTGACTGTAAAGTTTACTCAGAGTACTGTTTAAAATGTGAAGCTCATACATATGCCTTTCATCAGAGGAGTGCAAAGCATTTCTAGTTTATGAAATGATTAATATTTAAAGCATTCTCTATATTGGGGGAGAGCCTGATGGGGAAGGTGGTCAAGTGCTCTCCCTGGGAAATGCAGTTGCAGGAAGGTAAACAGCTCATACAGAGTTATCCAGGGAGTCCATGCTTTAACTGGAAACAGGGCTCCTCTCTCCTGTTCCATGCCAGTCAGTTGACAACTTATTCCTGAAATGCAGCTTGTTCTCTGTTGAAAAAAATGTTTGTACATTTTAAATATATCTGGAATACAACAAACAAACACATACGAAACCTCATTGTTTAGTCCATTTACATCAGTAAATTTTTTATCATTGTGGCAGGACAGAGTGCAAAAGATCCAATGAGCATCATTTGGCATTAGGCTGATGAGCCAGAATGTTGCTTAACTTCCACTGGCAAACTGCAGTGTCTTCCTAGGAAACCACACGACAAGGCTTAGTTCTCCCATGTTTCCAGTTTCTTTCTGTTCTGGAAAAATTAGATTCCCCGAGTCAACCTGATACACCAAACAGAACCTTAAAAACATAAGTACCTTTGCATTTCTTGCATGAAAAGTTCATTTTGAGAAAGATGAGAGAGAAGAATCACCAGCCTTGCTAACCCTTTCTGAGTCAAGATTTCTGATTCCTAGCAGCAGCCCCTAAAGTGAGAGGAAAGACATGAACAAGAAGGAAATACATACTTCCTAATTCCACCATAAAATTTTTCTGTAAGTATCATGTCCCTAACAGATAAAGACACCGTCAATAAAATTTCATATCATGTTTTTTCTAAAGAGATAGAAAAAAAGTCTGCTTTACTTTTTGCCTTTTAAAGGGCTCACCTCTGGGAATAACTCGAATTCATGTTTTTCTTAGGCTTCAATCGGCAATGTCTTACACGCTTTAGATGACAAATCACTTCCATCTTTGTGATCTGTTTAATTCTCCCAACAACCGTTTAAGTTTGATACCAACCCTCTTTAACAGAGGTAACAGCTGAAGTACAAAGAAACGGAGTGATTAATTCATAGCCATTCAGGGGCACAGACAGGACTTAAAGTTAGGTCCTCTCTCTCTAAATTTTATACATTACCTTCCACTCCGCATCTGTCTCTCGTGCTACTGCTTCTCTTGCAGCCTTTGAAGGCTTCACAAGGACACCTCAGCCCGACTTCACCTCTGAACACCACCCCTAAAGCCTAAAATGGAAAAGCAAACACATCAGAATTAGTGATTCAAACAAATGTGGAGCGATGGCACCAATCATTGGCAGCCTGCTCACACCTTTGAAATGCGAGTGATTCTTCAGTCTACACCCATGACCTAAGACAGGGGCTCCTGGGAAACTGGTGACTCATTCCATGATGAGTCTGGACAAATAGAAGGCCCAGGAGGCCCCTGCATATAATAATCAGGAGTTATTGACTTCTGTTGAGGTCAGGAGAGGATTTATTAACCTAAGAGTTAAATATTGACTGAAAATTTGGACAGTTCCTCTTTTTCTTCCCAGAAACCTGGTAAATTACTCAGACTGCCACTCAGACACTTGGAAACTTAGAATTTTCCTCCAGTTTTATGTCTATCTTTAGTTATAGACCTCCTGAGGGAAGAAAATCTTTGTACTATATTTTAGAGAGATATTTAAAATCCTGCTAATTATTGCTTCATTTTTATCTATTCTAAGACTCACTGGCCAGAAGCCTTTTATTATACAGTAATAGGTTTTCACATCCTTAGGGCTTTTTTTCTATGGTCTTCAGTGTCTGGCTGTGAGTCCAAATTTCAATTCATCTCATGTGATAGCTTCTATTCTTTCCTGCTCTAGTTTTTTATCAACCTTAAGAAGCAGTTTGCCTCCTGTGGAAACCCCTCCCAGGCCTGCAAATTGTGCAAGTGATGCCTTGGGAAAGTTGTGTTCCCAAAGCCCAGTATTGTGGCATGCTTTTCACTAAGACATGGCAAACCCCTTTCTCTCCAGATGAGTCATTCACAGATGTTGCAGTACAAAGGGCCTGATGTGGATTGTCAGACATCCAGGACCCTGCCTCTTTGTCCTATGGCTTGAAGTGGTTTGAGTTCATCTTCAGATGTTGGCTAGATTCATCCTTTTCTCTTTCTTGATGACACAGAACAGTCACATTAGATAACCTGCTTTCCTTTTCAGACCTCTTTCTTGACATTCCTTTTCTTGTGGCTCATCTCCCTTCAGTAAAGTTGAAGGCATATCCCTGCGTTATATTAAAAGCTTCACAGTTGTAAATCTGGAAGGCTTCAAACATGTACTCTCTTAATTTAAATATACTCCTTCCTGATCAGAAAAATCAACACCTTCCACAGCATGTTCTTACTAAGAATGAATGTGTTTAAGGCTCTTATCTCCTTGACTCCAATAAATTACTAAAAGTACTCATTCTCTTTACTTTGAAATACCTTAGAAACATTTGTGACATTAACACAGTGTATTGCAGCTTTTGAAGTTTTATTACTTTTCAGTTCTTTATTTATTATATATTTAAATTCTAATCCCCTTTCTTTTCTTGAGATGATTGTGTTTGCCAAAGACCTGCATGGAAGAAGTTTGCCTTTCTTTAAATGCATTTTCCTCCCTCAGACTCATTCCTTCCGAGGTCATTAAGAGTTTATAATTGCGGAAGATGTTATTACTGTATTTTCTAATTCTTTCTGAGAGTTGCAACTATACTTTGAAACAACTGAAGCAACTGCAAGGCATTGAGTCCAGCATGCTGCCTAGGTAGCAAGTGGGAAGTCTTGATAGAAATGCTTAATTATCGTTCGAGCAAGACCCACTTTCTAATAGTAACACATTTTCTCAGCAAGTAACATTTGAGCATGTGACAACTATGCAGTGTCCTAAAATAGGTTTTAGGTTGTTTAGCTGAAGTTTTGTACAGCATGACTTCTTGCTTCAATACTTCACATTGAGCTTTTAGCCACCAAAGTTGGGGGGAGTAGAGCAGAAGGAAATGGGGTGGCACTGGCCATCAGCGACGTGCTTAATGCGCCATGCTGAACTTGTGAACGGAGAACATCCCTAGGAAGGCAAAGAGGCTGCTTCTCAGGGATAAGCTCACATAGGAATCCTTGCCTCGGGAAAGAGCTAAGCAGGCCCTTGCAGTTCTCCACCAACAGATCCAAAGAGGCTGAAAATCAATCAGCTGCCACAAGGTGGCGAAATCACATTGATGTCCTTCTTAACTGCTCTATTTCCCCATGGAAACCTTTTAATGTCAACTATCTGAGGACAAAGGTATCATTTCTACATTTAAGTAAAAACCACTTATCACCAAGATTTACAAATGATTTCAGTGCATCCAGACAGCTATCTAGGCATAGTGGATAGTGCATGAATAAGTAAGGTTGAGGCTGCGGAATAAAAAGCAAGAGGTCTACTTTTTCTCATAGTTACCTGTGAAAAACTGGGTTCTCCCCATATTTGATGTCCACTTTTTATGTATTTGGTTGCATATGATACACTATTCTTTAAAATTTAATTTAAAGATTAAGAGCAGAAAACATTTAAGATATATTTTAGAGCATGGCACAGAACATTTGTGAAGTGCAGCAGTTTACTTTAAATATAAGGTGAGCACGGATGAGGTTGCAGGTGCTATCGAAAACATCTTAAGTGCCATCCCGGTAGGAAAAGGGCAGCATCTGGCTGCAGCCGTGGCCCTGTGTCCTGGTGCTGCTTCTCGTTGGGCATGGGCTCTGCTCTGATTGGTGCTTTCAAATCCTGACAAATCCACTTATATTTTGGGGGGTTTCATTAAACTCTCTGGGCATCAATTGCCTATATTTGAAAATATTTGAAAACAATACTCCAAAGCACTGTGACGATAAAAGCGGTGAATCTGTATAAACATAGCTGCTACTAATCCAAAGCACATTGTAGAAATTAGATGAAGGTGCCTCTCAGGGTGCACAAATCCCTTCTTTAGGGTGCAGAGCATGACAAGCAAAGCTCCTGCTAGATTTCAGCCCACTCACTCGCTTACCTGGCCACTCTTGTGCAGGAATCAGCCTGCACAATTGTGTATCTAGGTTCTGCATGTAAAGCACTTAAAATGATGCCTGGCACAAGTAAGATAAGCATTCTAAAATCATCATCATCATCATCATCATCATCACCACTACCACCACCACCTCCCTTGTGGTATTCTCATTGTAGCCTTACTATGTCTAGTTTATTTTACAGATATGCCAGAGATTTATCTATAGGTGTGGGAGGGTGGAGAAGCACTGTTTATTAAACAGCTTTGTAAACTAAAATGTCCAACTAATGGTGAAATCTATGATGAAAAATTATGAGTGGGAGTAGCGTGGAAGAAGTAGAGAAGGTGTGAAGGGTGGGACCTTTTAAAATGCTAGCTCCCCCACCAATCTCAAGGCAGCCTCCCATTCAGCCCTAGCTCTGCTCAGCCCAAGGCTCACTCCAACTGGTATTAGGGCCTGACAACACTTTTAAAGCAGGCCATTTGCTTTATTTAGTGCTTTTGCAGACACCAGGTCTCTAGGACCTAATGCCACCACAGGACTTCCTAGATAATGTCCCTTCTACAGAGTCTTATGTCAGCTCGCCCAGACGTCAATTTAGAATGACTGCTGAACTAACTGGAAGACAGTGACATGGCATCCCTGACTGTCATCAGTGAGTGCATGAAGGATCCTGGGCAAGGAACCAGGTAGAAGTCCCAAGCTGGGACAAGCCACAGAGTTTCAAGACACCTTTTTATTAAAAGAGCATTGTTATTTGCTTTAACTATAACATTAGGAGGAGTGCCGATAATTTGCATTGGAGTGAGTGCATAATACAGGCAAAGTGTCTGACCAGGGAACTTTCAGTCTAAATTAAATAAAAATTAACACAGAAAAGGGTTAAAAATGGGGCATTTTTTTCTCTTACAGTTCACATCTTGCTCAGAAGACCTTGGCTCACTTTTCAGAAGAGGAATACAGAGTATTCATGCCATGTCACAGGCCACTTAACACAAGCCTCCGCTTTACTGATTTATTCTCAGAATGCAGTTGTTGACAACAAGTACATTCATTTTGAAAAATGAAGATTTCTAAAATATTGATAGAACTTTATGTAGGGGAGGGGGTTAACTTAGAATGTAAAGCATGAATGATATGTTTTAATGATATAGCAATTAAGTCAGTTTTGTTGTTGTAGAACTGCTAATTTTCTGCTCATTCAAGGGAGAAAGGGGCCTTTGTTCCCTAAAATAAAAATTTTCAAACTGTCAGCCTTTATATTATAGGTCACAAGCCAAGCCCTTTTGACATCAACTTTTTGTAAGGCACTTTTTGAAGTAAATGTGTTATTAGTACAAGAAAACCATGAGTATTGTAAACAAACAATAACTACTAGTTTTTCTTGCGTTTGCTTGACACATGGTTATGGAGCCGTTGTAGCACTAAGCCACTTGAAAAGTCATTGATCCAAAGCACAGCATTTTCAGGGCAGCTCTTGTAAATTCTTCCATAACAGAGTCATATTGGGTAGTTTATGACAAGCTCTGAAGCAGTCACTGGTAATAACGTGAAACATACACAGGGCAAACAGAGGAACACTCGTACAGGCCCCAGCAGAAGTCACAGCCCCATTCACGGGGACAGCTTGGGATTGATGTGATGCTGTGGCAGGGGCATCACCCACAGGCATTCTGGGACCCCACATCGGCATGGGGAAGAGTCGGGCACTAGTGACATGGCGTGCGTTACCTTCCCTTATGGATCGGCAGCTTGGAGAGATGGTGGGGTTGTAAAATTACGGTGGGGGGAGTCCCGGGGTCTCTACCTCAACTTTAGCAGAGCAGATCTGAGCATCTGTTTTACATATTGGACTTTTCTAAGCAAGACTGTGTTTAAAGAAAGGGTTCCACTATGTTAAAAAAACAACAATAATTTTCTTTAAATTGCTGTACTAGAAAGGGTTACAATTGGGAAACAAGAGAAAGAGAGATGAAGGGAGGATAAAACTAAGTCAAAACAAGAGGGTTGATTAAGCTGAGTCCCTGAGGCATCACGCCTGCAAGTGGGTGCAGGTGAGGGTGTGGAGGCCAAGTCAGAGCACCCTGACAGCTTTGCTGTGCTCTAGGGTGGAACTGATTTGGATGATGAGGAACAGGAATAGAAAAAACAAAGGCAAAAAACTCTTTCCTGAATGGAATTTTTAATCCTAGATATACCAAGCTAAAAATGTAGATTACCTATTTTATTTATTTTTTTCTTAGCTAAAGCATTTAATTTATTCTAATTGTCATGGTTAATTTTATATGCCAACTTGGCTAGGCTATGATGCCCAGTTGTTTATTCAAATACTAGTCTAAATACTTCTCTAAAGGTATTTTTGTAGATGGGATTAACATTTACTACTATCAGCTGACATTAAGGGAAGCAGATTACTCTCCATAATGGAGGTGGGCTTCATTCAAGTAGTTGAAGGTTTTAAGAGCACAAAACTGAGGTTTCCGAAATAAGAAATTCTCCTTCATACTATAACATAGAAACCTTGCCTGAGCTCCCATCCTGCTGGCCTGTCCTACTGATTTCAGACTTAAGATTGCAGCATCAACTCTTATCTGAATTTCCAACCTGCAGGCCCACTCTACAAATTTCAGACTTAGCCCCCATAACTGGGTAAGCCAAGTCCTTAGCATAAATCAATCCTCCCCGCTGTGTGTGTGTGTGTGTGTGTGTGTGTGTATGTAGAGAATGCCAACTGACACACCAGTCATCCCAGAGAGGTTCTGATTATACCCAAGACTTGTACTAGAAGAAAGGGCATGGCTTCAGGGACCACATGGCCCAGATTCAAACTCCAGTAATGCTACTTACTGGTGAGGCCCTCTATAAGTTATTTAATCTCTTTGAGCCCCAATTTTCTCAAGTATAAAATGAGAGTAATGTTACTTACCTTCCTGGTGTTGCTGTTTATGAGAATTAAATGGGAAAATGTGTATGAAAGTACACAGTACAAGACTTGGCACATAGTAGGTGATAAAGCAAAAAATGTGTATTATCTACTTTATCTATTGTACTGAAGAACATTCAGATTGTATTACAAGCTAGTCAGGTCTCAGAATGTCAATCTCATCTCAGTTCCTATTTCTAGACATAGTCAATTAAAAATAGCCTTTAATGTAAATAAAAATTTCTTAATATGAATTCCATGAAACACTTAGTGCCATGAAATTGTTGAAGAAACAGAGGTCACAGATTCAAATAAGAATGACAGTCTGCCTACTATAACACCCCCTGGGAGACTTGCATTTTAGTTAGTATATTAAAGACTCAAAAATTCTACAGTCTCATTCTGAGTAAGTTAATTATGGTCGTCATTTGGTCTGTTGACAAATATTTCAGTTTTCCTCCCCTCCAGGTGTGGGGTAAGTTTTACTTCTTCACTCTTTGAAATTAGATGTGGACATATGATTCTTTTTGGATAAAAAAGTGTGAATGGAGTGATTTATGACATTTCCTGGTGGGACCTTTAAGAATCCCTCCTTTTGGACATTGGACATTGCGGAAGCATGAGTCAGATGGAATCAGTCTGGGTGGCTGAGTGACAGCAATGAGCAGAGGGCCCCCTTTGCTATCCCAGCTTTGGGCACAGTATCTTTGACTGAGAAATCAATATTTTGTTGTTCTAAGCCAGATTTTGAGGCCATTTGTTACTGCAGCATAACTTAGCCTATCTTGTGTCACACAGGATTTTGAAAATAAAAATTGAGGTGCTACTATAATAAAACCTTAAAATATATGGCATGTGTTCAGTATTTAGGGTGCAAATATTGAGGAAACTGTCAGCAGAACCTGCAAGGACAGCAAAATGTTTTGCAACATCAAAAAACATATGACCAGGAAAATCATTTTTCCTAGAATCCCTATTAGCCAATGTACTTTGGAAAACGCTGTTCTAGAATGCTCATTGCAGCACTTTTCTTTCTCTTTGCATGTGGATTATTACCAAAATAAATAAGTAAATAAATAAATAAATTGCAATAAACTGTCATATGCCTAGGAAATGATTATCTAATGTTTCTTTCATAGGCTATGCATTTTTATACCTCCTGCTGTTTGCTCAAATTGCAATGATTTTCCTCCCTCCTAGTCTACTTCACCCCACCTTATTCTTCATAGTTAGTTAAAATGGCACCTCCTCGATAAAGCCCTACCAGATTCAACCAGTTGTGATTCCTTGCTCACTCCCATTAATTTTGAATTATACCTCATTTCTAGCATTTACCATCCTTTGCCTAATAACATGATTAGTGTGTATACGTATATCATCCCCAGCAGATTCTAATCTCCTTTAAACTTGGAACTATATCTTCTTGGTCTTAATATCTTCTACAAGCTGCGGTACGGTATTTTACATTTAGATTAAATTCAATGAATGTTCACTGAATGGAATTACACTAAGAGCTAAGTAATAATACAATTGTTATTAATAATAACACAAATAATATCTAAATTTCTTGAGAACTTACAAGGTGCCAGAAACTATAATAATTGGTTTATAAGATTATTTATTTTATTTTTCATATTATACTTATGTGGTAGGTACTGTTGGCCCCCATTTCATAGACAAGAAAACTGATGCTGAGAGAAGTTAAACAACTTGACCGAGTTCAAACAGCTGATAAACAACTGCCATATTTGGCCAAAGTAAACCTGGATATTGGTCTCAGGTGCAATGTGATAAATATTCACAATTATAGGTGTGGTGTGGGCATGTGCTTGCATTTCTCTTTTACAATTTAGGGTAGGCAACCCCAAAGTTTGGCAGACTTAGCTTGGAACACACAAAAATAAGATTTTGGCTGGCAAAAGAAGAAAGAATTGGAGAAACTGTAAAAGGCATAAAAAGGCATACTCACTAGAAACAGATAATAAGGCCATGACAGCCACCCCTCCCTCACCCCCTCATAAATATGGAGAAGTGGCAAAGAGCAACAGAATAGGGAATACAGGAGGAGGGGGAGGCAAGTCTGTCGTGCGTGCTGCACATTTTGCTGGGCCAGAGATGAGAGGGAAGCTCAATGATGTCCTGGCTTCAGAACCTTAGGGATGCTGGTGGGGAAAATATTCAAATAGCGTCATTGGATATTAGATGTTGAAAGAGCTAAGATAAGCTGCAGATTACTTTTTAATAAAAGTAGCTTTGGAAGTTGTCTTTGTCTCTTATCCTTCTTATTTGCTGTATTCGTTGGAAACCCTGCCATTAGCATTAATTGAAAGAAAGCACCCAGTGTGCTTAAATCTTTGTCAGGGGAAAACAGACTCCTCCAGATCAAAGAACTAACATTATGCTCTGATGAAAAGATAATCCTATTTCTATGATTCACCACAATTGATTTCTTTGTGGACCATCCAGCAATCCCATCCACACATGACAGTTGGGTGTTCAATGTAATTGCGGTTCAACGAGTAGTTAATGAATGCCTACTACGTGCTAGCCCTGGGTCAAGTGCAGCACAGAACATAAGCACAAAAAAAAAAAAAGTGCCCCTTCCGCCTAAGAGCATGGACAGATAAAATGCAGGTACATGTCACATCTGAGACAGTAAAGTCCCATAGGACATAAATGGAACCTCAGAAGAGAGCAGAGTAAGGTGGTCCAAAATAATGTTGGAATAGTCAAGGAAGGAAGGTGAATAAGATCAGATACAAAACTGTAAACAAAGTATTGCCAACGTGGGCAGAGAAACTTCATTGTGTCAAATTTTTTTTTCTTTTTTACTACAAGCCATCCATATTAAAGCATGGAATATTGACTATTCATCAATGTCCAGGGCTTCTTGCTGTTTGCTACAGAAGACACGGGAGAGTGCATACATGCAGGAGTGAATACAGAGAGGGATGACAGATTGTCATCCATGTTCACTGGGGTGTCCCCTGGGTTGAGAAGGAGTTGGAATGGGTAAGGTGTTTACCACAGTAGCCAACAGAGAGGGAATTCCAGCAGGTGCGTAAGACCAGGTTCATAAGTCTCGTTTTATAGATAAACCTGAGACCCAAGGATATAAACCAATCTGTCACTTGTTGCACAGATGAACAAGCTGAAATTCAAACTTAGACTATCAGAATCTTAAAACTGTTTCTTTTGTCCTATTTTTCTCTACATTACTCTGTTTTCCCTGCCGTGGCCAGAAAAATAGCTAAGATCATACCTAGGAAAGATAGAGAGGTGAGCAGTACATATCTGCCAAGTGTCTCACCTGACCATCTTCATGTTCTCTAAGAAGAACCAGAAGAGCCCCGAATCCACATAGTAACATTAGTTTTCCCCCGGTAGCCATCTGTGACCCTTTCCTTCTGACCAAGGTTGATTGGTCCAGAAGTGGCACAGGGCATACTTGGGATGGTCAGCAACCTTTCTCTCTATTTCATTCTTTGACCGTGGTTGGGTTTTTCAGAGATGATTGGTCCCTAAACCAAACTGAGTAAGGAAAAGAAAAGTCAGTTTCGGTGAAAGTGGTGAGCGTTTATCAGAAAACTGGGAACTCCCAGTTCTTTGTGCTTTGAAATGTGCACCAATTATTCAATCAACTCCTGTCTGTACAGAGAAAATACAGATTGGGAAGGATCAGATTCAGTACTCTCTGAAGACCCAGTTGTGTTTCTGCCCTGGGATCTGTGAGATACTCTGTGGGGATTATTGTGAATCCCCCTTTCCTGCTTAAGCCAATCTAGTAGATTTCAGTCACTTGCAATGAAAAGAATTTGACCCAAGAGGAAGCACATAGATCATAGTGGTGAGTGAGGAAGCACCATTAAGATAAGCAAAAACACTGATAACCAGAGGATTTTAAAAAAACAAAATAAATGATGAGGTACTGAAGAAGTGGCATCATTTAGGAAGTTTGGTCCAAACATGGAGTAAGTATCCTTTTATGCTACACCTGTTACATGATAGCAGATTTCCCGAGCAGGCAGAGCTGTCAGAAAATGTGATTATGAACTGGCCAATAGCAGATTGTCATCCATGTTCACTGGGGTCTCCCCTGGGTTGAGAAGGAGTTGGAATGGGTAAGATGTTTACCACAGTAGCCAACAGCAGTATAGATGGAGAGAGAATTTGAAGAAAGGCATTCAGTGAAGTGGAATGAGTGAGGTAAGGCTACAAATGTAAAGACAGATGTCAGACAAATTTGCAAGTGGGAAGACATGGGAACTCCTTGTTCTAGTCTGCTACTGTAAACAGTTCAGGACTAATGGAATGGATGGTGGCAGGTTGCAGAGCATGGAAACTGGACTCAAATTGCCTAGGTTCAAATCCCAGATCTTTTGCTTATTAGCTCTAGAAGCATGACAGCTGACAACCTGTCATCTATTGTTATATAATACAACCAACCCAAATTCATTGCCTTAAAACAGACAGCATTTATTCTTGTTCGTATTCTTTATCATCTTGACTCAGTAGTTCTTCCAGTCTCAACTGGGCTAATACATAGGACTATAGCCTGAGTCCAGTATCCATGCTCTGAAACCATCTGCCATGTGGCTTCACAAGCATAAACCATATAATCTGCTGATCTTGGCTTGGTTCTCTCACATATTTTGAGGTCAAGTGGCTGGAAGATAATCTAGCATAGTTTGGCTGAGACAGATCGCTTTCATGCGGTCTCTCGTCTATATGTAAGCTAGCTCAGGCTTGTGGTAGCAGCATTCTGAGAGAGAGAGAGAGAGAAAGAGAGAGAACATGCAGAAATGTGCAAGGCCTTTTTGGCCTAGGCCCAGAACTGGGACAACATCACTCCCATCGCATTCTATTGGCCGAAGCAAATCACATCAACCCAAATTTGGAGTTTAGGAAAATAGACTTCACTGCTTCATAGAAGAACCTACAATGTCATAAGGGCTATTATTACAGGGAAGGACAATTTGGATGGAACAGTATTTTGCATTCAATTTATCACAATAGAGATAATAACAGTACCTACCACATGGTGTTAATTTTGAGGATTAAGTGGGTTAATGTACGTAAAGCCCTTAGCACGGTGCCTGACAGATGATCAGTGTTATATAAGTGCTAGTCTTTATTATATCTTAATGGAGCCAGACAGGACAACACATTTGTCACCTTCTTAGCTTGGGGCAACAATACTATAATCATGGATTTTTAGTCATGTTTTAAAATTTGAGCCAAAGTGTGCACCCATTATTGAGAAGGACAATTGCTTTCTTGTATTTAAAATTGTAGGCTAGGCAACAAGTTTAATCTCCAGTTTTATTTTTGTCAGTGTGCATTACTATGACTTTTGGCAAGATACCCGATATGCCAGGCTTCCGTATGCTCAGTTGTAAAATGAGGGGTTTGGACTGCATGATCTTACGTATCTCCTAATTGCTAACTGTTGATGAACACTGAGGAGAATATTCTCTCCAATTTTATTTCAACAACTAATGGGAAAGGGTGAGTCTTCCCATTGCATTGATGGCTTTTAACAAAAAAGAATGCCAGAGGGAAATGGGTTGAGGAGAGTAACCATGAACTTAAAGTGATTTATCAAAAACAAATTGACCTAAAATAATTTTCTCAAAGTCAAATTGTTAGCAAGAATAAATTGGTCAAAAAATATCTGACATAGATTTTTCATTTTAGTAATTTTGATGCACTTGAAGAAGTTTTGTGAGCTCTCATGAGTCATTAAGCTATTTTGTCAGTTTTTTTCCTTAGAATTTTCAGGGGGAACAAAGGTCCTTTTTGTTCTGCTCATTTGTCTGAAAGTTAATTATTCTAAAATCAATGTTTCCAACTACCGTTAACATTATTTTATAACTTCTGAAACTTGGTATAAATTTTAGAGCTTTCAACCATATTTTATAACAATTTTACTTCTTACTATGTAATTTCACTTTTTAAAATGTTTAGATTCATTTTTAGCCAGTGCTGTTAACTTCATTGACTTAATCTTATTTTGTGTTCCATTTTGGTCACGCTTTTCTCATGTATATCAGTAAATTTTACAGAGCAGTGTTTTTACTACTCAAGGTTGCTATCAGATTGTAGCTATAATGAAAAACATGTAAAGTCTCAGTGTGGCTTCTCAGACAGCTTTAAGCTTAGGCTAAAATTTGTCGACCTAACAATGTATAAAATGATTCATTAGTAAAACTCTTGATAGCAGTTGGCTCTGAGTCCCTGGTATCTTCACGGAAAAAACGTAGAAAGAAAAATATATACCAGCCCTTCTGACCCAGTTAATCACTGCATTGGTTTGAAGTTGAAAGGCTTTGAGACTGAAATGAAAAATGCAGAATGTTCTAGGTGAATGTGGTGATTAACACAACTTCAATGCTGTCCAGTGACTTCATTCTTTAAAATCACCTTTTGCCACGTCTTATCTTTAATTCTTCAGATTCCTTAGCGTATACGATAATTACAAAAGAACAAATGACTAATTAAAACAGATTTAGACTAGTCTGATTTGGGCAATTTGGTACAAAATCATAAAAGTATGAGTTAATCAGAAAAGCAAACATGATTGGATGAAAATGCACCATAAAGTGAAAGCGAAAGTTTAAAAAATTGAAGAAAAATCCTCAAATCCTGAAAAAAGAGAAAATAAAGCATTAAAATTCTAAACACCTTCCACATTGTTTCCACATTAATAATACATGAATAGCCAATTACAAAAGAATAGTCATGTTTTATTATTTTCTACCAGTTTGGTTTTAGGCGAATTGTTTTTGACCAAATTTGCTATGAACAAATAGAAGCAGTGATCTGAGCCAACATCCTTCAAATGTGGCTAGACTGAGTTCATGATGCTGTTTCAAACAGGCAGAATTTGATCTGGGTTTATTGACACAATTTATCTAAAACTCTTAAACTTCTTGCTCTGTGGTTTGTAGGGTTTCTTTTCCTTTCTGACTTCCCCACATGTGTCCGATGTTGGAATTCTGATCCGGGGCCTCTGCTTTAGTTTACATCTAGTGAGAACTAGTCCAGGTTCTTAGCTTTCTGTTTTCATCCTTAGTTTTGTTTATTACCTCCTTTGCCTTTCTTTGGGACCAAAATGGTCCAATCGCTCACCAAGTCCTCTCCTCCTGGTTATTTTTAAAAATTGCCCTTTATCTGAGGCTGCTATCTGGCCCCTATTATTCCCCCAGTTCCCTCCGCCTCCTGAAATCAAACCAGGAACTCAGGGTGGTGGTCTCCAAGATCTGTCTCCCAGCTTTCTACAGGCCAGATGTCTGTATTCCTTCCCTCAGATCCACTGGGGTGAACCAATTGGAAGGCAGGTTTGTATTAGATGAACCACTCTTCCTGATCACACTGTACTGGACCAGGAGTAAACACCTGAAAAAAAAAACTGGGTCAGATTTTCTTTTTCTAGTATTTAGAAGACTGTTGTCGTCATTGTTAAGTGACTAGAATGTAGAATATAAAGGCAGATACTAAGGATGGGAGGGCATTCTGCATCATGTGAACTGGTAACTCAGAGAAAGCCAGTTGTTGTTTTTAACCTCAGAAAGATATTTTATGCTTTGTTAAGCAATACTCCTTCATGAGCAATTGATGTTGAACAATTTGACATTTATTGCTATACATCAGAGGCCAATTCTCATTGAATTGTAAGCAATGTATATCCACAACTTAGTGATATTTTCCTGCTTAGCAAATTCATGTGCACAGGAATAGACAAATTAAATACCTATAATTGTTTACCTACTTTTTATAAAAATTGTGAGAAAATACACATAAAAAATTTACCATCTTAACCATTTTAACTGTACAGTCCAATAGTGTTAAGTAAATTCACATTGTTATGCAGCCAATTCTAAAACTCTTTATTTTATAAAACTAAAACCCTATACCTATTAAACAACAGCTCCCTACTCTGTCCTTCCCCCATCCCCAAAAACCACCATTCCATTTTCTGCCTCTATGAATTTGACTTCTCTAAGTATCTGATATAAATGGAATCATATAACATTTGTATTTTGTGACTGGGTTATATCACTTAACATAATGTCCTCAAAATCCATTCATGTTATATCATATGTCAGAATGTCCTTCCTTTTTAAGACTGAATAATATTCCATTGTATGTATGTACCAAATTTTCTTTATCCATCCATTCATCAATGGACACTTGGGTTGCTTCCATTTTTTGGCTATTGTAAATAATGCTGCTGTGAACATGGGCATACAAATAGAAAGCTAGTTTTCAAATGGACAAAACAATAAAAGGACATGCAGAGAAAACTATAGGCAACAAACCAAGAGAGATTCCTAATCCCTTTCCCATTCCTGATTCTCACCATCTATTGAGATCCAGCTGAATTTCTGCTCTTGAGTTATGTGAATCACCTCTGTCTCTTTATACAATAAATTCTCCTTTTATGCTTAAGGTGGCTCAGCCTAGTTTCCATTATTTACAACCAAAAAGTCTTGACTTATATATGGGTAGGAGAAAAACTCTACAAGTTAAAGACAAGTTCAAGTCATGACAAATATCCCTTTTATTCTGTAAATAAGAAATACAATAAACTTTCAGTATTGACAAAGAAATTTAAAACACCAATTACCAACATAAGCTAAAACTCTGTGACCTTCCAGACCTTTAGTAAATAGCTAAGAAAAGAAAGAAAAGTTCCTAGATTAAACCCAAGAAAGAAGGTTAAAGACATTTTAGATTTGTTTATTAGTTTTTGTTCTGCTTTTGCTTTATTTTTTCACTGTCCCTCTGCAAAACCAGAACTGTCCAACAGGGATTGAATTCTCTGTGAACAATTTGTCTTTCATGGGCTTCACAGACAAAATTAACCACCATGGGAAAAATAAGATGATGTTATAATTTTTGCAAGTTCAAAATATTCTTCCCAAGTATCCATTGTATGCCTTGTTTTTTTTCTTAATCCCTTGGCTTCGTCCACTTTGAAATTACTGCTATAAAAGTTAATACGTATTATTAGTGCCCACTGCATCTAAACAGATCTTCTCTCATCCCACATCTCATAGTAACAGATGAAACAAAAGCAAACAAATTGCAACACAGACTCTCTCTTATTCCTGTCTTGTGGTTTTCATAATGGTGTTACCTTGGAAATTTCATCAAGTCTGAAAATTACCGAGTGATCTTCTCTTAAAAAAAAAAAAGGTAGTAAACTTCTCTCTTCAAAAAAAAAATAATAATTTCTATATTTATTTGACCCAATCTTCTCTCCATTTTTTCGAAAGTAATTTCAGTAGTCAGATCTTGACTCTCAACCCCCACAGTATTCTTTGTGTTTCTGCTTCTTCTTTTCCCATCACTCCTCTCACTCACTTTCTCAGATGACCTGCTTCTTTTTCTCATGCTTTGGCCTTGTATTTTCTTTAGCCTGCTATCTTTTTTTTTTTTTTTTTTTCTCATACTGTCTGGCTAGCTTTCTTTTAAAGACTTGATTTCTAAGAGATGGTGCTAAGGAAAGTATACACAATAAAGAGAGGGGAAAGAGACATATTTTTAAAAGTTTCTAAGTGCTCATGCTGATTCTTCCTCTGTGCTGAGATGCAGCCCCTGAATTTATGGCATGCTAAAAGTTTTGTATTGAAAAAATATAAAGACCTATAGAAAATCTTCCCAAAAGCCTCCTGAAAAAATCTACACATGTTGACATAGTTGAATGATGTTAGCAGCCAATTCATGCATTAGAAGAGAAATTAGCATTTAAATAATCTATACATCCAGGGGGACTGGACTCTTGCAAATTTTTTCAAGTTGGAATTCGTGTCTGGCTAAATTTCTTATATTAAATTAATGTAAGAAAATGCAACATGGGATCAAATAACTTCTGTTAAATGATTTTTCACCAAAACACTCACTAAGGGATTACTAAAGATTTAAAAGTTAAATTTACTTTTGGTTATATACAGATCACTTTAATTCAACAACAAAATGTTCTAGTTATATTTTCATGTATATACTCATGCTATTTGAAGGCCGGTAGAAAAATGTCTTTTGTAGATTTTAAAAAGAGCTGCCTACATCACATAAAATTGCTTTGATTGATTTTAAAAAATTGTTCTATGTCTGCAATTCATGACATATTGTCTAGTCAATAGTTCTCATTTAGTATGAACATGTAAAAGCAGGTGTTGCATCTCAGCCATCACAGCCACTGTCAAAGCTAAAATACATAGTAAACCTATGAAATTTATTATTCAATTAAATTTTTATCATTGCCTATTTTTTGCATCATAACTAAAAACTGGTAGACAAGGAATCCATTCAAGACATAGGCAACTTCTCTCAAGGAACTCAGTAGCCTAGTTGGAAAGATTGGGCATACATGCACTAAAAGATTGTTAAAAATACAATATAAATTCATATAAAATGTCAAATGAAAATAACAAACCAAAATTCCTATAGAGATTCAGATAAGGGAAATAGTCATTGACATGGATGCACAGGACAGTCCAGAGGAAGTGGAGACTGAGCTTAACGTGGAAGAGTTTGTAGTCATCAGAGAAATGTTTACTTAGAGCAGCACATTGCAGGTGCATAGCTGTGGAACAGATAATATGATCAAAGATGAAAGCAAAATCATTCCCATCCTGTTTAGGGATAGGAAAAAAAGGATAGAGCAGTGTGTTTAGAGGGGAGAGTTTTCAGGAAAAAGAGAAAAAAAAATACCTCATGACTTCTGCAATAGGGTGAAAAGATTTTTCAACAAGTGAAGCAGCTGCAGGGATACTAGGGGTTCTCATTTGCTTCTGTTTTATACAGAAAATGAGACAGATATCTGCCACATTAAAGCAATCTTAATGACTTCCAACAAATATTATAGAAACTTTTATGTTCACAGTTTCTAAGCTAATGAGAGAGGCATTTAACAAAAAATATAAAAATAAAACAAAGCAAATACCTCTGTAGTGTATCTGTGCCTATTTTTTTCAAGGAAATATATACATATATATTACATACATGCATATATATAATGTTTCTTTGACTATACACACAAATAAATATACACATACACACATGTCAAAGTTAAGAATAAATAAAGATTATATTGCTGGTATTTTGTTATTTTAAAGCACGAAATTGAGATCTGTGAGTAGAACTCTAAAGTTTGAAAATCAAGAAGCAAAATTTAATCAGTAAGAAAGTTGAAAAAATATTTTTTGTGCATCTTCATTAAAGATTAGGCATAAGACTGTCCTTACAGAGCATAAAGAAGCATATTTCCTAGGCCTGATGCACTTTGTTCTCATAGAGATCTTCTCAGATTGGATTATGTGTGCACCTAAGGGTATGTGTTTGTGTGCTGGCTCACAGTGCCATGAGATAAATGCACAACATCTTCCTGGAGTAACAATTTTATCTAATGATTTAAAAGTAGGGCAAGTTAAGTAATTTAATAGTAAGTAATTGAAGACATAGTTTTCATATTAAAGTACATACAGAAAAATTATAGTGCAGAAAGCGAAGTGCTCCTGAAATTTCATGAGAAAACATGAGACATAAAACAAATTTCCTTCATTGTTGGTTGTATAAAGCTATTTCCCCACATAGCAGGAGGAACAAGGAAAGCTTCTTAAAGGAGTTTAGAGCAAGTTTACTCTCATTAGAGATACTTTGAGAGAAATTTTTACAAGATCATTGCTCGAGTAGATTCTTTGTTTCTTCCATATTTGTGTATCCTGCTTTTTACTTAATCTTATTACTGAAAGAATAGAAAGATAATTGATCATGGAAGGTTGTTTTCCAGGTTTTTAAGGACAAGTTTAGTAACCCATTCTAACTTTTAGAAAGGCCCTTTAGTTCTTTATGCATGGTCTCTGGGGCTTGAGGCTGGTGACAATACCTCCAATCCCATCTCCATCCTGTTGAGTTGGTCCTGGGTCCCAAACAATGTTCCCTAGGGCTGTGGGTAATGCCAGACAATCAGTTCCGTCTGCACCATTAACCTCCAGGGATTAGTAGCTCTCTGTGCAATTGAATGTTCCCAGATTAGTCCCTGTGGTGAGCCACCTGCCAGGACTCAGCACATCACAAGCAAGCTAAGAAGCTAGCAAGAGATTTAAAGCTCAAACTTGAGCTGAGCAATCAGGATATTTTTCTCCCACAATTTACAGCTACTGTGGCATGACCTAATTTCTCATTCCCAGTTTGTTTGTGGTTGTTTTTTTTTCTTAAATTTTGAGGGTTACCTTACTTGATAGAATTTGTTTCACAAAAATTAAAGGAAGAAATGTCAATTTCCCTATCATAAAATTGGAAAACATATTGCGATCCAACATATTCTTTAAACTTTAAGTTCTTATTGTTAACAGGATGTTTATTGAAATAAAAGTTCTTGGCCTCATGGAAGGAATATCTTTCATTTGTGTGATAGAAGCAGGAAATGGATGCAAGGAAAAGCCAGTAGCAGAAAAGCATATGGGGAGCTCCAGGCTCTGCATGGAGTGTACACAAAGTGTATGAATCATAAAACCTAAGCTTGACTTGCTGCAGGTTAACATATTAATGCATAAAGTGCTAAAAGGTTATCAATTTTCATGCTTAAACAAGGATAAATGTTTTGTTACCAAACAAAATAGAGTAACAGATAGAACCCACTCCTGCCTGAAACAACCACTACAAAGCAGACAAATTATGTGATAAAACAGTTTTCAGGACACTGGATATCAGACAGTGTAAGGCAGTAAACCCTGAGAGATGAGAAACAAGTGAAGCAGGATCTGATTTTGGGTGACCACAGTGCATGGAGAGGAACCTCGGGTAAATCCTGTTAACTACCTCAGTGGAGAAAACAGAGCTGGAAATTTGTGAAAAAAGTGGCTAGATTTTGCCAGAAAGAATACTGGAGAAGAGAGAGTTACACAGAGAGAAAACTCCAGATACCTCAGAGGGTCATCTTCAAATATTCAGTAGAGTACCAATCAGTGCACATTTGTGAGGAAAGTCCCCATGGATAGGTAGAATCATCCCAGAAGATGCTCAGTGTTCACACAGGACCAGGAATAATGCCAGTTTCCATCACCCAGACTGGAAAATCTCACAATTCATGGCACATTGATTGGATAGAGTGATTCAGAAGGATATTGCTTCAGCAGAGTGAAATAATTATCCCTAGACTAAATGTTGATCTACTCCTGCATTTAATGGTCTCTAAATCTTGCTTTTAAATCTTAAAAAAAAGACCTAGATGGATAAAACTATTTCTAAGTAACCAAACCATTTATAGGAATACAAAAATATCTAACATTGAACAAAGTGATATTTACAACATCTGGCATCTAATCAAAGATTATGAGGCATACAAAGAGGCAGGAAATGTAGTCCACAATGAGGAGAAAAATCACTTAAAGCCAATCCAGAACTGACACAGATATTAGAATCAGCTAACAATGACATTAAAATAGTAATTACAACAGTATTCTAGATGGCAAAAAAGACACAAGGAGAACATCTAAGGCTGAAAACTACATATTAGTAGTTTCACCTAATATGAACAATACTCTGGATAGAATTAATGGTAGATTAGATATTATAGAAGAAAAGATTAATGAACTTGAAAACATAGAAATAGAAACTATCAAAAATGAAACTAAGAGATAAAAATATGAAAGAGCATCAGTGATTTGATAACAATCTCAAGAAGCCTAATACAAATATTATTGGAGTTCCCAAAAACACAGTAAAAATATTGGAAAGAATAATGGCTACAAATGTTCTAAATTGATTTCAGAAAACTGTAAACACTTACATCCAAGAAGCTCAATGAACTTTTTAAGCACAAGACACATGAAGAAAATCATACCTAAAGTACTTTATAATTGAGTTATTTTTAAAAATTTATGATAAAGAAAAATATCTTAACAGCAACTAGAGAAAAAAAGACACCTTGTATATGGAGGAATAAATATAAGAACAATGACAAATTTCTCATCAAAAACAATGCAAGAAAAAAAGAGAGGAGCTACTTGGGTGGAAAAAAAACAAAAACAAAAAACTGCCAATCAAGAATTCTACACATAGAAAAAATATATTTCAGAAACAAAGGTGAAATAAAGATTGCTTTCAGACATACAAAAGCTGAAAGGATTCATCTCCAGTAGATTCATACCAAAAGATGTTTTAAATAAAGTATACTAGGAAGAAAGAAAATAATATCAGATTGAATTGTGAATATGTGGGTAAATACATAACATTTTTTCTTAATATTTAAATCTCTTTAAAAGATAATTGACTATTATTACAAGAATAATAACATTGTCTCATGAATCTATAACATGTATTAATAAATGTGTAATGACATTAGCATATGGAAAATGTAAATATACTATTATAAAATTCCTGCATGTGGAGTGGAATAATCTCACTGGAAGGTACACTATAATAATTAAAGTTGTATAATGTAAACCATAAAGCATCATCTAAAATAACAAAGAGTTATGGTTAATAAGCCAACAAAAACATAAAATGAAATAAAAAGATTTAATTACTCTAAGAGGAGGCTAAAAATTAATAAATGAAGAATGGCTAAACTAAATAGAAATCAAATAGCAAGATGACAGACTTAAATCTAACCATATAACAATCACATTAAATTTAAATGTTCTTAACATTTAGGCTAAAAGGCAGAGATTGTCAGGTTGGAAGACTTGAAGAGGAAGCAGTACTTTCTAATTCACTCTGTGAGGACAGCATTACTCTGATACCAAACCTAGAAAAAAACATTAGGGAAAAAAAGCTATAAACCAGTATTTCTTATGAACAAAATATTAGTAAATTAAATTCTAAAATATGTAAAAATGAAATATGGGTTTTATACCACGACGACAAGTGTGATTTAACGTTCAACAATCAATCAATGTAATTATCCACATTAATAAACTTAAAAAGTAAAGTCGTATGATTGTTCAATAGATGCGGGAAAAGCTCTTGACAAAATCCAGCATCTCTGCCAGATAAATAATCTCAGCAAATAAAGTCTAGAGGAATGCTTCATTAACTTTATAAAGGACAAAAACCTACAGTTAACATCGTAATGACGAAAGATGGAATGCTTTCTTTTCCCCTAATAGCAGGGACAAGATAGTGATGTCTACTCCTCTATTAAGCATTGTATTGATTTGGGGGGGTGGTCTACCTAGTGGAATATGCAAGAAAAAGAAATAGAAGTATTGGAAAGCAAGATTGGAAAAGAGGATGAAAACTGTCTTTATTCATAGACCACATGATCACCTAGTTGGAATACATGATGAAATCTACATATAAGCTACTAGAACTAATAA
>CM052444.1:15708605-15733688 GCA_028533085.1 Varecia variegata
GATCCAGCTATTCCACTCCTGAGTACTTACTCAAGAGGAAAGAATGCATGTGTCCTTACAGAAACTTGTACATGAATAAACAACCCAAATGTCCATCAACAGGTGAACGAACAAATAATTCATGGTGTGTATATACAAACAATGGAATATTACTCTGTAATAATCTGGCTAAATGAAAGGAGCCTTATTTAAAAAGAATACATCCCATATGATGTTATTTATTTAAAACTATGAAAAATGCAAACTAATCTATGCTGATAGATCAGTGGTTATCTGGGGGATGGTGGAGGAGAGTGGCAGGAGGGAGGAATTACAAAGGGCGTGAGAAAACTTTTCGAGGTGAAGGATATGTTCATTATATTATTGTGGTGATGATTTCATAGGTTACTACATATGTCAAAACTTATTAAATATGTTCAGTTTATTGTATGCCAATTATAAACCTCTTTTTGTGTGTGTTAAAGGGGGATAAATCAACCCTACAAGGAGTACAATTCTCCCTGTTAAAAACATTTTTTTCTGTTCTTGGATGCCTTGACTCAGACATATGGCTCTATCATTGGTGCCCTCCTAAAAACATGGTGCCCATATCCACATAGGGAAGAGATAGAGACAGAACAACCCTGCTCCATAGGAATATTATACAATTCTAAGTGGAATTATAGAATTCCTCTTTGTGGAATTTGTAACTAGAAAATATACGCTTATAGCACATTACAAGTTATTAAGTTCCACAGGTCTTTATTCTTCAAAAGAAAACTTTTAGGACATATGAGGAGCTGTTGGTTTTATTTTGGTGGATTTTTAAAAGACTGCATAGCAGTAGCTCAGGGTAACACCTGCCAAGGGTAGCAAAGGCCAACAGCTTCATTTGAGTCAACAGAATAGTGTGAGCAGTTTCAACACCCTATTCACAATTCAGAAGCCATTTATTGTCCTTTGCAGGGTAATGAATTGATTTTGCTCCCTTTAAAAGATGTTTTACTTAAATTGTGCAAACATGATTTACAACAATTAGCAGCAGTGTGGTTCTTAGACAATGGAGCCAGCTCAAAATGGGCAACACACAAACTACAATTTCTAACCCAGAAGAAAGAAAAGGATCCAAAATTTTGTATAAACTTTTATGGCCTTGGCCGGGAGTGGTGGCTCATGCCTGTAATCCTAGCACTCTGGGAGGCCGAGGCGGGAGGATTGTTTGAGCCCAGGAGTTTGAGACCAGCCTGAGCAAGACCGAGACCCCATCTCTACTAAAAATAGAAAGAAATTATCTGGCCAACTAAAAATATATATAGAAAAAATTAGCCGGGCATGGTGGCGCATGCCTGTAGTCCCAGCTACTCAGGAGGCTGAGGCAGTAGGATCGCTTAAGCCCAGGAGTTTGAGGTTGCTGTGAGCTAGGCTGATGCCATGGCACTCACTCTAGCCCGGGCAACAGAGCGAGACTCTGTCTCAAAAAAAAAAAAACACTTTTATAGCCTTTAGTTTGTCTTCCAATATATATATAATACAAAAGTATTTTTAATATAAAAATATAAAAAAACTAATTTTTTCTAGTATATATGCATTAAAAAAGCTAAATGTGGATATTGAATCGATTGTGGATATTGAATCTATTATAATGAGTATCAATTTTAGCACACTTTTTTTAAATCCTTTTATTGCAACTCTAGAATGATAATGGTAAAAAGATAAACTCCAACTGATATGCTCTGGCATTGTAAAGGCATTACCCCGGGCATTTTGCTGAACTATCAGAATGGCAATAGAAGATATCCAAAGACTCCACAATTTGTGACTTACTTTTAAAACTCCTTCACAAATTGCTTTCTGCATTGTTGAATGGCAAATGGTGCAGACTGTGACATGGTCATCACCATACAAATATGAAATCTCCCACTACGGCTTGAAATTGCACAATAAGGATTTATTCCTTGGATTAAGCATTGAGCTCTCTATGTGATGATATATTTTTTAAAATGAACTTGACTTGAGTTATTAGGATGTTTTAGTTTATTTTTAAATTTATTTTTATTAGTTTTTTTAGTTTATTTTTATTTAGTTTATTAGTTAACTTATTTATTTTAGTTTTAGATTTATAGGAAAATTAGAAGATAGATTTCCTGTGTACCCCCACACTTACTTTCTTCTATTATTAGCACCTTACATTCCTATGGAACATTTATTACAACTTAATGAACCAATACTGATACATTATTATCAACTAAAATCCACACTTTATTCAGACATACTTAGATTTCTCCTAACATCCTTTTTCTGTTCCAGAATTCCATCCAGGATGTTACTTGACATTCAACCATCCATGCACTTGGGCTCCTCTTGGCTGTGACAGTTTCTCAGACTTTTCTTGTTCTTGTTATTTTGTAGATGTCACACCATTGGATTTGTTGGATGTTTTTCTAATGATTAATCTGGAGTTATGGATTCTTTGGAGGATGACCCAGAGATTAAAATGCCATTCTCATCACATCATATCATGGTTGCATGCTGTCAACATGACTTGTCACTCTTGATGTGCACCTTGACCACCTGGCTGAGGTCATGCTGAACAGTTTTATTCACTTTAAAGCTTAATCTTTTTTTCCCCTTTTCTTACTGGAAGGAAGGAAAATCAGTCACTCTGTACCTAATGAATGAGAGCTATGCTCCATCTCCTTGAGGGAAAGTAGCTACATAAATCATTTTGAAGTCTTCTGAGTGAGAGATTTGTCTATTCTATCCATTTATTCATTTTTTCATTTATTCATGTTTGTATGGGCCCATGGATATCTACTTTTTGGTCTAGGTTATAAATCAATACTACTTCATCGTGTTGCACAAATTGTTCCAACTTTGGCCATTGAGAGCTCTTCAGGTTGACCCTGTCTTACTTTGACATAGTCCCATGATTATGGGTTTTGGGGGATTCCTTTTTGTTGTTAAGATGTCCTCACTTTCTAGCACAATAAGATGCTCCAGGATCATCTTATATATTTTTTACTCTGGCCTGAAATCAGCCATTTCATAAAAAAAAAAACCATGATTCCTTTTACTGAAGAATATTAGAAACCAAGATCAGAGAGCTAGATGTGCTTTTTGATACTAGAGTGCCATTGATTGAAGGCCCTGTCAACTGACCAGAACAAGGAACCATATGTGTGCATACTAAGACCTGTATGTACACAGATACACATGATAAATATTTCTGTATGTAACCATCTGTATCCATATTAAACTGTCCATGAGTTTATTCTGATGTTCTCAGCTCTGATGACATAAATTATTGTAGACTTCTACCATTGTTTATCTGTAAACTCCCATCATCCACCATCAATTTGGTTAGTTGTTTACTTGCAGTATACATAGTGCATCAGAATTGTTAAGGAAAATCTTTATCAATAGAAAGAGTTATTTTCTTTTGGGTAGATACCCAGTGATGGGATTGCTGTATCAAATGGTAGGTCTACTTTTAGTTCTTTAAGGAATCTTCATACTGTTTTCCATAGAGGTTGTACTAATTTGCAGTCCCAAAACAGTATATAAGGTTTCTTTTCTCTCTGCATACATACCAGCATTTATTGTTTTTGGACTTTTTAATAAAAGCCATTCTAACAGGGGTAAGCTGATATCTCACTGTGCTTTTAATTTGCATTTCCCTGATGATTAGTGACATTGAGCATTTTTTCATATGTTTATTGTTTATTTGTCTACCTTTTTTTGAAAAGTTTCTGTTCATGTCTTTTGCCCACTTTTTAATGTTTTTTTCCTTGCTGATTTATTTCAGTTCTTTGTAGATTCTGAATATCATCCCTTTGTCAGACGTACAGTTTGTGAATATATTCATCGATTTTGTAGATTGTCTATTTGCTCTGTTGATTATTTCCTTAGCTATACAGAAGCTTTTTTGACACCTGCACTTGAATGTTTATTGAAGCACAATTCAAAATTGCAAAGATGTGGAATCAACCCAAGTGCCCATCAGTTCATGAGTGGATTAACAAAATGTGGCATATGTATACTCAGCCATAAAAAAGGATGAACTAATGCCTTTTGCAACAATTTGGATGGAACTGGAGACCATTATCCTAAGTGAAGTATCTAAAGAATGGAAAACCAAGCATCACATGTAGTTGCTATTAAATTAGAGCTAACCAATGAGCACACATGTGCACAGAGGAAAGTAAAACTCAGTGGAAATCAAGTGTGGGGGAGGGATAGGGAGGAGATGGGTGAAAACCTACCTAATGCGTACAAAGAACACTATTTGGGTGACAGGCACAGTCTTAGCCATGGCTCAAGCATTACAAAAGCGATCCATATAACCAAAAAAAATTGCAACCCTGTAATATTTTGAAATAAAAAATCTTTATCAACTAGAGTACAGTAATTATGCTTAGTTTGTTGCACCTTCAGACTCTTCTAATTTCCAAAGTTACTTAGGTCAGCACCTTTCCCTCCACTCCCTTCAATAAGGTTGCTTTATACTCATAAGTTTGAAATATAATTAGACCGTTACCATATTCTTTCATTCCATCTGGGCATCCCAAAACCTCCTAAATTCTTTTTTTTAAATATGTGCATACACTAAGATTTATTCCATGCTATAAAGTACTATGAATTTTGACAAATGCATAATGTCATTTATCCACCATTACAATATAATACAGAATCATTTCACTGTCCTAAAAATTTACTGTGCTTTAATTATTCAACTCTCCTTTCCTCTCCACCAAATCACTTGCAACCATTGTCTTTTTTTGCTGTGTCCATAGTTTTGCCTTTTCTAGAATGTGATTTAATTAGAGTTATACAATATGTTGCCTTTTCATACTGGCCTGTTTCTCTTACAATATGCATTTAAGTTTTATATATGTCTTTCTGCGACTTGATAGGTCATTTCTTTTTATTGATAAATAATATTTTATTGTAATCATAAAACATGATTTGTTTATCCATTAACCTATTGAAGGATATCTTGATTGCTTTCAGTTTTGAGATATTGTGCATAAAATTTCTATTAATTTTTATATGGACATAATTTTTCAAATTAACTAAATACCTAGGAGTGTGATTGCTGGATCATATTGTTAAAATGTGTTTAGCATTGTAAAAAACTGCCAAACTCTTTTCCAGAGTGGCCATATTATTTTCCATTCCTACCAGCAATGAATGAGAGTTCCTGTTGCTCTTCATCTTTATCATTAATTGGTATTATTAGCTCTGTTTCTAGTTTAATTCCATTATAGTATAAGAACATATATTGTATGATTTCCATTCTTTTAAGATTGTGAAGATGTATTTTATGATACAAAATATTGTCTATCTTAGTGAATGTTTTATATGAGTTTGAGAAGAATGTATATTCTACTGTTGTTGAAAAGAATATTCTATTAATATGAATTAGATCAAACTGCTCAACAGTGTTGTTCAGGTGAAATCCACCCTTACTGATTTTCCACAAGCTTGATCTAACAATTACATTTAAAGTAGTGTTGAAGTCTCCAGCTATAACAGTGGAGTTGGCTCTTTCTCCTTCCAGTTGGATCTATTTGTACTTCACATATTTTAATACTCTGCTGTTAGGTGCATACATATTTAGGATTATTTTTTCTTCTTAGAAAATTGACCACTTTACTATTATGTAATGACCCTCTTTATTCCTAATAATTGCCTGTGTTATTTTGAAGTCTGCTTTCTCTAAAATTAACATAGCTACTCCAACTTTTGTTTGATTAATGCTACCATGGTTTATATTTCTTTATCCTTTTACTTTGAACCTATCTGTGCCTTCATATTTAAAGTGGATTTCCTGTAGATAACATATAGTTATCTCCTTCTATTATTTATTTTTTAGTTTCATATTATCATGGTTTGAAAAATACTTGACATAATTTGTCTTCTTAAATTTTTTAAAATTTGTTTTGTGCCTAACGTATGATCTATCTTGGAGACTATTCTATGTGTACTTCAAAAGAATGTGTTTTCTGCTGCTGTTGAATGAAACGTTATGCCTATGTCTGTTAGTTCCATTTGGTCTATTAAGTTCTCTAGTATTATTGTATTGTTTTCTATTTTTTCCCTTTAGTTCTGTCAATATTTGCTTTATATATTTAAGTGCTCTAATGTTGGAAGCATATATGTTTTAATTATTATGTTATTCTGATGGATTGACCTTTTTATTATGAGATAATAACCTTCTTTGACTCTTGTGACAGCCTTTGATTTAAAGTCTATTTTGTCTCATGTAAGTATAACCTATCCCTCTACCTGCCCACTTTCTTTTAGTTATCAAGATATTGTGTGCAATATCTTTTTCCATCTCTTCACTTTTAGTCTGTCTTTGAAGTGAAAATAAGTTTCTTGTAGGCAGCATATAGTTTAATCTTGTTTTTTAATCCTTTCAGCCAATCTGTCTTTTGATTGGAGAATTTAATCCATTTGCACTTAGAGTAATTATTTATATTTAAGAACTTACTAATGCCATTTTGTTAATTGTTTCCTGTCTTGTAGTTCTTTTGTTCATTTCTTTTCTCTTGCTATCTTCCTTTCTAATATAATAATTTTTGTAGTGTTATGCTTTGAATCCTTTCTCTATCCTGTGCATATCTATAATAGTTTTTTTCTTTGTGGTTACCATGAGCCTCATATAAAACATCTTAGAGATATAACAGTCTATTTTGAGCCAATAACAACTTAACTTTAACCACATACAAACATTCTATGTTTAATTTCTCTTTCCCCCACATTTGACACTTCAATGTCATAGTTTATATCTTTTATATATTATTTATTCATTAACAAATTATTATACCTATTTTTAAAACTTTTTTCTTTTAAATTTTATAGTAAAGTTAAAAATGATTTATGCACCACCAGTGGAGTATTAGAGTATTCTCAATCTTGACTATATTCTTACCTTTACACTGAGTTTCATACTTTGATATGTTTTCATGTGTTAGTTAGCATCCTTTCATTTCAGCTTGAAGAACTCCTTTTAGCATTTCTTGTAATGCAGACCTAATTAGTGGTGATGAACTCCCAAACTTTTGTTTGTCTGGGAAAGTCTTTATCTCTCCATTTTCCCCTTAAATTTCCCCTTAAATTTTTTAAAATTTGTTTTGTGCCTAATGTATGATCTATCTTGGAGACTATTCTATGTGTACTTCAAAAGAATGTGTTTTCTGTTGCTGCTGAATGAAACATTATGCATATGTCTGTTAGTTCCATTTGGTCTATTAAGTTCCCTAGTATTATTGTATTATTTTCTATTTTTCCCTTTAGTTCTGTCAATATTTGCTTTACATATTTAGGTGCTCTAATGTCTCCCCTTAAGGGTAGACTTGCTGGGTTTGGGGGAGAAAATGTATGTTTTATTCACCCAGCCCAAGAATCATGGATGATCCCCCTATAACAAAAGATTAACAAGAGAAAAGCATGAGAAATTTATTTAAAGAAAGTTTTATTTAACATGGGAGACTTCTGAATTAAAGACTCAAAGACCCAGGACAAACTACATTTTTATGCTAAATCTGATGAAAGAGGTAGATAGTTGTGGGGAAACATAATTGGACAAAAAGAAGTATGCTTTATGGTAATAAACTAGGGGGGACTTCAGGAAAACCTGTTTGTTCAGATTATATCTTGTGTTTTCGTATGACATTTCTTCCCCCTAAGTATGTGGCAAAATACCTATCACATGAGAATCTTTAGGGGAGGAAAGTTCATAAAATACCCTTTTAGATTTTATGATGTACTTTGAGGGACAGGAGTTCTAGTGTCTATGATCCTTTTCAGGGGAAAGGGGGGATGGAAGAAGGAAGGGCAGCATAAGATCAGAGAGAGACCTACAAGGTGGCATTTGGGGGGGTAGCATTTTCTAAGACTTATGCTGAGTATAATATTCTTGGTTCTCAGGGTTTTTTTTCTTTCAGAACTTTGAATATGTTATCCCTTTCTGTCTTGGCTTGCAAGGTTTCTACTGAGAAATCCACTGATAGTCTGAAAGAGGTTTCCTTCAATGTTTGTATGTATTGAGTTGCTTTTCAATTGCTCCTTTCAAAATTACACTTTTTGTCTTTAATTTTTAAGAGTTTGATAATAATGTGTCTAGTGAAGATCTCTTTATATTTAATCTACTTGATGTTCTTTGTGCTTCATGATTCTGGATGTTCATTGCCTCCCCAGACTTAGAAAGTTTTCTATCACTATTTCTTTAAATTAACTTTCTGCACATTTTTCTTTCTTTGTTCCTTTTGGAACTTCCATTATACACATATTGGTTTATTTGATTATGTCCTATAAGTCCTGTAGGATTTCTTTACTTTTTTTCATTTACTTTTTTTTTGTTCCTCTGAGTGGGTAATTTCAAATGACCATTCTTCAAGTATGGTGATTCTTTCCTCTGCTTGATTGAGTATGCAGTTGAAGCTCTCCATTGAACTCAGTTCAGTCATTGTGTTCTTCAGCCCTGGAATTTCTGTCCGGTTCTTTTTAACGGTTTCTTTGTATTTGTTGAACTTCTCATTTCGTTCACGTATTATTTTTCTGATTACATGTGATGACTATTTTTATTCCTTTGTAGCTCACAGAGTTTGTTTAAGATAATTATTTTGAATTCTATAACAAGAAGTTTATAGATTTCTATTTCTTTATGATTGGTTACAAGTGTATATTTTGTTCCTTTGGTGGTGTCATGTTTTCCTGATTATCATGATATTTGTCACCCTGCATCAGTGTCTGTGCATCTGGAGAAATGGGTGCTTCTTCCAGCCTTACAGTCTGGCTTTGGCAGAAAAAGCCCTCCATCAGTCACCCAATCCATAGGTTGTGGGCAGGCTGGCTGGTCAGGGTCTCTGGGTGGGCTTGCTGCTGAAACCTTTGGGTGGGCTGGCCTGGTGCTTTGGTTGGTTGGTGAGCAGGCTTGTGCCTGGGTTCACAGGAGTGGGCCTGGACCCTGGTTCTACTGAGGTGGGCCTGCATCCTGGTACCATTGTCACTGGCCTGACACTGGGGTCTACTCAGTGGGCCAGTCACCTGGGTTTCTGCAGGTAGACCTGAAGCCTGGGTTCACAGGAAAGCAGAAAGAAGTCTGAAGCCTAGGTACACAGGGACCATCCTGAAGCCTATGTCCCTGAGGGATGACCTGACACTGGGTTGTGCCTTGAGCATGAGACCTCAATGGCCAGCTTAGAGCCTGAGCATATAGGGCTTCATGGATTCTTGGTCCTGGGGCCTGACCTGGTGCAGGGACAGGCATGAAGCCTGGAACCACAGAGGCAGGCCTGGAACCTGAAATCATAGGAGTGAGCCTAGAGTGTGGGGCTTGGTGCTGGAGTAGGCATAGAGACTGGTTATACAGGAGTTGGCCCAGCACTGGGCTTCACTGGGGTGGGCCTGATGCTGGAGTCCACAGCAAAGTCAGGTGCTTCCTTTACTTACCTTTCCCCACCTGGAGGGTATCTCTCACTATACTGTGTTGACTGGACATGGGGGATAGGTGATGTTGGTAATGTGAAATTGTCTTTCCTATCCTCTTCCACGTGACTTTTTTTTCCACTCAAATTCTGTATTCTCTCACCTGGGTTCCTTAGTCCTTGTGAAGGTATTTTTGTGCATGTTCAAATTGATGTTTCTGCAATGGGAAGAGAGCTGGAAAGTCCTATTCTATGTTGCTGATGTCACTTTCTTTGCAATAAACATTTTTAACTAATCTGGGTCTACCTTTAAATAATATTACACCACTTCATCCTAGTGCAGGTAACTAACAGCATTACAATTCCTATGTTTTATTCCTTACAATATTGCAATCATTCATTTTATTTACCTATGTGATATCATCACCTAATATATTGTTACTATTATCATTTTAAACAATTATTTTTCAGATAATTAAGAAAATTAAAAGATTATATTTTACCTTCCTTTGGTCCTTTTCCAACACCCCCTTTCTTTATGTAGATCTGAATTTCTGGCCTATATCATTTCTCTCTCTCTGAAGGATTTCTTTCTGGGTAACTTACTGGTGATAAAATCCCTCAGGTTTTTTGTCAGAGAAAGTCTTTATTTTTCCTTTACTTTTGAAAGGTAATTCTGCTGAATATAAAATGCTAGGGTTTTTTTTTTTATTTCAACACTGCTTTGTGATACTTTCTTATTGCTTGCACAGGTTCTGAAGAAAAGTATGCTCTTATTATTTTTTGTTTCTCTATAGGCAACGTCCTTGTTCCCCAACCCCCCATAGCTTCTTTCAAGATCTTTACCTTGTCTTTGGTCTTTTGTAGTTGGAATATGATATGGCTAGGTGTAGATTTTTTGGTATTTATCAAGTTTCATATTATTTGAACTTTCTAGAGTTATAGTTTTGTGTCTACCATTAATTTTTGGAAATTCTCTGCCCTTATACTTTAATTTTTTTCTGTTCCATTCTCTCTCTCCTCTCTTTCTAATAATCCAATGACATGTATGTTATACTTTCAGAAATTATCCCACAGTTCTTAGATTTTTCTCTTTATTATTTTTTCTTTGTATTTTAGTTTGGGAAAATTCTGTTAACACATATCCAAGGTCACTAATTCATTTTTTGGCCATGTCCAGTCAACTGATTAGTCCATCAAAGGCATTTTTCATTTCTGTTGCAGTGTTTTCTAATTTCCAGCCTTTTCTTTAGATTCTTTCTTAGAGTTCCCATTTCTCTGCTTACATTCCCATTTGTTTTTGCACATTTTATACTTTTCTATTGAAGCCCTTAATATATTAATTATAATTATTTGAAATTCCTTGTTTGATAATTTCAACATGTGCCATATTTGAGCCTGGTTCAAATATTCACATTCACTCTTCAGCCTTTGTGTTATCTTGCCTTTTAACATCTTGTAATTTTTGTTGTGCACATTGGACATGATGGATAAGGTAATGGGAACTGAGGTAAATAGGTCTTTAATGTGAAATTTTATTTTAATCTGGCTGCAGCTATAGGTTCCAGAGGCTTTGAATTCCCCTAATGCCCTTGTTTTTGTCTCCCCTGCTGACCTAGGCCTTCATTAAGTACTTCTCAGACATAATCTGTGTCTTGCAGCTCTTCCGTCTATAATCCACTGGGGTGGTGTGGGGGAGGGGAGGCATTCTATAATCTTATGATTAAATCTTAGTTAGCCTGTGTCCCTGGGCTGCAACTGTCAAAGTGCTTATTAGGATTTTTTTTCCCACTGCTTGGGTGAGACAGGAAGGCCAGTAGGGGCTGGAATGAGAGCAATGCACTTCCTCAAGTGGGATAAGGCTCTGGTCAAGTCTTTTTCTCTGAAGAGAAGGTATTTGTGATAGAAAACACTCTGGGCATATTTTATTACACAACGTTTACTCTAACTTTCCCTCTGCCAGAGTCACAAGGAGATCTTTTGTCAGATTTTCAACATGAGAAGCTAGTAGAGTTTCTAGAGGTAAATCTGTAGAACTGTGGGCCTCCCTTGAGATTTTGGCTCCCAGGACTTTTTCATTCTCACACTCACCCACACTCAGCCTCAAACAATTCACCAAAATGTGGTTCCAGTGGCTACTGCTCCCAGTAAGTAAGTTTTATCTGTGACCCTCTAATTTCACCTGTTTCTCCAGATATCAAGGTGGCAGTTTTCCCTGTGAACTCAGATCTCTGGTGGGTCCAAGTAATTAATTTTCAGTTTGGTCAACTTCTTATTTTAAGGATGTTAGTGATAACTGTCAATCTCTTTTCATATTGAAGCTGATTTCATAAGTCTATACAAGGTAATATTTTAAAAAAACAATGTAAGAGGTAGCACAATAAATTCTTACACTTAATATGTACTGGGACACTGTATTATGTTCTTTATATATGGTCTATTATTTAAAAGATACAACATATCTATGAGGTAGTCATCAGGAGACCTAGTTTCCAATACTGTATGCTTTTCACTGTCATGCTACCTTGTGTTTCAGAAACTTTGGTCTCTCATATTTAAATGAAAAGAATTATAAAAAAAAAAATTTTATTTAGCAAAAAATATTTTGTTCAACAGGATTAAATTGTATTAATCACTGAAACACTGTTTGACCAGCAGACTCCGTGTTGAGAAAAGACCCAGAGGCTTCCATCAAATCCTCTTTTCCTTCTATTTGGTCTTGAAATGAATTACATTGTATTCATACTCTTCTGGAATAAGACTGGGAATTTTTTACAAATGAAATGTCAATTTATTTTGTAAAAAGGTCAATTCTGAACAACTGGGAAAATTTGCTTCTTTAGAATATATTTCAAATAGAAGCTTGAGAGGACAATTGCCAGGACAGAGAAATTCTACTGACATATGAGAACTGCACCAAAAAAATGTCACAACATATGGCACTGTATTTTCTTCAGGAAAACAAGCCTCCTGGGACCCAATTCTTTGATAATGATCACAGCAGTGATTAGAGACAGTGTTGGTTAGAGTTCATGAATGCTTTCCGTGTTAAGTGCAAACACACAACCAAGATGTCTTCCTTTTCCCACTCAGCTGGTGGCCTGATAAGTTCATTTCTAAGACTGGTTTCACTATTGCTGATTCTGGAGATTTGTCACACACATTTCCAAGGATGAAATTGGAAAACTATTTGAAAGCAAGTAAAATCCTTTCTTTAATTATAGTTTTTTGGCCTCTAAATAATAGTTCTGAGGTTTGAGAAAAAGTAAACCAATTAGGAGGAGGTCTTAAAGCAAACTTGAGTGCACTAAATTAGGTTTACCAGGTAAGCATCTAGAGAAAAGAACTAACATAGAACCCCACATCATATTTATGTAAATTATACCACATATTTAAGAGAGAGGAGGACATCTAAGATAAAAGACTTTATATTCAGAAACACTGGTATTAAAATGTTATGTGGAATAAGCCTACATTGTGACCAAGTTGTTTTCAAGTGCCATGGAACGATTTTAATCAGGAGAGCGTGGGCAGCACTGGTGGCAGAATGTTGTGTCATAAATTTGGGGCCAGTCTAAGCAGGTTGGCAGAATAAAATATGGAAATCAATTAGAAATTTTAAAAAAAGAGAGAGAAAGAGGCAATTTCTCTAATATTTCTTATGGAGGGAGGGAGCAGGGAGAAGAGTAGGATTAAATGAGAGGGTATTTTGTAAAAATTATGAGGCCTACTGGTAGTAATTTCTTTGAGAAGTCTAAATGAATATTATTCTTTTTACCCTTGTCATTATTGGCCAGTGAGAAGGTTAATGTCAATGCACAGTTTTACATAAAGGGCCAGCCTCATAACATTTCCCTGCTTTAATTCAATGCAATCCAGCAGGTCACTGGAAACTCCCTAGCAGGCTTGCAGTGCACACTCACTCTGACCAATGGGTTGAGCACTCTCCTAGGAACAAGGCTAAGAACACAGAAGAAACAGAGCCCTGTTGGGTTGCTTGGTGGACAAGCTGCAGTGTGGGCAGAATGAGTACTTCCAACAAAGACAATGGCGCCTTGTTATGGAGAACATGTACACTGAAACTTCCAAAAGTTGCTTGTGATATTATTTCCCCTCTGAAGAAGTCATGCTTCTAACATTTACACAGGTTAAAATTTTAGCCTGGTTAAATACACTTTGGCTTTTCCTTTCTTAGCTGTCATTAGATATTTATAACTAGCATCAAAACAAAATAAGTTCACAAGAGATTTTCTGAAACATCTCTTATGATTATTGTGAAGCCAGAAATATATTCAAGTTGATTCTTGATTATGTGCACTAACAAAAAAAATGAAAGAGGACAAACAATCCAAATCAGGGGACTGGTAAAAAATACTTTTGGGAGGTTTTAGAAATGTCTTCTATGCTATTTTCCCAGAATATGTTTTTTTCATAATTTTGGATAGTTTATCTCTTTAAAAAACCCTTTAACTGTTTTCATGATGTATAAAGTACAACATCCTTAACATGCCCTTTGTGATCTGTAACATACCTATACCCATGTTTTTATAGGTATCATTCTCCATCATACTAAATTATTTGCTATTTTTTAAATCCCTATAGTTTTCATATCCACGAGCTAAAGTAAAGTGTGGCTGAAATTCCCTACTTCTTTTTTTCCACTTATTAAATTTTTACTCCTCTTCTGCAATAAACTCAGACTCTCCTCTGCAAATATTTTCCCTCCCTCTGGCCCAGTTCACTAGGAGATACTAACAAGCTCTCCTCCGTATTTTTTCAGAATTTTGTCCCTACCTCTATCTCAGAACTCAGAGCACCATAGAAAAATTGTCTACTTATGTGTCAGTTTTTTATCAAAAGTATGAGCTACTCCAGGCCAGGGGCAAGTTGGAATTCCCAGGAATCCCAATAGCAACATAATGAATGGTAAATGACCAAGGGACTGAGTTATGAAAAGAAAAGGTAGATTAGAAGGCTGTAGGAAAAGAGATACTCTGAGATTTGCCTTTTATGGGAGAAGATCCACATGGTACAAAAATCTCCCCAGAATAAATTCATAATTAGCATTTCATATATACACTTACCCCCTACCTTATGAGATAAGAGATGCCATTTGTACAATTATCCCTCCCAAGCAGAGCTCTGTTTCCAACACAACTGACAAGTGACTTCGAGGGAGGGAGGAGGCATTCACTATCTCAAAGCATTTCATCTCAAATGCTTCTAATTGTTAGAAAGTTGTTTGTTTATTTTAAATATCAAACCAAAATCTTTTTTCTGTTGATCCAGCTTTTCATCTCCAATATTAAAGTTAGAATTTGCCCTGATAGTCATAAAGAATAAAGTCAACAAAATTTCGCATAACAAATCACCCAACATTTGAAATATAAGATCTGAGAGAAGTTACCTTAACTCTCTTGAGACTCAAATTTTTTTTGTTTCTTTTTTAAATCTTTCAATGGAGCCATTCTTTTCAAAAATATTTAAATAGCACTAACTTCATAGGGTTACTGTGATGATCAAATGAAATGAAACATATAAAGCAGCTAAAACGGTGCCATATAAATAGTTAGGGCACACACACACACACACACACACACACACGCAACACACAAAGCTGGTTAAACAGTTCCTAGTTCTTTCTACCATTAATCATATAACATTTCCTTCAACATCCTGACTGCCCTTGATTTAATGCATTCCTGTTTGTAAAGGTCCCACTGGTAACAGAGTGCCCAGAGTGGTACACATTATAACCAACGTGCACAAAGCAGTGCAGACTCCGGTGGGATGATCTCCTTCCGTGATGAGACACCAGTCTTCCATTACAGCAACGACATTTGCATTAGTTTGTTTGGCAGCTCCATAACACTATTGATTTATACTGAGTTCATAGTTGACTAAACCCCCTAGGTCACATATGAATGAAGTGCTCTAATCTGGGTTTCTACCGCACTAATCTTGTACGGTGGGTCATTTTGAACAATTGTGTAAAATAGTAATTTTAATCCAATTACTTTTCTTCTTGGGTTTAACTCTCTGTTAACCTTCTTACAGTACAAGTTTAACAGGATATTAACAATAATTTTGTGCTTTTGGTGAGCACACCGAATATAAAATAAAGAAAATAAAATTTTGACCTGGATGGTGGAAAGGATTAGATTGTGCAGTATATATAAAATTCCAAACATCTTGCCTGAAATATAGTAAGTGCTTTGCAAAGTATACTTCACCTTTATGTGATATTCAAATTTGATAATCAACACTTTATATATCGTAGGATAGGACTAAAGCAGAGTACTTCTCAGTAATAAAAATCAAGCAGACATCAATCAACTATTAATGCTGTTCAAGAATGGCTTTACAATCAGCTATGAATCCATTTAATTCTATTATTCTATGTACTATGTGATTACCTTATACTGATATTGTAACTACTTTTGATTATGCTGTCCTTTACCAAAAAGGCCCACTAACATCGGAGTACACGTTATGAGCCCTCCTGCCTTGGTTGATGATTTTGTGTGTGTTCGTGTCCCCTTTCCCCCTCCCCACCCCGTGATTGCCCAGGGCTCAAGCATAGGAGAAGTGCATTGCTTGAAAGAAGGGGTTTTCTTCAGGCTCCTCTGCTCTCTGCAGAGCCCTTGTTTTCTCCTAGGTGCTGTCTGTGCCACTATTCTTTAAGGCATTGCCTTGGGCTACCTTCTGCTAAAGAACATTAGTAACAGATTCTGCTTTTTATGCTTCTGGAAATATTTTCATTTCATTAAAAGACTACTGAATCTTTCATGATTCAAAAAAAAATGATCATAATTTGATAGGACTCTAGGTGACTTAATTTTGGCAAAGTCTCACTGGCCACGTACAAAATAGCAACAGAGACTTAATCCATTGATAAAACAGACTATATACCACATTAATTTATACATTCAATAAATGTTTACTGATCACCTGTTATATGTGTCAGGCACTAAAGATAAATGGTGAACAAGGCAGATATGATTCCTCCCCTCATAATATTCCCAGTCTATTGAGGAAGACAGTCAATAAACAAATTAGCCCAGCACAGGTGGTGATGATACTTTGTAAGATCATTTTAACTTATTAATTTACTCTTTTTTTAACCTTATCTTTTCCCTTTTCTTTTCCTCATTAGTGCCCAAGGGGAAGTTTGTAGCAGGGAACAAAACTGAAAAATAAGCTAACATGCAGTTAGTTCCCTTCCTGGCTTTTGTTTTTAAATACTAATAGTAGTTAAGGAAAGTATGCTGGAAGTTGTAGAAGGAGAAAGGAAAGGATGTTCCTCTGGGAAATCAGGAAGGACAGGCTTTCCTTGAGAATAAAAATAGTCCCAGAGGTTGGAATGGGGGAGGACCACAGACTCCAGGAAGAGTGGGGACAAAAACCTGCCTCTGACAGCACCCCGGAAAGGAGGCAAGTCCTCAGAGAAGAGACACCGTGTGGTCTCTACACCTGCAGAAGGGGAATGGACCATATCCTTAGCCATGATGACTGGGCCTTCAGGCTAAGTTGGATCTTTCCACTAACATGGGGGGAAAAAGCCACAAGACTGACTGAGTTTAAATCCATTCTCTCCTAGGATGACGTGAGCTTAAAATTAAAAGCATATTTCAAGCACACTTTAGTCCTTATAATGAAATTCACAATTCTTTAAATGATGTGAATAAAAGAAACAAGGTGGTATGACAGAAAGTAAGTGATCAGAACAGGTATTTCTGAGAATTTTTTTGAATTCATTTTACAGGTGTTTATTAGAATATTAGGAAGGAAGAGAGGAAGGGAAGACAGGAAGGAAGGAGGGAGGAAGGAAGGAAAGGAAGAAGCAGGGAAGAGAGGAAGGATAAAGGGAAAAAGAGAGGGGATAAAAGAGACTCTTGCATATCCAACGACGAGAATCAGGAACTAAAAATACCATATCACATCAAAGAGAATTGATATGTCATCTGGAAATTATTAAAAATTTCAGGGTTTGTGTTTGACAGTGATGCAATGCAATTATACCATGCCTTTAATACCTCATTTGAAATTGAAATTATTTTTAATTGGCATATCTACAACCCCAAATTCAATCAGCTTCTATATGACAATGACTCACTAAATCTATATCTCCAGTCTAAAAATCATTCAAATAGCTTATTGAGCTCCTTAATCTGTATGTGGAAGAAAATGTAACACAGAAGTTAGGAGTTTAATTTGAGTTATATTTCATATCCTGCCATCTACTGGTTTCATCACTTTTTCTTTATTTTTTTTAATTTTAGCATATTACAGGAGTGTTTAGGTTACATTTATTGGCTTTGCCCCACCCGAGTAAGAGCTTCAAGCATATTCATCCCTAGACGGTGCACACCAAGCCCATTAGATGTGAATATATCCATCCCCACTCCCCCCTCCCACTTGCCTGACACCCTATGAATGTTACTACTATATGTGCACTTAACTGTTGATCAGTTATCAGTTAATACCAATTTGATGGTGAGTACATGTGGCGCTTGTTTTTCCATTCTTGGGATACTTCACTTAGAATGGGCTCCAGCTCTATCCAGGAAAATACAAGAGGTGATAGATCACCATCATTTTTTTGTGGCTGAATAGTACTCCATGGTATACATATACCACATTTTATTAATCCACTCATGTATTGATGGGCACTTGGGTTGTTTCCACAGCTTTGCAATTGTGAATTGTGCTGCTATACACATTCGAGTGCAGATTTCTTTTTTATAGAGTGCCTTTTTTTCCTTTGGGTAGAGGCCCAGTAATGGAATTGCTGGATCAAATGGTAGTTCTACTTGTAGCTATTTGACATATCTCCATATTGCTTTCCACAGAGGTTGCACTAGTTTGCAGTCCCACCAGCAGTGTATGAGTGTTCCTGTCTCTCTGCAACCACACCAACATTTATTGTTTTGGGACTTTTTGATAAAGGCCATTCTCACTGGAGATAAGCGATATCTCATTGTGGTTTCGATTTGCATTTCCCTGATAATTAGAGATGTTGAGCATTGTTTCATATGTTTCTTGGCCATCAGTCTGTCTTCTTTTGAAAAGTTTCTGTTCATGTCCTTTGCTCACTTTTTCATAGGGTTGCTTGGTTTTTTTTCTTGCTGATTTTGCTGAGTTCTATATTGATTCTAGTTATCAGCCCTTTATCGGATGTGTAGCACACGAATATTTTCTCCTGTGCTGTAGGTTGTCTGTTTGCTCTCATGATAGTTTCCCTGGCTGTGCAGAAGCTTTTTAATTTGATCAGGTCCCATTTATTTATTTTTGTTGTTGCTCTGATTGCCTTTGGGGTCTTCTTCATAATTTGTTTGACTAGGCCAATGTCTATAAGAGTTTTTTCAACATTTTCTTCTAGAATTCTTACAGTTTCATGCCTTAGGTTTAAGTCTGTTATCCACTCTGAGTTGATTTTTGTGACAGGTGAAAGGTGTGGATCCTATTTTAGTCTCCTACATGTGGCTATCCACTTTTCCAAGCACCATTTATTAAATAAGGATTCTTTTCCCCAGTGTATGTTTTGTCTACTTTGTCAAAGATTAGATGGCTACATGAGGATGGTTTTATATCTGGGTTCTCAGTTCTGTTCCATTGGTCTATGTCTATGTTCTTGTGCCAGTACCATGCTGTTTTGGTTACTGTAGCCTTGTAGTATAGCTTGAAGTCTGGTTAATTGATGCCTCTCAATTTGTTCTTTTTTCCTTAAGATTGCTTTTGCTATACGGGGTCTTCTCTGGTTTCATACAGGGCAAGATGTCTGATGAGAAAAACCTGCAGGCAGAGTGTCTCTGTGAGAAAGATAGATTTTAGAAGAAAGTGAAAAAAATAAACAGTCAGACAAACATAGATCAGATGAGGGTCAGAAGGAAGGGTGCCTGAAACCACAGGAGACTCCACTGGAAGAAGTTGCAGAGGAGAACTGGAAGGAGAAAGACCCTGAGAAGCTTGGAGACCAGTGACAAGGGTAGGTGGAGTGATTAAATTTCCCCTCCCTTGCATCTTGGACTGCTGGTGGGCTCCTGAGCTGTTGAAGAGACCTGCCAGAGATGGCTGCCGCCAGTGAGCGGTGAGCCTCTTACGGACAGGGCACCAGGCTCCCAGCTCCCTCAGGGCACCCCCGGCCCACAGACCCAAGCTGATCCGCCATATTGCTTCATTCTCCCCTTCCCCTACTGTACCTGCGGCTGCCGAGAGAGACAATTTAGCCACCACCTGGAGGCATCTGCAAGGAACAGGACCTTTCTTTTTGGGGCCCTACCGTAGACTGAGGGGTACTCAGACTGTGAGCTCCCTACCTGCCAGCCCTCCCAGTTGCTGCTTGCCTGGTGACTCCAGGAGAGCAGGGCAAATCCCGAGGTAGAGAGACATTGATCCAGCTTGGGCACCCTGTGGGTGACTTGAGACCACTACTCCTCTCCCTGGCAGGTTCAGGGATTTATCTCTGGGGCCCAGGGGACAGGCCTACAAACCAGATCCCTTATACCCAGGTCTCAATTGCAAGCAAATTTAAAATTATTATATATTCCTGGTGGATTGATCCTTTTATCATTATGAAATGTCCCTTTTTACCTCTATTATGCTTTCTGTCTTAAAGTCTACTATTTCTGATATTAGCGTAGTTATATAAAGTTTATTTTGGTTACACTTTGAACATTACTCTTTTTTCTCTTTTATTTGACTTTACAATTTTATAAGATCTTATATTTAAGATCTTACATTTGGGTCTAGTTCTACCATCTTAATGCTTTATTCTATTTCTCCCAAAGTTCTAGGTCTTTTCTCTTTCATTTTCTGTCTTCCTTTGGGTTTATTAAGAATATTTTTGTTATCATATTTTCTTCTTTTGTCATATATTAGTTCACTTCTTAAAATTTATTTTGTTTTATTCATCTTTTTGGTGTTTCTTCTATGAATCCCTCACTTCTTAAATCTCATGTAAATTAGCATTTCTAGACAAGGCAAGGATGTTAGAATGCTTTAACTTTAATTACCCCTTTTTTATTTTTGTGTTATTCTTTCATAATACAGTATTATTATTGATTTTTTATACCTGTTTTGGTTTTGTTTGTAAGGCAATCTCTTTTGCCCTCATTTTTAAAGGATATTTCCACTAAGTGGTGAATTCTACTATAGTAACTATTTTTTTTTCAGCATTTTAAAGTTGTCATGGCAGTCTCTTCTGTCTTCCATCGTTTTTCTTAAGAAGTAACTTATGAATTGTAAAACTGTCTCTTTAAAATTAATTTGTCTTTTTTTCTGTGGCTGTTTCTAGTATTTTTCTCTTTGTCATTAGTTCTCATTAATTTTATCATAATGTGACTGAGCGTGAGTTACATCCTGCTTGGGCTTCATAGTGTTTCCTGAATCTGTGGCTTAATGTCTTTCATCAGTTTTGGATAATTTTTGTCCTTTGTTAGTGTCTTTCTTGCAGTCCTAAGAGTCTGTGTGTTACATATGTAGACTTTCTGCATATTATATATCTCTTATTGTCATTTATGTATTTTCAATCCTTTTTTGGATATTTTTTACTAACTTATCTTTCAGAACCACTACTCCTCTATCTTACACCTCTTTGGTAGCCAGTTAGTGTAGAAGCTTATTACCTTAATGCAATCAGGGATTGAGCCATTTGTAACTAGTTTTAGGACTGATCTTCTAATTTGCTATTATTCCTAGTATATATATACTCCTTCAGAAGGTCTAACTGAATGCCCAAGGTTTATTGTGGTCTTTCTCCTTGCTAGGCTTGAACTCCATTTTGTAATTCTCCAAACAGCACTGAAATTCTGTCCCTGTTAGCATCTGTCTTCTTTTAGCTTCTGAGCCTTTCTACCCACATTGCATATGCACTAACTAATGACTCAAAGGGGAAAGTTGCCAAGAACAACACACTTAACAAGTTTTCCTTCTCTCTGGAATCCTGGGTCTCCAAGTTTGGTTGCCTTGATAACTTTCTGGTGTGTTCAAACAGTTTTAAAATTTTATCTAGCTTTTATTTTTGCTCTCAGTGGGAGAGTGGTCTGCTACAATCTATTTCTTCCTAGCTGGAAATATAAAGTTCTAGATATTTTTATAAGCCTATGTTAATGATAACTCCTCCATAAAGCTTTTTTTCCTATCATCTTATCAGAAACAATCACTCCTTCAACTACATTCCTATGAATGTAGTGATTAAGAGCACAGATGTGGAGCTATTAAAATCAACCTCCATCATGATTTTGGACAAGTTACCTTAACTTTTGTTTTGCCTCAGTTTTTTCAGTTACAAGATAGAGGTAATATTTATGTCACAGTGTTGCTATAAGGATTAAATGAGATAATATAAGTAAAACACATAATAAGCATTGCATAAGTATTAGATATTTTTAGTAATATTAGTAGTATGATGGCATCTTTAATTAAATATTTTAAGTAAGGTCTCCCTCATCTTTGCTTAATTCCCAGCCTTGAAATATTTCCATGTAAAATATCTATTCATTGCATTAGTGGATGAATGCAAAATTAATTGCATACATGCAAATTGGTTAATTCAATGCTATGAAATGGTAATTTATTTTCAGAGACTCATAGTAAAGGGAATGAGTTTAGTTTGTGCAAATGAGACTTGGATCATTAGATTTCTCATATCCATATTAATAAATATTTTAACTCCTTGGAAGTGGAAAATTGTTCTTTTTATCTCTTTATGTCAGCACTTAACTCAGTCTTGGTTAGTAAGAGACATTTAGGGTTTGTTGAATGACTAAAGAAAGTATCATTTTTGTCTTATTTATTACTATGGTTATCTGAGTCTTTATTTAGCTTTCAACTTATCTAATCTTCAAATTTAAAACAATTTCTCCAATTTTTAAAGAGTCAGTTTTATTTCTTTTTTTCAGTAAGCTATATTTGTCACTTACTTTATTTTAAAAGCTGCATGTAAATGATCTGCATCAGTCAGGTGTGTTTCTGTTATGCTGAACTCTATGATACAAGTGTTGTTCAGGTGTCCATGGACCAACAGACCAAACAATTTAAACACCTCATATACCACAGAAGACATTAAAAGATTTCTTTATATTTTTCTTTTAAGCCAAGATTGTCCTTTTAAACTTTTGATCCTAATCCTCATTTTTCATAGCATTTGCCAAAGTCTCGTGGATTTTATTTTCTATATGTTGTCTTCCCGGCTGTTCTTTGATGAAGAGAAGAAAATGTTCAAAGTGTCAATCTGGACAGCAGAGCAGTGCACAGCTGTGATGTTTCTTTTTCTTCTGTCTTGACCTTACTCTGAAGAAAGTACTTCTTTAGGCTCAAACTCCTGAAATTGACTGAAGTATCTTGTAGGGAATGCTTTGGTCATAGCAAATAAAAAACCTATTTAAATTCTATTCCAGGTGCAGCCTCCCTTTACTTTATAGATTAAAGTGGGAAGTACTCTTGAGAACGGAAAAGGGATCACGAGTATTTAAGGTTTATCACAAATGAGGAGTTTGTGAACAAAGCCTTCCCATGAGACTGAGATTTGTGTTGCATCATCTCTTGAAATCAATCTGAAAAAAGGAATGTGCACCAAACAATTGTACCAAAGAAGGGAAAGCCAACACATGCCTCATTATCGTCTTGAGAAATGTCAACACCTGTGGTCTTTTTAACCTCTTGTTCACCTTTCGACATTTTTCCTTTAACTCACATAAGTCTTATAGCTCACACAACAGAAAAATTAGTTTTTAACTCAATTATAATTGATCTTTATTGTCTTTTTCACAGGATTTTGAAATGAAGGAAATATATGAGAAAGATATTTGTTAGATGAAGACAAGGGAAAAGAATTATCTGGCATAAAATGACTCACTCTTAAGGTTAATATTTTACTGGAAAGGAAAACCAGTAGTCTTTGAATGAGTGATGTTTATGACAACAGTATTAAATATTAATTTATCTATTGAACAAACATTAAAATATATTATATACTAGACGCTGCAAAATGGCAAGTGAATTTACCAATTTGATCCAAGTTTGTTATAGTCACAGTACCAAGCACTAATCAGAATACAAACCATAAAACAATGCTATTGGATGAAATTATATAAACTCTATCCTATAGCTTTAAAGGCAAACAAAACAACTCCCTCCACTCTCAAATATGTCTTACTTCCATTGCTTTCACCACACTATACACCAAATCTTGGTATACACTGGTGAGTGAATAATATGCAGTCCATTGTTTTTATTGTCATTGAAAAAATTATATCCCCTCCACTGATTAATTCATTTATTTAACAAACATTGTGATTTTATTGTATGCAAGGGCAATCTATATAAATATACACTGACTTTAGTGTATTTCATATTGTTGGAATTATTGAGTCTGAAAGATTAGTAAATTTATTTGTAAAGTACCAGGCAATAAATATCTTAGATATTGTTGACCAACTGCATCTCTCTTGCTGCTGCTGCTGTTTCCACTGCTTCTTTTTTTAAAAATTAATATTACTTTTAATTGCCAGAGCATAATGTATTATATCTATGGAGTTCCATGTGATATTTTGATATGTGGATACAATGTGGAATGATTAAATAAAACTAATTAACATATCCATCACCTTACTTACTTAACATTTTTTTTTAAATATTTTTATTGAGGTATGATTTGTGTAAAAGAATTCTACTTAAAAGTTACACTTTGATGAGTTTTTACAGAGGTATATACACATGAAATCATTGCTGCAATTATGATAGAGGACATTTTCACCGTGTCAAAAAATTTCTGTGCTCCTTTACAGTCCATCATTCCCTTCACCTCTGACCTCAGGCAAACCCTGACCTATTTTTGTCACTCTAGATTAGTTGGCACTTTCTAGAATGTTATATAAATGGGAAAAAATACAGTATGTATTCTCCTATGTCTGACTTCTTTCACTCAGCTTAATTATTTTTAGATATTTCCATGTTACATTACATCCACATTCTCCCCTTTTTATTGCTTGATAGTAGTCTATTGCATAGATCTACTAAATTTTGTCTACCCATGTAGGTGTTGATAGCAACTTAGGTTGTATCCAGTTTTCCACTATCAAGAATAAAATTACTATGAATATTTGAGTACAAGTCTTTGTGTGGACATATGTTTTTATTTTTCTGGGGTAAACATGGTTGGCATATCTTTAACTTTTAAAGAAAATGCCAAACAAAAATTGTAAAGAGGTTTTGCATTCTACATTCCCACCAGCAATGTGCAAGAGTTCCAATTACTCCACATCATTGCCATTTTAGTTTTGTATTGCCTTTTTAGTTTTATCTGTTTTAATGCATGTGGTCAGAACACTTGTTTTGTTAAAGTTATTTTTAATCGAAGTGTAATTTATGTACAGTAAAATTCACCTTGTTTATGTGCGCTGTTAATGAGTTGGACAGTGTATACGGTCCACCATATCACCTCCACCTATTCTATATCAGTCTTGACATAGAATACTACAATCACCCTCATAAAGTTTCAATGTGTTATTCTTATAATTTTACCTTTTCCTGAATGACATATAAATGGAATCATACATCATGTAGCCCTTTGCATTGGTTTTTAGCACAATGTTATGGAGATTCAGCCATGTTGTTGCACCAGTAGTTTGTTCCTTTTTATTTTGAGTTGTATTCTGTCATACTGATA
>CM052444.1:15734188-15755740 GCA_028533085.1 Varecia variegata
GAAGCGAACTGTCAGTGGAATGGACATACTTGAAGATCTGACTCGGGGTGTTGGGGGGGAGGGGACGGGTGTTTACCTACATGATGAGTGCGATGTGCACTGTTGGGGGAATGGACACCCTTGAGACTCAGTCTCGGGGGGTTGGGAGGGGCATGGGCAATATACTTACTTAACATTTTTTGTGGTAATGCATATGAAATTTACTTTCTTAGGTATTTTGAAATATACAATACATTATAATTGACTATGGTCACTCTGCTACATAATAGACCTTAAAACTTATTTCTCCCATCTACCTGAAACTTTGTACTCTTTGACAAGCAGAACACCATTCCCTCATCCTTCTACCCCTAGCCTCTGGTAACTACCATTCTACTCTTTACTTCTGTGAATTCAACTAATTCAGCTTTGTTTTCATTCCACATAAGAATGAGATCATGCAGTACGGTAGTCTCCCTTATCTATAGCGGATACATTCCGAGACCCTCAGTGGATGCCTGAAACTATGGATAGTACTGATCCCTATATATAGTAAGTTTTTTAGATCTGATAACTGCTACAGCATGCATACACTGGTCAAAGGCATGATTCACATCCCAGGCAGGATGGCATGAGATTTCATCATGCTACCTTAAGTGGCATGCAACTTAAAACTTAGAAACTATTTATTTCTGGAATTTTCCATTTAATATTTTCAGACCATGGTTAATCTTGTGTTACTGAAACTGCAGAAAGCAAAACTGCAGATAAGGGGGGACTATTGTATTTGTCTTTCTGTGCCTGGCTGATTTTACTTAGCATCATGTCCCCTAGATTTGTCCATGTTGTTCTAAATGACAGTGCTTTCTTAAAGGATGAATAATATTCTGTGATATAGATGTATAATATTCTGTGATATATGTATATATCATATATATAATTTTGTTTATCTGTTGGGCACTTAGGTAATTCAATATCTTGACTATTGTAAATAATATTACAATGTAAATGAGAATGCAGATATCCTTTTGACTTATTGATTTCAATTCTTTGAGTATACTCTTAGAAGTGTGCTTGCTAGGCTGGGTGCGGTGGCTCACGGCTGTAATCCTAGCACTCTGTGAGGCTGAGGCGGAAGGATTGCTCAAAGTCAGGAGTTTGAGATCAGCCCGAGCAAGAGCGAGACCCCGTCTCTACTAAAAAAAATAAAAAGAAATTAGCTGGACAATGAAAATATATACCAAAAATTAGCCAGGCATGGTGGCACATGCCTGTAGTCTCAGATACTCAGGAGGCTGAGGCAGAAGTATTGCTTAAGCCCAGGAGTTTGAGGTTGCTGTGAGCTAGGCTGACGCCACGGCACTCACTCTAGCCGGGGCAACAGAGTGAGACTCTGTTTCAAAAAAAAAAAAAAAGTAATTCTGAGCTCATGGACCATAAAAAAACAGGGCTTAGGCTGGATTTGGCCAGCAAGCCATCATTTGCTAAACCCTGGTCTAGAAGAATGTCTTTACCAGAATAGTCCAGATTGAGCATTAACACTTTCACTCTTGTCCTCTTTAGTATCTCTCTTTCACCATGAGAGGAATATTGGCCTTCATATTTTTCTTCCCATCATCAGGTTTCTGCCTAACTCTCTGGACAATACTGATTAAACAAGGGTACACACACATTTATGCTTAGAAACCATTCCTCTAGTGAAACATAATCTCCGTGGACGCAATTTCACCTAAACTGGAGACCACTTCAATATTATTATGCAGAGCAGTCTTTTCCTCATTGAGTTGAAACTCGGTAACAAAATCTAGGATTGTATTTTTCTCTTCAGACATAGAGAATCTATTAAGGTGATCTTTCATCTCAAAGGAGCAGTATGCTTTAAAATATAATTCTTAAGGAACAAAAATGTTGCAGTTTAAAAATGTTAATGCTAATCTCTAGGTCTGTCATCTATGATTCCAAAACAGTCTTGGGTACAGGCTTAGAAAATATAAATACAGTAACTCACACTCACTTACATATGGAAAGACCCACACATGTGACATAGAATAAATTAGATCAAATTTTGTATTATGGTTTTTGGAATCAATACCATTTGTTCAGTGTTATATCCAATATGTGTATATACAATATGGTATATTATATTGGAATTAGGAATGCTAAGTGACTATATTTGTTAGGATGCATAGTGATATGTAATGGACACCCAAAATAACAATAGTTTAAAAAATATATGCATTTATTTCTCTCTCTCTTAGAAGTCTTGATGTAAATATTTCATGACTAGTATGGTACCCTCTGCAGTCATCTAGGACCCACGCAACATTTGTGCTTCTGCTCTTTTATCTCTAGGATGGATCCCAACATGTCATGGTCCAAGATGCGGCTCCAGCTCACAAAGGGCAGGAGGAGAACCATATCCCTTTCATTAAGAAGAAATTCCAGAAGCTGCACATATTGCCATTTCCCATGTCCCCTTGGACAGAACATAGTCTCAAGGACACAACTAGCTACAGGGTGAGCTGACAAATATAGTTTTATGATGGTCAAGGAAATCATATGTTCAAAAAGAGAACAGATATCAAAAAGCAAAACTCTCTTTCCTCATAGTGACCAGAAAGTTTTAAGGCTATTCAGGGACATTTAAAACTGATTAGATTATCTAAAAAAGGAGTAAATCATAGAAGTACTTCTGATACAAGAAGTGGAATTAACAAACATCCTATTAAAAGCCATTTGGAGCAAGAAAATAAAATAAAAAAGCATTCAAATAAGAAAGAAAGAAGTGAAGTGATATTGTGTCTTTTTTTGATATGATGTTATATATATGTGTGTGTGTGTGTGTGTATATATATATATGTATATATATAAAAACACTAAAGCCTCCACCAAAAACTGTTAGAAATAAAAACAAATTTCAATTTATTCTGAGAAATAAACTCCTGCATTTGTGGTCAATTGATCTTTGACAAAGGTGCTAAGAACACATAATGGAAAAAGGACAATCTCTTCAATAAGTTTTGTTGAGAAAACTGAATATCCATTTGCAGAAGAATGAAATTAGATCCCTATTTCACATTATATACAAAATCAACTTAAAATGGATTAAAGAGTTAAACATAAGACTTGACACTGTAAAACTACTAGAAGAAAATATAGAGGGAAGTTCCATGACATTGGTCTGGGCAGTGACATCTTGGACCCAAAAACCACAGTAAATAAAAGCAAAAATAAACAAATGAGTTTGCATCAATCTAAAAAGCTTCTGTACAGCAAAAAAAAAAATCAACAGTGAAAAGACCACCTATGGACTGGGATAAAATATTTGCAAAACATATATGATAATATCATTATTATTAACATATAAATATGTATTGTATATTTATATATAAAAAATAATAAAGTATTGTATGCTTGAAAATGCCAAGAAATTAGATCTTAAATGTTCTCACCACACACACACAAAAGATAACTATGTGAAGTGATAGATATGTGCATTAGCTTGATTGTGGTGATTATTTCACAATATGTATGTATATCAAAACATGTTGCATCTCACAAATATGTAGTTTTTATTTGACAAAAACGTATACAGAGAATCCTTTTTCAAAAGCTATTTAGAAATATTCAGTGAGGGTTTAAGAACTTTAATAAGGTAAATAAAATCAATATAATATATTTTGCATTTCTACATCAGCACTATTTGTGATATATTTAACTAGCATTAGGAATAAGAAGAGTCATTTTATGGTTTTGGAGAGTCCCTCACCCATTCCCTTTGTTTCTTGTTAGCAGCATCTTCAGTTTTAGAAGATTCACCCCTACTCCACTGTGTGCAACCTTAGTGGAAATACCAACAGGTGCTCTGCCTAATTGCTGGGATGGGAACTAGGTTAAGTAAATGAGATTCTCTCTCAGGACATTGAAATCAAATCAAATGATACCAAGTTGGAATGAAAAGTTTTAGTGATTCATGCCTGTGGCCCTCCAATGAGCTATAGACTCCATAGCTTCCCTAGTTTCTGTTTCATTTGTATTCTACATCTATATATTCATTTCTTTATTTCAGTGAGCCACTCCAAATCATTGCAATGAATTCTTATTCTGCTTGTGTTAGAAAGCATTATATCCTAGTACTTCCAAATAACAACAAAAATAGCTATAACCCAATAATAAATTCTGTACTGGAGGTGAGTGTAAGATATTATATGTGTACACATACACACATGCATGCATATGTCACTGATAGAACTCACAAAAAAAAAGAACAGAATTTATTACTTTTTCTCTTTTGTGTCTTTTTGGTCTGTTTTGTTTTTCTGGACGTAGGCACTGAAGATGAGGTATCTACTCTAATCATATGAGAAACAGTTGGAGGAACTGTTAGTGGCTAGGAGAGAAAGTACATTCTTTGGTGGATGAAGAAAGGTAAAGTGAAGCATTTTTAGTTCAGATGGAATACCTTACCCAGAAGCATGATGATCTTAAAAAAGTGATTTTTCTGGGTTACATACAAGCCTAATATTTTAGGGCTCTTGTTCCTAAGGATAAAATCATGCAATACAAATGAAAACACAATGCATGTGTTAAATGCTTCTGGTTATATTAACACTAAGGGCTTTTTTTGTATATATATGTCTTTATTATTGCTCTACTATTGTCATTTTAGAAAAGAATTTCTAACAGAGCCCCTCTAAAAGGTACTTTAGGCTTAATGATTATAGCATTCATGAAGGTATTCACAGGGTGAAATTGATTCAATTATTTTCATTTGTATAAAAGGAACAAACACTTGTGAGAATCTACTATGTTGGTTCTTAACACAAGTTGAATATTAGATGCACCAGGGAGCTATTTATAGTGCATGCTTCCAGAACACATAAAGTCCTCTTTCCCACCCCTCTGATTTTGATAACATCTCATAAGTACTAAAGATCATGCCATGTGCTTTATATGTGATATTATGCTACACTCACAGACAGACTAGTGCAGCAATTAACAGCCCAGCCTCTGGACCCAGACTTCATTTAAAGCCTGCTTGATCACAAATTAACTAGGTAACTTTGAGCAATTTACTTAACCTCATTGTCTCTTCAGTTCTGCAGCTGTAAAATGAGGACAGTATTAGTGTTTGCTTTATTCAGTTGTGCCTTCCCTGCAGTTAGCTTTCATAATTGTGGACTACATAATAATTGATTCTAAATCCTTATAAAAACCTATTGAATTTACTATTATTTTCACTTTACGTATAAAGAAACTGAGGTCTAAAGATGGAAGATAACTTCCTCAAGGTCATTTAGTTGCCTCACTAAGTTGTACAAATCCAGCCAAGATTTAGTACATCAGCAATTATGGAGAATATACAAGGTATGATCGAAAAATGCTGGGGGCAGTTTGGTCATGGTGGCTTTGAAATGACGATGGAGCAACTATGTAGAGATGCCTCATGGTCAAATACGTTACGTAAATCTGGGTCTCAACAGGGTGGTCTGTCACAGGAATATGCGATTGTTTGCAGTCTCTGACTCATAAATTGTGATTGAATCTTTGAATGTGAGCATATGAAGGAATCATGTAGAGAGAATAGCAGAAGGCTGAAAATACAGTATTTGAGAACTCCAACATTTTACAGGACAATTAGTCAGTGTCAAAATGAAAAGATGACTAAGAAGCTGGAGGCAAGTAGTAAACTCTGAAAAAGTACTATCACAGAAATGTAGAGAGAAAGGAGTTTCAGAAAGGAAGTGTTCGTTTAAGGTTTCAAATGAATGGAGAATTAAAGGAACAAGTTGTCAAATGGTTTGGGAAAGGCAAAGGTTATCAGGGACCCAAGGTAGGAAAGTTTTCACTGGAGCAAATAAAGAGGCTTAGTAATCTATGCTCCCCCTCACAAACTTTTGGTGATGAAGGGGAAAAAAGAGGACTCTAGAAAGTAAAAGATATAAGGTGGGATTTTTTTTTCATGGGAAGGATTTCAGTCTGTATATGCTCAGAGGGAAATGTCAGTAGAGAAAGGGAGTTCGGAAATAATGGGGAGAAAAAGGAAGAAATAAATGATGAAGTAAGATCGTCTCAAAGTAGGTACAAGAGAGTGATCCACACAGGAAAGAAGGAAGAATTTATCTTTCACTGAGAAGGAAAAGAGGAAAAATATGGGTGGGGATGCAATTGTAGATGGAAGAGCAAAGAGGTAATTGATTTTTGGACAAATAATGTCAGTTTTCTCTGATCAGTCCTTTTGAACTGAACTACTATTGAATGACTATATGGTACATGTGCACATGCTTGTATGTGCTTATGTAAATGCACATAAGTCAGAGATGTAAATGTGTTGAAGGCTTTGCTCAATGGGCTTATAAAACTTAACCTCCTTGAGTGAAAAAATGAGGCTACAAGTCAATACTGAGATGGAAGATTTCATCTTTTTAAAATACAGGTGGTAGATAAAGAAAATGTAGTATATCTATACAATAGAATACTATTCAACCATAAAAAAATAAGGAAATCCTGTCGTTAGTGACAATATGGATGAACCTGGAGGGCATTATGTTAAGTGAAATAAGCCAGACACAGAAAGACAAATACTGGATGATCTCACTTATATGTGAAATCTAAAAAAAAAAAAAAGTTGATCTCATAGAAGTAGACCATAGACTAGTGATTATCAGAGGCTGGGGAGGGTAGGGAGAAGGGAGAAATTGGGAGGTTGGTCAACAAAGTTACAGTTAAATAGAAGGAATAAGTTCTGGTGTTTTGTTGCTCACTAGGGTGATTATAGTTAATAATAATATATTGTATACTTGAAAATGTTGAGGTTAGATCTTAAATGTTCTCACCACACACACAAAAAGATAACTACGTGAAGTGACAGATATATTAATTATCTTGACTATGGTAATCATATCACAATGTATACATGTATCAAAACATCACACTGTAATGCAACCCATACATATGTACAATTGTGTGTTAATTAAAAATAAAACATTTTTTAAAAGTACTTGTGTGCGGCCGGGCGCGGTGGCTCATGCCTGTAATCCTAGCACTCTGGGAGGCCGAAGTGGGAGGATCGTTTGAGCTCAGGAGTTTGAGACCAGCCTGAGCAAGAGCGAGACCCCGTCTCTACTAAAAATAGAAAGAAATTACATGGACAACTAAAAATATATATAGAAAAAAATTAGCCGGGCATGGTGGCGCATGCCTGTAGTCCCAGCTACTTGCGAGGCTGAGGCAGTAGGATTGCTTGAGCCCAGGAGTTTGAGGTTGCTGTGAGCTAGGCTGACGCCACGGCACTCTAGCCAGGGCAAAAGAGTGAGACTCTGTCTCCAAAAAGAAAAAAAATAAGTACTTGCGTGGGACAAAAGTTATTGAGAAGTAAGTTTATATTTCCACTTTAAAGTTAATTTTATATTGGAGAAAATTAAAGTGTTTCTTTTCACTTAATTCCCAAAAAACTAAGTATTCAACAAATTTTGGGAATGCCATTTTACAATATCTTCTGGTACATTCTCTTCATGACATTGTTATTGGAGATTATTTTATAATTCAATAACTTTATATGTCAAACATTCAAATTCCTAAAAATTCAATTAATGACCCATTTTCTAAAATTAATGTCTTTGTAAAAACAAAAGGAATTCGTGTTTGAAGAATATTCAGAAAGTTTTACAGATTATGTACCATACCTCAAAGACACATGAAGATTTAATCTTCCTTACTTTTAACATTTAGTATCAAACTATCACATGTAAACAATTTCTTTTGTACTTATACTTTTCTATTTTAAAAACATCTCTATGAAACATGACTCTGTAGAAATAGAACTCAACAGAGTGGCCTTTTATTTTGGGGACATTACAATCATTCTATTTCCTTTAAGTTCTACAAACAGTGGTTTTAATCCAAAGATAGTGATGCTGGTTTTGCAGTTGTAAAGGTTTCACTATGAGACAATCTTACTTCTTCACAGATTGTGTCACAAAGCTTTATCACAATCGTGAGAGAACTCAATTACTTAAGTGTTTCTTGAATAAATTTAAAAAGCATGTACAGCCTATGTGTAAAAGAACAACTATAAATGATCTCCAGTTCAAAATGTGTCACCCAAAAATGAAATCATGAAAGTGATGTGGATATCAGTCTTATTACTAAATTATCAGGAGACAGTGGGGTGGGAGAGTCTTTGGAACAACTTCACCGAACAGAAGCTGATTGCCACCCAAAATGAGATTACACTGAAGAAGTTGCAAATGAAAAAAAGGAAGCCTTCTACCAAAATGGATGTAACTGAATTACATAGAAAATGTGTACAAAACATTTTATGTAGGGATGTTTGAATGATGTGAGCAAACAAATTTGTCAGTGTCCTCCTACTTGAGACGCAGTACGTTGAAAGAGAAATGCAAAACTGTTGGAGCTTCCAGCATCTTTTTGCTGAGTTGTGTGATTACTTTACACATCTTCTGAGGGCAGGAACTGACTCATTCTCATCCTTGTATTCCCTGAAATGCTTAGGAAGTTCCCTGCTAATATTGCATCTCCATACATGTTTTTTATTTGGGAAAATGTGGGCTTTGTAAGCACATAGACTTGACTCTATCCTGATCTCACTAAACACTAGACTTTTGAGTGTTTTCCAAGTTATTTAAGCATTTTGAAGTTAATTTCCTTCATTTCCAAATAACAATGTATGTGTTGAATGTTTGATGTGAGGAGTAAATAATATAACAATTGTGATATCATGCCTTAGTGCCTTTTAGCATAATATCTGAGATTGTTGGCACTGTGTAAATATCAGTTCTCTTTTTTTCCCTTTACGGTTTCTTTTTATACGCAACCCTTGATTTCCTGTGAAAACCCAGTAACTTGCAATAATGGCTTTCTCCGCTGAGTCTGGCCCAGCACAATCCTCCATTCGCAATTCTTAGTTTCTCACTCCTGGTCCTGACCCTGGGCTGGTTGCCTCACATACTCCCTGTGCAGACGTGATCCTCCACATCTGTCCTTCATTTCCAGGGCCCTCCACTCCAGAAGTGCTTCCACCGCTCTGTCATTACTTGCTCCAGGCTCCTCTCTGATCTTGACCTAACCCCCTGGCTCCTGAAACCAACTCCAGGTCCTGGCTTTAACGTCTCACATCTCACACTGTTTGATGCGTTATCTCATATCATGGCCACCTCCCAGAATATATTTCTTCATCATCAACTCCATTCCACATCCACAGCTTTTCTCAAAGTGCAGTTCAAATCTCACCTCTTCCATAAAGACTACTGTGATCGTAGAAACAAGGAACAATTTAAACCTAAATTGTCATCTGAAAGGTGGTCTGTCCTCCTCAAGTCTTATATGTGTCATTTTCACTCTGATATGTTTTATTGCACTGAGAAGGCAGCATAACCCAGTGAGAAACTGTGTGAACTTTAGAGTCTGGAAGATTTGGGATTGAATCCTGGGTTAGCAAACCTGTGTAACAGTGGGCTAGTTACTTTGCCTATTTGGGCCTTAGTTTCCTTATCCCTAAAATGGAGATAACACTTACCTGGCAGTGTCTCTCTGAGGATTAAACGAGATGATGCAGTAAAGCATTTAGCAAAGTTTCTGGGACATAATAAGCCTTTTTTCAATAGTTATTGTTGTTAATGGGTTTGTGTGTGTGTGTGTGTTTTATTACTTTTCATATTATATTACCTTGCATTTGTCCATGGTGTTTAATCAATATTGAATTTGTCATAATTTCCCAAAGAATAAGACATTTTTTTGTGTCTCTTTTGGAAATTGAACTTTTATCTTTCCTGATTAAATATCTAATATGTTGCAGTGCATATATTAGGGCTGAATAATTCTAGATGGATAAATGAATAATCCAGTCCATATCTACAAATGAAATTTCTCTTTTTATTATCATGTCTAACTACTACCAATTAGAGCTCATAAAATGTACAACTACTTAAACTGAGCAGCTAAATCTCAAAACAATACAAAGACAGCCTTTGGAATTAAGATTTATTTGCATCTGAATTTTATTTTATTTTGATATTGTCTGTATCTATTTCACTAATATTTTATTTGCTATTGTTGAAATTTTGCAACACTTCATAACAAGTTCAACCAAATTTTTAAAAATTTATGAGTTAGGTGAGATATATAAATATACACACAAACATACACATAAATATATATTTACAATAACAATATTTAAAATAACATAAATTTGTTCATTTGAATTTGGTTTTATCAAAATATCTGCTAAAAATGCAAGAGGACATTGCCATATGCATGCATTATCACTGGGAGATAAGTAGAAAAACGAAAGGAACAGAAATTTCCTTCTTATATACCACCAATCCCAACTGCTATATAGAGATGCTCAGAAAAATGGGCCTTATTACTCAGGTGCTGGTGTTTTAATAGGAAAAGTTATAAATTTCCTAATATAGAAAGTAGAGTGAGTTTTCTACATAATGTGTATAGCTATATAATATGGATATCTTAGTTCCATTTTCTGTTGTTCTTGGGTTGGTTGCTAATAAATAAACATATGATGTTTATCTATTTTTACTACGTCAGCATCTTCTATTTTATACTTAGAACTCCTAGAGGTCACAGCATAGAACCTAAATGACAAGTGGTAATCAAATTCTATTTTTATAGTAGTAAAAAGAAAAATCAGCAGCAAATAAGAAGGGAAGTAATACATATTATAATTGTTGTTAAGTGAATCAAATGATAGGATGCTAAATATTAAGCAGTAAAGAGCAAGCAACCGTGAGCACAGTTCTCACTATCTAAAAATATTTGCAGGTACTAAAATTAGGTTCCTTTGGTGGGGAATGGCCTGTCCTTGTAATTGAATTTTAAAATCTGTCTTCACCCCAAAGACATGATGGATATGACCTGTACAAAATGAGAACACTGATCATACCTAAGCACCCACACAGAGTTAAAGCAGACGATCAAACTTTCCTACCCAACACTTTCCGCTTCATTCCTCTTCTAACTCACCTCCCTCTGCAGCACATCCCTTTCTCCCTTCTTTTCTTGTCTATTCCAGGAGATTCTGGGTTAAAATCTCTTCTAACAGGTATTTTCTTTTGTCACTTGTCTTATCAAAGGAAGCTATCTGTAGTCTTTGTCTCCTGAGGAGTCTTAGACAGCAGGTCTGGTCACTTGACTATGATTATGCATTTGTTGTAGTACACAAGTGTCCCAATCTGTGGCTGTGTTTAAGGAAAAGCAATACTAATTATTATAATTTATACAAATGTCTTAGAATCTTTACCTAATCACTATGCAACACAATAACATTTATGCATATCTTTAAACATGTCAGATTAATTTCATAAGACATTTGGTTTACTTTTAATATTAAACACAGATCATGCTTATTTCATTTTTATGGCTGTACACACCTGGCTCTGCACAAAATTTGGAACAATTAAAGGGAACGATGATCAGAAGCCAAGAGTCCTGCTTTGAATTCCACCATCAGGTAGCTGGCGACCTTGGACAAAGCACTCAAATTTCTTTAAGCATCAGCTTCCACAATTGTGAAAAATAAGGAAACGAGACCCTGTCCACATAATTTATAAGACTGTTATGAAGAGAAGTAAGAAAATAGATATCAAAGCATTATACAAAGCACAAATTTCTCTGCAAGTGAAAGAATAATATAAAATATCTGGAACTTAGAATTCATTTGTTCATTCACACACTCATCAAATTTTTGTCTTTATTTTTAATCAAGTAAAAATTATATATATTTCTGGTGTACAATCTGTTTTGATATATGTATAGATTGTGGAATGGCTAAATCATGCTATTTAACATATGCATTACCTCACATACATTATACTTTTTGTGGGGAGAACACTTAAAATCAAATTTCTTAGCAATTTTCAAGTATAAAATATATAGTTATAATTATAGTCCTTATGATGTACAATGTATCTCTTAAGTGTATTCTTCTTAACTTTAATTTTGTGTCCTTTGACCAATATCTCTCCAATACCTCCACCCCCAAACCTCTGGTAACTACCATTTTACGGTTTCTATGAGTTTGACTTTTTTAGATCCCATATAAGAGTGAGATCATGTGGTATTTGTCTTTCTGTGCCTGGCTTATTTTACTTAACATAATGTCCTACAGGTTTATCCATTGTCACAAATGACAGAATTTCCCTCTTTTTTAAGGGTGAATAGTATTGTGTATATAAACCACATTTTTTTATCCATTTATCCATTGATGGACACTTAAGTTGATTCCATATCTTGGCTACTATAATTAATGCTGTAGTGACAGGGAAGTGCAGATATCTCTTCAATGTACTGATTTCATTTCTTTGGATATAAACCCAGAAGGTGGATTGCAGGATATTATGATAGTTCTATTTTTAATTTTTTTGAGGAATTTCCATACTTTTTTCATAATGGCTGTAATAATTTCCATTCCCACCAACAGTGTACACCCTCACCAACACTTGTTATCGTTCATCTTTTTTATACTAGCCCTTCTAACAGGTGTGAGGTGACATCTCATTATGGTTTTAATTTGCATTTCCCTGATAATTAGTGATAATCAACAAATTTTTGACTGCCTACTCTATGCTAGACTGTGTGTCTGGGTTACAACTGGGTTGTGAAGAGAAGTAAGAAAATAGACATCACAGCATTATATAAAACACAAATTTCTCTGCAAGTGAAAGAACACTGTAATATAAAATATCTGGGCCGGGCGCGGTGGCTCACGCCTGTAATCCTAGCACTTGGGAGGCCGAGGCGGGTGGATTGTTTGAGCTCAGGAGTTCGAGACCAGCCTGAGCAAGAGCGAGACCCCGTCTCTACTAAAAAAAATAGAAAGAAATTATCTGGCCAACTAAAATATATATAGAAAAAATTAGCCGGGCATGGTGGCGCATGCCTGTAGTCCCAGCTACTCGGGAGGCTGAGGCAGTAGGATCGCTTGAGCCCAGGAGTTTGAGGTTGCTGTGAGCTAGGCTGACGCCACGGCACTCACTCTAGCCCGGGCAACAGAGCGAGACTCCGTCTCAAAAAAAAAAAAAAAAAAAAAAAAAATATCTGGAACTTCGAATTCATTTGTTCATTCACACATTCCTACATGATGAGTGCGATGTGCACTGTTGGGGGAATGGACACCCTTGAGGCTCGGTCTCGGGGGGTTGGGAGGGGCATGGGCAATATACTTAACCAGAACGGTTGTACCCCCATAATAAGCTATAATAAATAAATTTAAAAAAAAAACAAATTTCTGTCTTTATTTTTAATCAAGTAAAAATCATAGATATTTATAGTGTACAATAATTTAAACAATAAAAGGGGGAAGGGGAAAAAACCTACCTAACAGGTACAAGGAACACCATTTGGGTGATGGGCACACTTATAGCCATGACTCAAGCATTACAAAAGTGATATGTGTAACCAAAAACATGTGTACCTCCTTAATATTTTGAAATTACAAAAAAGGCACTGTCATATCTTCATGAAACTTACAACTCACACATTTAAATATTTACCTGTTAAGTTTAATATTTCAACTTGCATAAATGCTACAAAGGAAAGGTACAAGGTGATATGACAAACAATAGTAGGGTCTGACTTAGGAAGATGTAGAACAGATCTCTGAAGAGGTGATCATGGAAATAAGATCTGAAGGAAGAGTAGAAGTCAACTAGAGAAAGAGTAGGTCGGCATTCTCAGCAAGAGAACAGCACATGCAAAGATCCAGTGACTGGAACAAACAGCTTCTGAACTGCAGAGAATGAGGAGCATCACTGTAGAAATGAGCCTGGAGAGGAGGATGGAAACCAGACCTGCAAAACCATCTGAGCCAAACTAAAAAGTTTGCTATTTAATCCAAAATGGCAATAAATAGACATTTAGATGTTTTAAGAAGGATGGCCAGAAACATGATCAGAATTTCTTTTCTAAAGCTCATTCTAGGTCAAATTTTGAGAATTTCTGGAGGAAGACTATTGATTGGAATTCCCACCATCTGTGGCTTATATTAAGAAATGATCCCATAGAATACATTTGTTTGAAATGGTGTCACCAGTGTGGACAGAAGATCACAGTATGACCAAGTGTTTGTACATCCTTTGGCATTCTCCTGCACAGCACCCAACCTACCAGCACCCAACCTACCAGCACCCAACCTACCAGCACCCCTGATGGTTTCCTTAGAAATAAAAGTAGATTTTTCTAAGGAAATAAAAGTAGATTTTTTTTAAAAGAATCTATTTTTATTTCTAAGGAAATATTTATATACTACAGGTGTTCAGTATAATCTCACTGTTGTATTAGTGCAATGCTATACAAGTAAACTCTATTATTTCATTGCTTTAAACAAAACAAGTTTATTTCTCCCTCACATAAGCTTTCAGTGTAGGTATCTTGAACTATAGGTATATATACATACATATAGTGATTCAAGGCTTTAGGCTCCTTCCATCCTGTGACCATGCTCTCATCTATGCCGAAGGGGAACTGAGGATAGAGAAGGCATAATCACCAATTAAGTGCCTGGGCCTCGAGGTGATAGGCATCAGTTTCACTCACATCCCTTTGGGGAGAACCAGTTGCATAGCCCAGATAGAAGCAGAGGTTTAAGTCCAGGGGGAGGGGAGGGTGAGATCTTGGCTAGACCGCTGCTTCCCAAGTCTAACTATACCATAGAAGAAACAGCACATAGTATTGATGAATATTTAGCTCTTTTTGCTAGAACTGAAAATTAATTGTCCATAAAAGTAGGTAAAAATCTGTCCCAATCAGATTATTCAGAGTGGAGCATCAGCAAACTATGCATGAGCTAAATATAGCCCATTGCTTGCTTTTGTATAGACCATGAGCTAAGAATGATTTTTACATTTTTAAATAGTTGGGGAAAAAAGAATATTTTGTGGCACATTAAAAATATAGGAAATTCAAATTTCATTAGCAGCAAACAAAGTTTTATTGAGATACAGCCACACTCGCTTATTTACATATGCTCTATGACTATCTTCATGCTACAATGGCACCGTTGATTAATTGTGACAGAAAACATGATCAGAAAAGCCCTTTAGAGAAAAAATTTTCTGACATATGTTTAGCAGCGGTCCCCAACCTTTTTGGCACCTGGGACCAGTTTCATGGAAGATAATTTTTCCACAGACAGGGGTGGGGTGTGAGGCGGAGCTCAGGCAGGGTGCTAGCGATGGGGAGCAGCTGCTGTAAACACAGATGAAGCTTGGCTCCCTCACCTGCTGCTCACCTCCTGCTGTGTGCTCCCCCCCCCACCGCCCCAAGTTTCATTTTTTTGGGGGGCGGAGCTCTGTGGTGCAAGCCACGGCAGGGGAGGGGGTTGGGGAACTGCAGCTTTAAAGTAATGCTTTAGTGCTAAAGAATTTCTGTGCATTTAGCTAAAACTCTTCTTGTCAATATTTTGAACCATTAAAATAATATTTAATTGTAGCATTCTGCACAGTTCTTTTATTGTCACATTTTCTTCTTTTAATTGAATTATGTTACACTGAACATTGTCTGCCGGTACTAATCACTTATATGAATTAACCATGTAAAAATGCCTAAGCATTGCCAAAGGCTGACCAGATAGGACTTCCCATGGCTCTGTAGTGTGGAATAGCATACCGGAAATCTTTTCGAAATATGTCGGAACCACCAAAGAAAACTAGTTCATTATAAAATTGATACAGCAGAAGATACTGACATCGTTGCATAATAGAACCTCACACATCAGGTAACTTCCATTAGAGAAACTGCATTCAGCACTGGTGGCTATTAACACTGAAATGTTACAGTAATAACATTTTTTAAGATATGAAAGAATGTGACCAGGCAACCTTTATATTTCATACCTGCTAAATTATTTGGCTCTTAGTTTGATCCTAGTAAGCTGATTCTTGTGAATCATCTTTCCCATTTAAAGAATATATCTTACTATTTGACAAAACAGAGAGCATCACCTGAGAGGGATACAATTTTCTCCATGTACTGATGAATAATCTACTAAATTTAAAAATATTTATTGAAAAAAATGTATCTATTCTTAGCATACAAATGTGCACTAATAGTTGGCATATACCTCAGTGAGACCATACCCAAAGAGAAAAAAAATGTGTTCCTAAAGAAAATTCTTTTCTCAGTACACTGAAGGACTTCCACTATTTAACCATTCTGAGCCTTTATTTTCCAATCTGTAAAATGGGAGTATAAGTATCTATTTACCCTGTTGTGGTCCTAAATTTAACCTTGTAAAGCATCCGGAATCCTGTCTGGCACATACTGTAGTGTTTAATTGTTAGTTTCTCCTTTAGTCCACATTTCTTTCTGGGTTCCCCATGATGGGTCAGTTGACTGTCTTTCAAAATTTCAGAAACATTTATTCATTCCTTCAGAAATGTTCATCAATTTTCCAAAAGTGAAATCATTATATAATACCAATATTTTTCTAGATTTAATGGAAAGAGAGATACGTTACAATTCTTGGAAGAACTAAGAAACAAATGAAGACACGGAAATTGCCATAAAATATTTTTAGCTACCATATGAGGTAGAATATAAACTACATACACAGATTAGTCATGATTTACAAGCATTCAAACTTTACAAATTTCATGGCAATGACAATTATTTACATTTTCTGAAGGAGATAATATTATTTATGGAGTTTAAGGCCACAAACCAATTCACGTGCAACTAATTATTTCACTGATTTTTTTCAACAAATATCTAATAAGTCTCCTGTGTATGAAACACCAGGTAGTTGCTGCAATACAACTGTGAAAAAGTGAAATATGAAAAAGTGAATCACTATGTAAATTAACCTATAGACCCAACTAATTCATATATAGTTACATAATATAATAAGACCCAGAAAGAAAAGCAATAATGTACTAAGAGTAAAAACAGTTAATGCATAATTTTGCATAGTTTGCTTTAGGAAAACTGAGGAAACAACATGTGAGCTAAGATACAAAAGATGAGATGGACTTAGCCAATTGAAGAGTTGGGAAGTATGATGGATATCTTATCTTTGCCCTGCCAAATGCCCCCTTCTCTCTGCTCTGTGCAGCAGAATACTGCCCACATGCAATGCATTAATGGGTTCCCTTAACCTCTGGATTCTGATTGGATTTGGCTAATGGAAATAGGATATTATAGAATGGGAGAAGTATGAGTTTAGGTATTTATTTTCTTGGCTTTCACTCTGTTTTATTAAGGCGGGTGATTTTGTCTCTACTAAATGCTATAACTCATGTCAGTTACCCTTCTCTGTACAATTGTCCCTTCTAGTCCTAGTACCCATACCCTCCCATTGCCCTTACAGGCCTGGGAGTGGTCACAGCCTTCCCCTTTTACAAGCCCTGGGGTGGTTCAGTGATGGTGTGGGAGGAAGTACCACAGAGAACAAGATGTTAGGAAAACTAATGGCTGTGTCAGATGATCACTGTGACAACAATAGTGATTAAAATGACTATGAAATCAGCTGAATGTTTCCAATGGCCCCACAGAGATTACTCAGGAAAAAACTGAAGGGATCTGAGCTGAAAATCATAAGTCCTAATGGCAGCTCTGTAGGGCTTCTCATCCACTGTAGTCACAGGGAAGGTATGGCTACTGGCCAGGCCCAAAGCCTGATTGTAAGGGCTTCAGAATGGCAGGACAGATTACATGCTCACATGACCTGTGCTAAAATCAGGGTACTAGTGGGAATAGCATGGAACCCTGAGAGAAAGCTGTTATGGTAGTGTCTTGGTAGAGGCTGCTGCAGCAAAATATCTTGGACTGGGTAATTTATAAACAATAGAAGTGTATTGCTCACAGTTCTGGAGGTAGGAAGTCCAAGCTTAAGGCACCAGGAGATTAGGTATCTGTTGAGAACTTACTATCTCTCTTCTAAGTTGGCACCTTTTAGCTGTACCCTTACAAGGTAGAAGGGCAAAAGGGCCCCCTCAACTCTTTTTTTGTAAGGGCACTAATCCCATTCATGATGGCTGTGCCCTCATGACCTAATCCTCTACCGAAGGCTCTACCTTCTAGTACTATCAACTCGGGGGTTAAGTTTTAACATATGAACTTGAGGGGGACACAAATATGCAGACCATAGCAGGTAGAAAATGCCAGATGAAAATCTATGGAACTCCCCACCTTCCTCCATATTTGTCAAGAAAAGCAAGCCCAAAAGCAATTTTACATTCCTAGAGTAATTATAGGAGTTAGTAAAACTACAAAGATGTTAAATACTCTTATAATGTCTATAATATTCCAATTTCTTACAGTTGTATGTCTGGTTCACAAAGCAAATGGGTCATGGAAAAATGGAAGTAGATTATTGCAGACTTCATTAAGTGAAAATACCAATCACAAGTGAATTTCTGAATGTGATGTCTTTAATGGAGCAGATGAGCCCAATCCCTGGCAGCTAGCATGTAGCTATTGACCTAATTGACTTGGAATTTTTTTTTCTATACCTTTCAGCAAAGATAATCAGAAGAAGTTTGCCTTTACAAGTGCAACAGTTCACTTTTATGATCTTGCCTCAGGGCTAGGTCACCTCTCCTGTGGTTTCATGCTATAGTCTTGAGGCCTCTTGATCATCTTGATATCCTACAGAACATGACCCTGGTCCATTATATTTGTGACATTTTGCTAACTGGATTCAATGAACAGGAAGGGCAAGCACTTTAGATGCTTTAGTGAAACATATGTATGCCAAAGAGTATAAAATAAAGCCTATAAAAATTTAGAGGTATATCATACTCTAGGAGTCCAAGTATTAGCATATCCTATTCATAGTAAAAGACAAATGGCTGCATATTTTATTGACCACCATGAAAAAGAGGTACAGCTCCTCCTGAGTTTCTTTGTGTTTGGGAAGCAACACAGAACATATTTGGTAACCTATAAGGATTCCCAATTTTACTCTGTGTAAGCTTCCCTTTCCATGGGCATTTTGACCTTTTGGGCCTAATGGCACTGGAAGTGTCTGTGGCAGATAGACATATCATATGACACCCTGGACAAGTGCAATAGGTGACTCACAGTTCAGACTGCTAAAATTTGGGAGGAAGGCCATGCTTTCTTATAACAATCACAGTGCTTCTTTTGAAAATGAGCCCTGACTGTCTACTAGGCCCTAGTGTTTTCTGAACTCTTGTCTTGTCCTTGGGACCCTAGTGACATTCCATATGTGAATGTTATATGTTATCTGATTCATTAAGCCATCAACTTAGATGTGAACTATAGCATTATATTATAAAAATAATAATAATATATTCAAGTTGGTGCCCAAACATAACTGGAAAGCACAAATTAACTTCATTGGCTGGTGGCTCAGATTATCAAGGTACTTGCTCCTACAACTTCTCTAACCCTCCCACAACCCATACACAGGACCTCTTGGGGGTTCCCTATAGCAAGTCAATGAAGAAAAAAAGCAAGGCCATAATTTACAGATACACCTGCTTAATATGGTGAGTTAAGCTAGAATTTGATAGTTACTGCAGTATAGGCCAATTCAGGCCTAGCCTTGGAAAATAGTAGTATGGGGAAATATTTCCTGTGCTTATAAATTGAGGTAGCACCCCTGATTGTTTATTTTGTGCAGAAAGAAAGACAGCCTTAGGGTCAGAGCTATACTGACTCATGAACAGTGGCCACCAGGTTGTCTAAATGAATGGGAACATAGAAAGAATAAAATTTTCAGAGTGGTGGTTTGTGAGAAAGTTTCATACGGAACATCTTGGAAAGAGTACAGAGTGTGAAAATATTTTTTTCCATATAAATGTCCACCAGAACAAAGCCACTGTGAAGAATGTTTTCAATAATCAAGTGGACGAGATGTTCTTTCCTGTGGCTATCAGTCAGCCCCTTTCTCCAGCCACTGCAGTGCTTGCCCAAATGACCTATGTATACAGTCTTTGTAAGGGGTAGGCTTGAAGGCTAGTCAAGTGTTCAATGACACGAATTTCCCTTCCTAGGGGCTGATCTTGCTATCGCCAGGCCAAATGGCCAAGAAGCAGACTAATACGACACCGTTCCCCAGCAGAGACTGGGCTACTAAAGTTGATTACAATAAAGCTTTCTATCATGAAAGAGACAGTGATTTGTACTCACAGAGATAGACAAATGTTTCAAATACAGAAATGTTTTTACTTTCCATAACATTTTTGCCAAAACCATCCTTCCAATACCTTATCTATAGGTATGGTATTCCACACAATATATTCTTATAATGGGTAACATATATTACAGCAAAGAATGTGTACCAATGGATTTATGTTCACATAATTCACTGTCTTACCAAGTGCCCTCATCACCTAGAAAATAGATGGCAGGAGAATGGTGAGATGTCCTGCTGAAGCCACAGTTTGGGCCAGGTAGAAAACAGTATCATGGGAGACCAGGGCTCCAACATAGAGGATAAAGTATATTCTTTAATGAGCAGTTGATATTTAATGCCACTTTCCTATAACCAGGATTTACAGGTGTAGCAATCAAGTTATACAGATGAAAATGTCCCTCTCATTATTACACCAAAGAAACCACCAGAGGAAGTTTTTCCTCTATTTCTTCAAACTTGGATTCAGTGGTGCTGGTGATATTGGAGTACAATAGAAGAATGCTTCCACCAGGATACACAGTTATACTCTTGTTGAATTAAAAGCTGGAACTGCCTTCTGAACTTTTTGGATCCCTCATGCCATGTAACAGACAGAAAGGGTATCCCTGCATTTGAATTATATCTCAATAAGTCTCTTAAATATTGTATACAAATTTTCAAGGAATGCAATGACTCTCTAGGAGTTTGTGGATTTGGGGGGAATTCAATAAAATAGGTAAGAAATAAGTGAAGAAAGCAGCATGTGTAAATATCCTGAGATAGAGGAGAGTTTGACATGGTTTTAGAATGAACAGATCATTTAGAAACTGCTAGGCCATGGAAAAATTTTCAACAATATTCTACATATAATAGGAATTGATTAAAAGGTTTTGGAATTATCGCTGGCAACAATACAGAAAATGGATTGGAGAGTAGAAATTAGAATAGAAGGAGGCTAGTGAAAAGGTGGGTTTTTTTGTTGGTAGTTTGGGTACATTTCCACAAATATTTCCAGTAATTCTCACTCTTTAATTTGTATCTTTCTGTCCCTTGCAACTAAAGTATCTTTGAGGAAGAATCAAGATTCCTCCCTCTTCAGTCTCTCAAAGTCAAAATATCCATATAGCATTTGTAATAGGAATGTTTCAGTAACAAGTGACAAAGAAGTAAAATAAAACAAAAAAAATCTAAAGTTAAAGTGACCTAATAAATGGAATATTGACTTGGCTTACTGAAAAGTTATAATGCAGTTTGATCTCACACCTCAAATGAGACCTCCAAGGACTTTCTATCTCTTATTCTTTCTACTCTGCTTCTCTTTTGGCTGTATTCCCACGTTGCCCTGGTAGTCTATGGGGAGTTCCGAGGTCTTCTTGTAATTTTAGCAAATGTTTGTAGCTACCAGATGTCACAGCCTCACATGAAAACTCTCAGGGAAGGGAGAGTCTCTTCTTGTA
>CM052444.1:15756240-15793258 GCA_028533085.1 Varecia variegata
GCCATTTTTTAAAGAGTACTATGCTATTCTTTTAAATTGTTCATATTATAGCCTTTATTTCTTTAAGCATTCTTAGCAGTCAGACCCTCTATATGCAAAGTCTGTTAACTAGATCCTGTAATTTTCTTCCTGATTACTTTTTACTTGACCTCAAGAGCACACTCAGCCCATGAAAATTTGAAGGGTGAAAGAGTTAGTGTTTCCAGAAGCATTCTTTATCCAGTGATGGGTGGGATATTGATGGGTAAACACCCCCAGCTCCTTGTCTCTTAGTTGGTATAACTCCGAAGCATGTTCTGCACCTTCTAGCAGAGTTCTCAGTGATACTGAGATCCAGTTTCCTGCTGTACATCATCTACTGGCTTCTTTCTCTTTTCTATCTGATTTCCCCATCCTTTACTGGTATATTCTCAGATCATCACCACATAAACTACTTGTATTTGAATATTGTTCCCTTAGATTCTGCTTCTGGAGGGAACCCAAAATTTTATTTCATATTCACCATTTGATGTTCCCATTATGTGAAGCTCTCGAAGGATACATCTGCTGCATTTTTTCCTTCTGATTCGTGCTTTTGTTGGCTTATTACTGTGTGTATGTGTGTGTTGCTTATTTTTTGAATTGTGAGATTATGTTTTGCGTGGTTTATTTATGAGACTCTTGCAAGATTTGGGTTATGGGTTCATCTGAGTTCTCTTAAAAAAGATTTGTTGTTTATTTCCACCAGGCTTGCCAGAGTGTTATGAACCAATAGTCAAATTATGATAATTTTTTTTGCTTTAATTTCCCAAACAATACAGCATGATGATTTATTTGAATCTAAAAGTGGTTAAAGGAGCCAGATCTTCTTGGGTACGGTTGGTTGGGCCTGGTCTCCAGAACTGCTACAGCCCCTACGGAAAGTGTAACAATCAGTACAGATCAGGTGGTGGCAGCTGTGGCTGGTACAACAGAGACAGCAGCCAAGAGTCCCCATGAGAAAATAGCTGAGAGCTCCAGAGATGTGAAAGGACAACCAAATCTGAGACAGTACATAAATTGTGTCTCAGATACAAATTGCTAGAGGAGAACTTTCTTCCACCTTCAGACCAGATTAATATTGACAACTTATCTCCCTTCCCCTCCCCTCAGCTCACCTTTTCACTGAGGGAGATGGCTTTCAAGTGCCTGGCTTTATTAGGGTTCTCACTTATAAGCCTTCATCTTGCACAGTCCTTGGATGTTTTCTCCATCAGGGGTTGGGCCATGGTAACTCAACCCTGGTCCCCCGTGCAGCTGTAGTGTTAACTCTAGCCTGTAAATGTGTCTTTCAGCTCTCTTTTAGTTTTGATTTCTGGCAATTTCTGTTGATTTCTCAGACATTCCTCTATGCATTCAAAAGGGCTTTTAGATAGCACTTTCAGCTCTTGTACTGTGAGTCTTTCAGTTTTCTATCACATTGTCAGGAAATGATAAATATCTCTTCTTTTGAAGATGCATTTATTTGTAGTTCAGAAAATCTTTGGGTTTCACTTATTTTACTTCTATTAAATTAAATTAAAATTAAATGCAGTATAGTATATCTTATTAAAATGAATGTTAGTTATCACTGGTTATTCTAATTTTCTCTTTTTAATTTGTATTTTACAAATTTCCTATTATGCATTTGCCTTAATTTTATAATCAGAAAAAATTATTTAAAAATATAAATAAATACACAAATATATATGCATATATTATATATATATATATATACACACACACACACACACACACACATGCCACCTAAGAACTTTAAGCCAAGTTTACATGAATAATGGTTAATTTAATCACAAATGTTGACCTACACCAGTGGTTCTCAACCTTGGCTACACATTAAAATTGACTGTGAGAACTTGTAAGAAATAGTAATGCCAGGACTTCACCCCCAGGTAGTCTTATTTTATTGATCTGAGGTGAAGCTCTAACATGGATTAGAAGTTCCTCGAAGCACTTCTAATAAGCATTTCTGGCTGAGAACCACTGATCTAGACCTGTTTAGAGAGAGATTCCCCTGGAAAGAAAGAGGAGTGATTAGACTTAGAAAGGCAGGTTCAAATACGGTGCAGAATTTTTACAATTCAGAATTGGCACGAGTGCCCTGAACGTGAGGTCCAGTACTCTTCTATCTCCACAGCTGGGGCTCCGATGCCCTAACTAGGACTTCAGTCTGAGCTTTGCCTCCAACCCCGTCCTGCTTTAACTCAACCCGGATTCTGTGTTCCAGTTCAAGAAATCGGGCTCCTTTCTTGTTCCTGTGACTTGGCCTCCACCTTCATCTTCTATTTAAAGAAATAGGATTCTGGTATCTTCCCTTCAAACCTGCTAGCTGAGCAATGCCTGCTCACCCCCATCACACACACACACACACACATACACACCCAAGGATTATTGGTCCAGCTGAATCCAACTGAATATCTTCTTCATTTTCTTTGCTAATTCAGCTCCCAGATGCTGGTCTCACCATAGTGAACACGTCTTTCCTTATCATCCCTACTAGGTCCTTTTAAGATCTTCTAAGATTCTAGGCACATAACAGACATAAATATATTAAAGTATGCTCACATCATAAAATAAATACATGATATAATAACCTGTATAAGGTGGTCTGAGCTGCAGTGGAGCCAAAATTAGTTTTTCAGGCCTCAAAACTCATGGTAGCTCTTGAAATCTGGTACAAACCCATTCCACTTTGCCTAATGCCATTGCCTAATGCCCTACCCACCTCACTACCTGATCAACTCTCCTTCTGTTCTGACCTGGCTCTCTGCAGAGCAAAAAGAAGAAAAGAATGAGTAGATAAGTTGTTCATAAGGAAATTAGTAATATTCCATAATTCTGCCTTCTTTGCAATTTTGTCCAAGCCTCTGACAGCAACTGATATCAAATGCTTAAGTGAAAATATCCACATATATTTAAAAGGAGACAAACCTACATTTCCTCAAGTCAGGCCAATCCAGTGGGAACAATTTTTAGCATTTATGTAGTGCTTGATATTGACGAAGTATCATCATTTTTTAATTTTATTTTATTATAACCTTATAAACAAAATGTAATTATAATCCCACATGATAGACGGCAAAAGTTTAAATCAGAGAAGAAATATGAAATGTAACTTTCCCAGAATAACACAGACAGTAAAGGAAGAGCCAGGACCTGGATGCAGACGTCATATCCGGAAATCATGATTCTTTATTGTGCAACCAACTTCTCGCATAATGCACAGTGTTCCCAGATGGAGGGGAGCACCTCGCTCAGTGAGACTGGAGGCATATGCATATGTGCTCTCAGAGACCACTTCAGTCTTCTTAAAGCTTTGAGACTATATTCCCAACATGCAAATGTCTGCTGATTGTCAGCGCCGGCTAAATGGAACTGCACACATGTGTGCCTATTCAGTGCCAGGACATTCTTTTACTGCTGGTCCCCTGTCTTTAGCAGCAATCTAAGAACAAGGACCTCTAATCCCATTTCAAATTTGCACTGCATCAAGGTCAGTGTCTCTCTTTTACCAAAGTCATAAATGCATTCTGTACAGTTTTAAGCCAAATAATAACCATCCCATACAAACTGGGTCTGACTTCAACATTATTGCTTTTTTTTTTTTTTTTAGGTCCATAACTGTCTTAAATTACTGTTCCCTCCAGCATCAGCAATGCTGTAAAATTTTCAGGGACAAGCATTTACTGCCTACCACCTCTTCTTGCTTTATTGTCAGTGGCAATTTTAATTCATTTCTTTTCTGTGTCACTGTCACTCCAACTTCTATCTTCAGCTCTGTGTGGTGTCCTGAAGTTCAGAGTTAAGTAAAAACCTTTGCTTTAATAGAAAAATAATGTTCTTTGACTTTTTCTCTAACATTAATAGAGAGTCAGCCAAGGCCAGCTCCAAAATTCAGCAAAATAAAATTCTTTCCAAATGCCAAGGGACTCTTCACTGTCTTTGTATGAGAGATAGTGAGCAAGGATTACCATTTACCTGAAACAAATAAGAAAACAGAAGATTTTAGGAAATAAGTAGGCTAGGTTTTCTAAGGCCTGGCTTTAGTTTCCTGCTTTATCATTGATTGCATGGGCCTGTGGCATTAGGGGAAAGTCTTAATCTGTCTAAATTTCTCCCTCTCTTTTCCCCAGCCCCTTTGTAAAAATTGAGATACAGCTATTGCCATTTATTTTCCACTCAGAGATGCTTTAAGTTTGAGCCCAGTGGGGGAAAAAAAAATACGGTACAAATTGTTACTGCTGACAATGGATCTGATCTTGTATTGAGCTAAGATGAACAAAATGCTCTCTGGGGAAGAGAAAGGTTCACCTATGTGAAGTAAATGAATTCTTCCACAGCTCTAGGGAGGAGTGAGATTGCTGTATGGTATACTGATGCCCCAAAGAGCTTATTATCTTTAGCCTGTTTGTGGATAGCTTGCCCTAATGTGATATGGAACCCAGTCAATAATAATGCCTTTTTTGGATTTACACAGAAAAATTGGATAATACATGTAGTACTTTGTTTTTATTTTGGTATCAGTAAGTACCTTGTATCAGAGGCATAGAAGATGGGGTAGTGATTTCTTAGAGCCAGCATCCTGTCTCCCCTACTCCCCACCACATTCTAGGTTTGTGGATGGACAGTTACCTGAGTTGGCACATAAAATTGAAAATAGTGGGTAAGGAGGAGGGAAGCAGAATTGACAGTAGCATTTTCCCATCCCATCCCTTATTTTCTCTTTCTGTATGACAGAAGCACTGGAAAGAAGGAAATCATAAAGAGCTCTGGGGAAGGTAGGGGATTTACAAAATTATAATTACTTCTGGGCAACTGATAGAGTTTCTGGTAAAAGGCAAAAAAAAAAGGAAGAGATGAGTCATATGACTTATGGTCTTTACATTCTGTGATACTTGCATCACTGAGATAGATCTGAGTGAATCAATCCATATTAGAAATAAAGTCTTTCCTGGAAAATCCAGTTGTATAACTCTTTTACCTTTGACCTATACCTGAAATTGAAAACTTATCATTTCTGGCTCTACCTCTCTTTTCTTGCAGCTTTCTGAAGCAAATAATCACATCATGCTGACAGTAGGCAAGCACTTTTCTAAGCATTTGGAAAATTGTAAATTTGTAATTGGCAGAATGACTGTTACTAAAGACTACCAGAGTCTCCAAGATTGTCTAGTCCTTAACCTACAAGCAAATGGCTTTCCTTTTCAGATTTCATAATTACCACAGTAAAATTGAAATTCTGAGAAAAGCACAGTAGCATTTTTTTCTAAAATCTTACAGATGTTATTTTGTTGTTTGTTCTCTCTGGAAAAACTTAACCCCTATTTGATATATGCTGAAATTGTAGATTTCCCACTTCTTATCACACTCATTTCAGAAGTGTGCCATTCTCAGATGATTCAGAAATACAGAAATTTTATATGGCTAGAAGTCTTCACTTTAAAGAAATTCAACTGTTTTTTTATTATTATTCCATGATATTAACTCTAAAATAGAATGAAGTAGGAAAAAAATAGCAGCTACTTAACATTAAAAATAATTATTTTCTATCAGCAATACTCTTTGCAATAAAAGTAAACAAGTATGAAGAGTGGTTGGGATTAATCAGCCAGGCTATTTTTGACTACAAGTAATATAAAACTCCAACTGAAGCTATTTAAACCATAGAAAATTCATTATATCACGTAAGAAAAATTTAATGGTAAGAAGTTCTGGACTTAATTCGGCAACTCAATGATGTCAGGTTTCTCTGTGATTCTTTGTTTTCGCGTATGGTCACAAGACGGCTGCAAGGGCTCCAACTATCACACCCTTACACAACCTCATTTAAAGATAAAAAGCACAGCTTTTATTAAGTGTCTCTTTTTAAGGCCAAGAGGAACTCCCAGGAGGCCTCTTGTTCCATTTCATTGACTACAGAATCATCACATGACCATGTCTTTTGCTGACATAGGAATGAAATGATTATGATTGGCTTCAACACTCATTCTTCTAGTTTTGGGAAATGATCCATAAAGCAGTTAAGAACCCAATACTTGAATATAAGCAAGATTCCACTAAGAAGAATGAGGGTGGGAGCTAATTTATCAAAGTAGAAAAAGTAAGAAGGGACAAGCAGTACTCTGGGCCTGGTAACAGTGGGGGCTGTGAGGCACACGTAAGGCATGGATAGCAAGGGAAAGAGAAACAGCTGTGAAGAGTGGGCCGTGTGGCAGGAGCTGCAACCTGCCAGAGAGTGAGACAACCAGGAGTGAAGACCTCAGCCTGACCTTCCTCCCCCTCTCTGGTCTCCTCTATAGACAGAACACAACCAGAAGCCAGAGAGCATGGAAACCCAATGACTCATTCTGTGAGTCAGCCTCTTGGACCCAGAACAGGATTGTAGAGTTTGAGGAGGCCGGGAGTGGCTCAGAGAGACAGCGGATACCTATCAAGGTTGCCATTAGCTGAACATTTATCCTGTGCCAAGTAGTATGATGTGATCTATTAATATATGCATAAAACAGGGATTTCACATGACAACATTAACTAGGGTAAACATGCTCTTCACCATACACCTAGGAAAGAAACAGCAACATTATCCCTAAAGATCCTTTGAGGAGACAGAATGAGGGAAATGCCCAAGTTCGAGTGGAGGAAATAAGGAGGCACAGATAGCAAATATTCTGAACCTGAGGAAAGGAGAGATACCCCAAACCTGGGAAGGAGAGAGGGTTTTGTCTGATTTTGTAAATAGTGAACATCTGTACCCAACCTAGTATCTGCTCTCTCAGAAGATACAAGACCTTAGAGTTAATGGCTATGTGCCATATCTAGGGACACTAAAAGCCTAAGCTCTCAGCTTTAGTAAAGATCCCCATATCCAAGCTTGACCCAGAACTAGCAGAGCCTCTCCTATTTGAATGGATCTTGTAGACTTGGACAATAAATAGAAACAACAATGGGTTGAGGAGTTGAGACTTGTCTTCTTTCAAGTCACAATATAAGACTCCTGATTTCTTTTTATTTTTTGTATAAATTTAAGGGGTACAGGTGTAATTTTGTGACATGTAGATTGTGTAGTGGTAAAGTCTGGGTATCTGTCACCCAGATAATGTACATTGTACCCATTGAATAATTGTTGATCACCTAGCACCCTCCCACACTCCCACCCTTCCGAGTATTCAGTGTCCATCATTCCATGTTCCGTGTTCATGTGTACACATTATCTAGTTCCCACTTAAGAGTGAGAACATGCGGTATTTGACTTTCTGTTTTGACTAGTTTCACTTAAGATAATGGCCCCCAGTTCTATTTTGTCACAAAAGGTATGATTTCATTTTTTATGTATGAATAGTATATATGCCACATTTTCTTTATCCAATCATCTATTGATGGACACTTAGGTTGATTCCATACCTTTGCTATTGTAAATAGTGCTGCAATAAACATACAAGTGCAGGTATCTTTTTTGATATAATGATTTCTTTTCCTTTGGGTAGATACACAGTAGTGGGATTGCTAGATTGAATGGTAGCTCTATTCTTAGTTCTTTGAGAAATCACCACACTGTTTTCCATAGAGGTTGTACTGATTCCCATCAACAGTGTGTAAGTGTTCTCTTTTCTCTGCATCTTTGCCAACATCTGGTTATTAAAACCAACATATGGTTTTAATTGGCATTTTTTTGATAATTAGTGATTTTGAGTATTTATTAACATGCTTTTTGGCCATTTGTATGGGTTCTTTTGAAAAAAATGTCTACTCATGTCATTTGTCCACTTTTTAATGGGGTTACGTACGTTTTTGGTTGTTATTGAGTTGTTCGAGTTCCTTGTAAATTTTGGATATAGTCTCCTGCCAGTTGCATACCTTTCTTTCTCATACTTTCTGGATTATTATTCTGATTTCTTTGCATCTGGAGAAACAGTTGCTTCTTATTTTTTAATTTTCTATCATTGAGATGGAACTTTTTTTCTTGAGGATGTGACTATGATGCATGTTGAGTAGGGCCATTTGGATTTGCTTCTGAGCACATTCAGTGGCAAACATGCAGTATGATTTTTCTGAGTTATAAATAGCCTTAGTATGGTGATTTTCTCAAATGCCAACTGTAGCAGTGGTATACTAAGCAAGGTGGGCTAATAAGCTCCCAAGTAGCCAGGGTGGTGTGGCTGATGTTGGCAGCAGAGGTCATGAGAAGCTTATCTTGTCCATAAGTACTGGGCACTTGTGTCAGCAGATATTGTAATAGGCTGGGTGGGTTGACCTTCACCTCAGTAGATGGTGTTGCAGGTAAGAGCCAGATGTTCTGGTAGCAGTAAGGTTTATGTTTGACCTTTGTTAACCAGGAGAAGTAAGTACTTCGGTGTCCCAGGTGATGGGTTGGGCCATGAAACGCTCAGTGGTCTGGGTCCTGCACTCTGTCTTGGAGGCAGGGAGTGAAGCTAGGCAGAGCTGAACCCAGCAAGCTTGCACTCAGTTCCCCAATGGTTGGCACAAGCACCAGCCCTGACAGAGCTCCAAGAAAGGTCCCCAGGCCCCTGGAGACACCTAGGTTCTTAGGCAACATTTATCTGTGGCTGCAGGCAGAGGAAAACAAATATAAATGATAATAACTGTCTCACCATCCTGGTGAATGGCTACACAGAGTGAAATTTAGTTTTCATTTAGAAATATCATATGACATTTCTTATACCCTAGTGTGATAGAGTAAAATCAATATCCTCAATACTTGTGTCATCTGCTTTTTCATATCAAGTTTGTGAAGAGTTACTATCTCTCTTTTATTGATAGTGAAAGTAAAGTTTAAACAGTTCAAATAACTTGTTTATGATCATTCCACTGATGAGTGGCTTACCTGGGACTTGCACTTGGGACAATGTGCTCCAGAGCCTCTGCTCTCAGTCACTATTCTATTATTCCAAAGAATTGACTGGGATGGAAATGTGGTCATCTTTCCCAGGCATCATGAAGCATTCTGTACAATACACCAGGTGATTTCATGGGATAATATTTGCAGCTACTGTGCTTTAAGTACAATGCAGCAGCATTGCGTTGAATCTTTGTGAACACTCTCCCACTTCATCCTTACATTTGAGTCCTATGAGTTAGCCAAGATGTTACAACTACCACTACCATCCATCAACATTTTACAGATATGGAAACCAAAGTTTACAAAAAAAAAAAAAAAAAATGGAGGAAAAAAAAAAAAAAGGAAGGAAGGAAGAAGAAAGCTACCTAACTTGAACAACTAGGACAAGAACCAAATTTTTTTGACTCTAGTTCTGTACTCTAACCTTCCTCTGCTTTAAACACAGCAGATGTTAAAAATAAAAAACAAAACAAAACAAAACATGAGTTTCTCCTTCCTAGAGCACAGACAGTGATTCAATGTTTGTGCAACGAGACTGAAAAGGCAGAGAGCTCTGTATGTCTCAGTGTGAGCATGCCAACAGACTGCTAATGGAAGCTTGTGAGAATGGGTAAATGTCAGACAAGGATCAGTGACTCTTTGAGGATCACTTACCTTTTCAATACAGATCAAAATCCTTAGTACAAACTGCTAATAGGCCGCATGTGTCAGATTATCCCTCAATTCCATCAACAATGTCGATGGGGTGGCCCATCATCCTATCCTACTAGGACTACAACCCCAGCCTTAAATCCTATATCTATGACCTAAGACTTTTCTTCTGTGCTGCACTATTAAAGCGTGGCGAATGTTTTCTTCTTGTCTCTGTTCTTTTTCTTCTTGGATTAATGATCCCAATTGATGCCATATTAAGTCCTCCATTTTCCCAGAGTAAAATTTTATTAGTCATCTTTGAAACTTATTTGCCATGATTTCTCAAAAGCAATCAGCCATGATCAAGTCTATTCTACCTTTGAAACGCCCCTTAAATCAGACCCTTCTCGTTCTTTTCTCACTACCATCATTGCTACCCCCTCAGTCCATGCTTGAATTTTTCTCTTGCCTGACACTTGTAATAGATCCTTCTCTGATCTCGTCACCAGCAGTTTCTCCCATTCCAATTTGTTAGATATGCTCCTACCAGAGTTACTTTCATAAAAGAAAATTTCGATCCAATCTATCCTTTGCTTAAAAATTTATTCAGTGACATTCACCTATTTGGTAAAACTCAGTTCCTTGGCAGGGCCCACAAGGCCTTCACAATCAGATTTTAACTTCCCTTACCAGCCCCATCCCTTCTCATTCTCCCCCTTGTTCTTCTACTCTAACACTACTAAATTTCTCTTAAGTCCTTGCCCGTATAATTCTTTGCCTTTGCATATGCCATTTTTTCTGCCTTCACTTTCCTCACTGCCTTATATTCTCCAACTTACCCTTTGAAACAAGCTGAAATATCATCTCCCCCATGAATCCTTCCCTAACTACTTAGGCTTGGTTAGTCAGTCCTGTGTCAGAATTATAATAGCACTTTGGCATGGAACTGGGAGTAGCAGCTGGAGCTTAAGCTATGTTCACGGTAGGATCTAGCTATATCTAGGCAAGGCTGGCAGCCAGGAGGCGAAAGATCTGTAGAAGTTATTTGCACTAGAAGCCAGGTGCCTTGCAAGTGTTGGGCCCAGACACTGACCAGATGCAGTTTTGTGAAAAGTGATACTGCATGCACAGCATTGGGTCTGTTTCTCAGATTTTTCCCCTGGCTCACAATAACCCTAAGTGCCCATCTGAATCCTTGGGAACGAGGACTGAAAAAAAAAATTCTAAAAGAGCTGTCTCCTTGACAGCTCTGTGGAGGCTCCACTAAAAACAGGAGCACAGATTGTCTGGGAACAGCCATGAAAAGCTAAAGGCACTTTCCTTAGAATTTTATAGAAGTAGCTCCATGACTGTATAGATTCACCAAACTAGCTCTAGTAATCTAGATGCTGCTTTAGAAATGGCCATGCTAGAAGCATCCATTGACTTCCCCTGTGTGGGGAAGAAATGGGGAGAAGGGATGGGCTGCAGAAACCCATCCCTGTGGCTATGGCACAAGAAGAGGTTTTAGCAGCAGGTATCCCTAAAGGGGACTTAAACAAGAGGAAAAAAATGTGGAAATTGTTACATGGTTGTTCAAAAAAGTATATTGATGAACCTAAATAAGATATACTTTAGGGACTTGCAGCCATTCATTTAACGCTTATTCAAGAAGATCTACTGTGTACATGCACCATACCAGGTGCCAAGGACATGGCAGAGAACAAGATAGGCACAGGAAGGGGAAAGTAGATAATAAAACAGTCCACAAACAAAAGAAAAAGGCCATTTCAAATATCAATGAGTGCAATAAAAAATTAGACAGTTTAATGAAAGCCAAGGGTCAGGGCAGTTCTTATTGAGGAGACACCACTAGAGCTGAGACCTGAAAAGCATAAAGGAATTTGCCTTGCAAAGACCCTGTTCTTCCCTTGTGGAAGAATGTTCCCTTCTGTGGAATTTCCTTTTGTGATTACAGTAATATTATCAGGGTAGATTTGGAAAAATTCAGCATTGCTTTATTTTAATGAGCAATATTTGTGTGATTTGGGAAAGATATATATATAGAATGTCAAAGTGTCTTATTAGGGAGCTAGTTTCTAGAGCCAAAACACCAAAACTAAGGCAAAATTTTAATAATCAAAAATTATTCTTGGAAGTCTTCTAAATTGTCCATATAAAGCAGAAAGCTCCGTATATTAACCCTATACAGATACAAATCCCTCAGTAAGTCCAAAGAATCCTGGTTTTGTTCCAGCGTTAACACAAACTACTTCTTCTGTGGTTATATACCAAATAAAGCGGTGGTTTGTACCAAAAGCTACTTAGCAGGTAGAATAGAATTTGTGAATGTTCAAAGGATGTATGAAATGACTCCATATCATATCTAATACTAGTCAAAGCATCTTTATGGCCAGATATCCAGATTCTAAAGGGGTTTTCTTCAATGGTAATAGAGGCTTTATGCACTAAGGTATCAAGAGTCTTAAGAACGCAGAAATGAGACTGCTGAAAACACATGTCCCGGACTTAGGAGCAAAGATTGCATTTGCCTATTCTGGAACATGGGTGGGGTAATGTGTAAGAATTAGTAAGCCACAACATGGGAGTAATGTCACATTTATTTATCATTTTCTAAAACAAATTCTGTGTACTTTGAGTTTCTACTTCAAAAAGCTGGCAAAATATTCAAACTTCGTTATCACTAAGGCTGCTACATAAAGACTTAGATCTCCATGGCCAAGCCCAGTGCTTGGAGAGGGCCTTCTGGCTTCCTGTTCATGACATTTATTGCCTATGTACTCACTGTTTAAGCTGGCAGGGTCCCTTGAGTGTGGAGACTCCAATACATCTTTGCCAAACTCAAAGTATCCGAGGTCCCCAGGTGCACAGTGACTCTCCTCAGAGGTTCTACAGCCACTCCAGGCAGGTGGAGTATGTAATTATTCTAGAAACTGTAAAGCACTGACCTAGCCTCTCCCTTGTCCCCACTCCCCCTTCAAAAGGCTGCTTCAGCCTCTAAGCCCTGCCCTCAACTTCGGCTTCAGTACGGCCCCTTCCAGGAAAAATCTAGCGTAGTTTTAAAGTTGAGCTTTTAAAAACAAAACTAGACCAGGTTCAGTGGCCCATACCTGTAATCCCAGAACTTTGGGAGGCCAAGGTAGGTAGACTGCTTGAGGCCAGGAGTTCAAGACCAGCCTGGGCAACATAGTGAGACCCCACCTCTACAAAAAAAAATATTTAAAACTTTAAATTAAAATTTAAAACTAAAAAAATTAAAATTAAAAAAAAAAAGAACTTGTCTTTTTGCCCCACAATACAATATGCCCTCAGATAGAGAATCACAAAGACATGGTATATGGGAAGGAAAATATATGCCAAAGGAAGCACATTATAGCACAGATTAATATTTTATAAATTACCCTGCTACCACTTTTATGGTAGAAGGAAATGGCTTTACTAGATGGATATTGCAACATATTTTGTAAATATGGACAATGGATATAATCTATTAAAACCACAACATATACAGATGCAATGACTTGCTCCAAATTTAGTCCTTTGAGCCAGGCTTGAGATGTCAAATTGCTTATTCTCATCTCTAAAGGAAACCCAATTCGAAAAGTCTTCTCCAGCAACTGTGAACTTTGTTCTCACTACATTATCTTGGAATACAAGAGGCTGCAGCTACTAAAAGAGTACTGGTTCTGGCAAGAATATAACCACATTTTCGTGTTGTATTTGGTGAAACACTGGACTCATTCCAGTCTGTATGCAGTCTGGTATGAGAGACAGATTTGCCGATAGCACATTTAGTACTTTGCAGCATAATTTAACTGTCTGCAAATCTGGCCATCCCACCAGACTATAACTTCCTTGGGAAGTGGAATCCTGACTCACTTGTTTCCATAATTCCATCCAGACTTAAGTCTGGCATACAGAGGACACCCAGTAAGTGAAACACGCTGCCATGATTGGGAAAAGACTTTGCTACTTAGTTTTCTGTTTATTTGTCATGGCACCCCTACTGCAGTTAAGGCCCTCACTTATTGCTTATACTCTATGATCCATTTATTTACTGGTCTGGTGGGCCAATTTTTTGGAGCTCTCTGTGACAAAGTCAGCCATGCCTCAGCCCCTTGTCTTTCTCCCTGTAGGGCTATTCCAGAAGCTACGGAGGATGCTTTTTTCCTCAGATTTTCTGCTGCTCTCTAGTTGACTCTGGTTAAAGAATGTTCCTATAATCCCATTAGGATCAGCTTTCTCTCTCTCTGTTCTCTAGCACAAGTCACTATTAGATGAAAGACAAAAAAATCCCACCACTTTGGTTAGCTGGGTCACTAAGAGCCATATGATTCCTGTGTTCCTGGCTGAAAGCATAATTGAAGCCCTGACTAATTAGTATTAAAGTAACCTTAATTAACTAACCTAACTTACCACTAATCAAGGGAATGGGTCTTCTGAGAGATCATGGATCATTTTCTAGTCAGTGTACAATATAAGTTAATATACATACATATCCCTGTGGATGCACTCATTAAAAAAAAAAATTAAAACTCTTCATTGTTGGGAGTGTAAGTTAGAGCTTACTTGCTTATTTATTTATACTCTGTCTCTTCCCACAAAGGACTGGGCTCAGAGGACATTATCTTGCATTTGTATTGCAGAGCTTTTGCCATGATTATGAAACAAGAAGGTATTTAGCATGCTCTTTACTTGCTCTGAGTTATTAGTAAGCCCATGGTAATTATTTTATCAAAGTAATGCAGAGGCTGATATATCTGATTTCCACAGTACAGGTAGTCTCTTTTCATCTATGTGACTTAGCATGTGTCACTTCATCTCCCTGGAATGCAACTTATGTGCTGAAGTTAATACAGTCAAGTGCCCCATAATGATGTTTGGATCAACAATGGACTGCATATATGACGGTGGTCCCATAAGATTGTAAGGGAGCTGAAAAATTCCTGTCGTCCATTGATGTCGTAGCCCCATAACATTGCGTTACTCATGTGTTTGTGGTGATGCTGGTGTAGACAAACCTACCGTGTTTCCAGCCATATAAAAGTCTAGCACATACAATTATGCAGAGTACATAATACTGGATACTGATAATAAATGACTATGTTACTGGTTTATGTATCTATACTATACTTTGTATCTTATTTTAAAGTGTTCTGCTTCTAACTATTAAAAAATTAAAAGGTAACTGTAAAACAATCTCAGGCAGGTCCTTCAGGAGGTATTCCAGAAGAAGGCTTTGTTATCCTAGGAGATGAGAGTTGAACGTGTCTTATTGCCCCTGAAGACCTTCTAGCAGAGCAAGATGTGGAGGTGGAAGATAGTGATATTGATGATTCTGACCCTGTGTAGGCCTAGGCTAATGTGTGCGTTTGTGTTTTAGTTTTTAACAAAATAATTTTAAAAGTGAAAAATAAAAAGTAAACAATTTAAAAAATATAAAAGAGCTTATAGAACAAGGATATAAAGAAAGAAAATATTTTTGTACAGTTGTACAATGTATTTGTATTTAAAGCTTGGTGTTATTATAAAAGAGTCAAAGGAGTTTAAAAATTAAAAAGTTTATAAAGTAAAAAAGTTACAGTAAAAATTAAAGGAAAATATTTTTTTATAAATTCAGTGTAGCCTAAGTGTACAGTGTTGAAAAAGTCTACAATGGTATTCAGTAATTTCCTAGGCCTTCACATTCACTCACCACGCACTCAGAAACTTACCCAGAGCAACATCCAGTCCTGCAAGCTCCAGTCATGGTAAGTGCCCTATAAATGTGCTATATTTTGTCTTTTATACCATATTTTTTACTTTACCTTTTCTCTGATTAGGTATTTTTAGCAACACAAATACTGGTATGTTGCAGTTGCCTACAATATTCAGTATAGTAATATACTACACAGGTTTGTAGCTTAGGAGCAATAGGCTATACCATATAGCCCAGGTACATAGCAGGCTACACTATCTAGGTTTGTGTAGGTACATTCTATGAAGTTAACGATGAAATTGCCTAATGATACATTTCTCAGATAGTATCTCCTTTGTTAAGTGACTCATGACTGTGTACTAAGGCCCCTCCCAACTTTTAACATGCTCTGTTATTCTATGCTAGTAGTTTCTCTTGACCCCTAAGTCCTCTGTCTTACAAACCTAATAGATGTGATGTCTATTCTATAACACAGAGTCATTTTTTGTGGCTATTCACAACTGTTAGTCCTTTTTGAGACTTTATATCATGCAGTCTCCAAGACTGTCTAATGAGAAAGCACAATAACAAACTGCCTCTAACAACTAATTTCAGGGGCACAGGAGAGCACCCACCAAAGTACCCATCTTACTCAGCTCTAATATCTGAAGTTCCACACTTGAGTTCTACAATGTGAGGTACTGTGCATCTCTCTATCTATCATGTGTTATTGATGTGAATGAGTTTCCAAGACCAATTCCTTAGTAGATAGAGATTTGAGTTAGAGGGGACCAAAGAAAAGCATTATGAAACTGGTGTGGACATACAACTGAAAGAAACCAAAGTGAAAACAAGGGAAACCAGCTTCATCAAGCTTCTTAATATTTCTCAGGGCGTCCTGTAGAGACTCCCCCACCCCAAGGCCAGCTCTGCTTTTTCCATGATAAAGAAGCTGTACCTGTTGTAACTCAGGAACTTGTAGTGGAAGAAGTAATATTAAGCACTAGAACAAATGTTCAAAGGAGGCTACAAAATCTCCTGTCTTAAACAGGCTTAAGAATAAGTTATCTTTCTTTTAGTCTGGGTTTGTTTAAAAGACATCTGCAAAAAGCCTGAGGGTGGAGACGCCTGTGGGCATCCCTTCCAGCACGATGTTTCTCTGTCCCTGATTGCTGGAAGCATCAGCTGCCGATTCATCGCCTAACAGCCATAAGTAATACTTGAGGAACATATCCTGTCTTTGAAAATAAATTCCACAAATTCTTCAAGTTGCTTCTTTATGTTTTAGTCTTTGTCATCTATTCATAGTAAATGAATGAATGAATGAAAAAAAGAGTAAACAAATGAACAGGTAAATGAAAGCATTTTCTTCCTTTCCACCAAAGTACATCTGGTTTTCTCATCTGTGTAACATCAGTGAAAAATAGACAGGAAAGGGCTTTTTAAAGGCACTGTTACCTAAGCAATTATCAAACTTCAGTGTCCACAAGAATCAGTCAGAAAACTTGTTAAATATGCACATCCATGGGCCCCACACCTAAAGATTCTGATTCAATAGATCAGGCATAAGCACAGGAACATAAATGGTGCCATCACACACACACACTTCAAAGTTGATTCTGATATGAGTGGTCCACAGGCCACACTTTGAGGAAAATTGCTACTTAAAGACTGTCGATTCTCTGGTCTGTCACTCTGATATCAGAATCTTCAAAAATTGTGAGTTGCAACCGACCCACCTTTGAGACCAGGGTCAGCCAAATGAAAGCAAGAATCATCCAGGTAAGAGAATTTCAGAGACTTGCCAAAGTGCAAAGAGACATTACAATATCTGACTTCAAGACTTACTATAAAGATACAGTAATCAAGGCAGCATTATATTGGCACAAAGAGGTTAATAGATCAATAGAAAAGAATGGAGGGTCAGGAAATAGATCTATACATACATGAGCAATTGATTTTCAACAAAAGTGCACAACAATTCATTGGTGAATGAATAGTCTTCTCAACAAATGGTGCTAGAACAGTTGAATACACCAAAAGAAAGTACTGCTTTCCACCATATTAAGAAAGTAACTCAAAATGGATAATAAACCTATATGTTAAATTGAAAACTATAGAACTTCTAGAAGAAAAGATAGGAGAAAATCTTTGTGATTTTGTATTAGGAAAAGAATTCTTAAATACAATACCTAAACCACAGTTGAAAAAAGTAAAAATTGATATATTGGATTTTATCAAAATTAAGAACTTCTCCCCTTTGAATAACACTATTAAGAAAGTAAAAAGATGAGCCACAGACTAAAAGATAATATTTGCAAATCACAAACAAAATGATACTTGTAAATCATTTATCTATTAAAGGATTTGTATCTACAATACATAAATAACTCTCAAAACTCAATTTAAAAAGCCATTTTAAAAATAGACGAACGATTTAAATAGACGCTCTACCAACAAATATATGTAGATAGCAAATAAGCACATAAAAAGATGTTCCACATCATTTCTCGTTATGGAAATACAAATTATTCACACTGAGATATCAGATGTTTATAGTTTAAAAGACTGACCAAATGAAATATTCTCAAGGATGGAGGAACTGGAATACCACTCATAGTAAAAGTAATGAACATGCAACTTCGTTGAGTAATACATGCAACATGGATGAGCCACAAAATAACTGTGCTGAAAAAAGCCAGACAAAAAAAGAGTACAGACTGTAGGACTCCATTATACAAATTCTAGAAAATTAAATCCAATCTGTAGTGACAGAAAGTAGATTAGTAGTTTCCTGAAAGTGGGGCAGGGATAAGAGGGAGGAAGGCATTAAAAAGGGGCCCTAGCAATCCTTGGAGGCTGATGGATATGGTCATGATCTTTTCTATGGCAATAGTTTCATATGTCTAGGATACACATAACAAAACTTACCAAATTATATACTTTATGTGAAAACTATTGTATGCCAATTATACCTTAACTCTGTTCAAAATTGATAGCTATTTAAAAAGATAAGGAAAAAGAAAAATTGAGTAAATAGTAATCTACAAAAAATGCAAAAGTAATGCAAGGAAGAATAGTTTCCATAGTTACACAAATCTAAGTACTGATAATGATGTAATAATTGATGAAAAGTATATGGCTTTATCCAGAAGGAAGAAGAGGAGGACATGGAGCAGGGATGGCATGGGGGAGCATGTGAGAAGGTTAACTACCTTGATTTACTATAGCACGAAGTTGCAAGATAATGGGTACAATCATAAAACCAAGAAATGTACAATATGCAGATTATTCAGAGATTTGGGGGTAAATATCAGAAGAAGTGATACTTGTTTCTTACAAGTGGGACTGGAGAACAGGAAGTAGTAAGGCAGAGAACTACTGGTTTTATGTATGCAGGCACACACGGTTGTGTGCACACAACTTATGGTACCATTTCATCTTTCACTTATCAAACAATTGTTGGGAGGCAATATTCCATGAATATTTTCATATTTCTGTATAGCCCAGACTTTATGATTGGATGACAAACATGCCTTGGAAATTAGAGAAGGTCAATTGCTCTGGATAAGATTTAGAGGTTTATCTCCTCTGGATCCATTTGCTTATATTCTAAGGGCAATGAACTCCAGAAACAATTTCCAGAAATATTTATTTACCATCAGGGTAATCCTTCCCCTGCTCTGAGAAGATTTATTTAGATAGTAAACTTCTGTCTCTCTCTCCAGTGGGGAGAGGATTAGATGTACCAGCTGCCTAATATAGCACCAAGTCTCATGATTTAAGGGTTCCTCTCATGTATCCAAAACCCCTGCACATTCAGGTGAACATATGGGCCTCATTGCGTTGCCTTGTGGGGAATTGTGGCATGGGCAACCATGCTACAAAGTACCACAAATTTAGCACCTTAAAACCATGCAAATGTATTATCCCACAGTTTCTATGGACCAGAAGTCTGAGTATGGGTTAGCTGGGTCCTCTGCTAGGTTCTCAGCAGGCTGAAATCAACATGTCAGCTGGGTCTGCAATCTTGATCTAAGGTTCAGGGTCCTCTTTGAAGGACTGGTTGTTGGCAGTACTGAATTCCTCATGGTGGTATGACCGAGGTCCCATTTTCTTGTTGGTTGTTGACTAGGCACTGCTCTAAGTTTCTGGAGTCCAATCTCATGTCCTCACCATGTGGCCCCCTCCATAAGCAGTTCACAAGGTAAATTGCTCCTTAAAGTCCAGCAGAAGAATCTCCCTCATGCTTCTAATCTCTTTTTTCAGAAAGGGTCTAGCTTCTTGTAAGGACTCACTTGATTAAGTCAGGTCCACCCAGCATCATCTCCCTTTTGATTAAGTCAAACTCAACTGATGGTGACCTTAATTATATCTGAAAAGTTATTTCATCTTTGTCTTATAACTAATATCTGTATCTTGTATCTTAACCATGGGAGTGAAATCCTTTATATTTAGTGTCTCACCCACACTAAAGGGGAGGGGTTTATACAGGTTGTATACACTAGGGGACGAGGAGTCTTGGGAGCCATCTTAGAATTCTGCCTACCACATTCAGTGACACAGCATACCTGAAGACACATTTCCAAAGAAGCAAGTACAAGGATGCTCATCACAACATTGCTGCTAACATAAAAACTTATTTACCTCCTGCTGTGGTTTGAATATTTGTATCACCTCAAAATTTGTATGTTGACTTTGTCAGAACTACTCGGCTCTGTCTTTGCTCAGAAACAGTCATTGAGAACACATAAATGACTGGAACTTGTGCTTAATGGACACTAGAATTATATATAATTTTCACTTGTCGTAAAAAAATTGTATGTTGAAACTTAATCTCAATGTAATAGTATTAAGAATTAGGGCCTTGAGGAGGTGATTAGATCATGAGGGCAGATCCCTTGGGAATAGGACTAGTGCTCTCATGAAAGAGATCTGAGGGAGCATGTTTGCTCCTTCCTCCGTGCGAGGATGCAGCAAAAATATGCCATCTTTGAAGCTAAGACCAAGCCCTCACCAGATACCCAATCTGCTAGTACCTTGATCTTAGACTTCCCAGCCTCCAGAACTGTTAGCAATACAATTCTATTGTTTCTAAATTACCCAGTCTAAGATGTTTTGTTATATCAGCCCAAAAGTACTAAGATATCTCCAGTCCAAATGTCCAAAATGGGAAACATATAAATAAAATGAGAAATATTTTATGTTGGAATATTATATATAAGTTAAGCAGGAAAAATGAATAAGTAGGTAAATTATATGCATCTTACCATACATGTTTCTTCTTTCACTAAATATGATGGTAACTGAAAAAAATAAAGTTTTAAAATGCACACAACACAAGAACAAAGTTAGAAGATTGACACTATCCAACCTCAAGACTTACTATAAAGCTACAGTAATAAATACAATGTGTTACTGGTGAGAGAATAGACAAATAAGTCAATGGAAAATAATGGAGAGCCCAGAAATAGACCCACATAAATATAGTCAACTGATATTTGACAGAGGAGCAAAGGTAATACATGGGAGCAAAGAATGTCTTTTCAATCAATGAAACTGGAACAATTGGACATCCACATACTAAAAAAGTGCATCTGGAGACCTTATAACCTTTACAAAAATTAACTCTAAATGGATCATATATCTAAATGTAAAATGCAAAACAATAAAATTCTTAGAAGATAATATAGGAGATGTTGATGACCTTGAGTATGGCAATGACTTTTTAGATAATGACACCAAACACACAATCCATGAAAAAAATAATTGATAAGCTCACTTCATTAAAATTAAAAACTTCTGCTCTGCAAAAGACAATGCCAGGAGAATAAGAAGACAAGTCACAGACTGGGAGAAAATATTTGTGAAGGACATATCTGATAAAGACTATTATTCAAACTATACAAAGGACTCTTTAAAACTCAACAACAAGAAAGAAAAAAAATAACTCAATTAAAAATGGGCCAAAAACTTTAACAGACGTCTCATGGAAGAAAATATACAAATGCTACATAGCATCTGAAAAGATGTTTCACATCACAATGTTGTCAGGGAAATTCTAAGTAACACAACAATGAGATACACTACACTCTGTTAGAATGGCCAAAATATAGAACACTGACAACAAATGCTGGAGAGGATGTGAATCAACAGGTGCTCACACTCAGTGCTAGTGGGAATGCAAAATGGTACAGCCACTTTGGAAGACAGTGTGTGGTGGTTTCTTACAAAACTAAAAATACTCTTATTATGCGACCCAGCAATTGCACTCCTTGGCATTTACCCAAAGGACTTGAAAACTATGTCCACACAAAAACCTACACACAAATGTTTATATCAGATTTATTCATAATTGCCAAAATTTGAAAGTAACCAAGATGTCCTTAAATAGGTGAAAGGATAAATAAACTGTGGTACATCCAGACAATGGAATATTATTCAGTGCTAAAAGAAAACAAGTTATCAAGCCATGAAATATGGAGGAAATTTAAAAGCACATTATTAAGTGAAAAAAGCCAATATGAAAAGGCTACATACTGTGTGATTACAACTATATACCATTCTGGAAAAATTACAGAAACAATAAAAAGACCAGTGGTTGTTAGGGACTTAGTGGGGAGAGAAGGATGAATAGACACAGCACAGAGCATATTTGGGACAGTGCAAGTATTCTGTATGATACTATAAAAACATGTCATGATATATTTGTTCAAAACCATAGACTGTATAATACCAAGAGTAAACCTTAATGTAAACTATGGACTTTGGGTGATAATGATGTGTCAATGTAGGTCCATCAATTGTAATGTATGTACTATGGTGGGAGATGTTGGTAATGGGGGAGGCTATGTATGTGTAGGGGGCAGGGGCATGTAGGGGGCAGGGGGCATGGGAACTCTGTATCTTCTGCTCAATTTTCTGTGAACCTAAAATTGCTCTAGAAAATAAAGTTTATTTAGAAATGCATACGTTATATATTATTTATGAGTATACAATGTATTTATCATGTCTTTTTATTTTCTTTATTTCTGATGCTTTGACATGGAGGGAAGTTTTGCTGACCCTGGAGAGACAGCCCCTCCCAAGGCTAGCCAGTTCCTAGAGATAGGAGACTTCCCTGTGACTGCTCCTTTCATATGCAAATCACCCCAACCACCTCCTTTATCTGGCTCCTATAGTGCTCGCTCATACACTCAGGGCCACTGTTCCTCTGCCCTAATCATCCCAGGGCCAGGCACCAGACAACTAAACACAACCCCTATACCCTTCAGCCTGCTGAAATTACTCAAACTAGCCAATCCTAAACCTGCAATAGACTCTTGTCTACATTTCCCCCTAGCTCTCTCTGACTCCTGACCAATCTCAGTGCTTCCCAGCTTGGCACTGCATGGCTTGGTGTACCTCTCCCCTGGGGAACTGTACCAAATTTTCTTTTTAATAGCAATCCAGTCCTGATCTGTTGGCCTCATCACATCTGAGTAATAATGAAACCTACATTTAAAAACGGTTGTTTCTGTGGAAAGCAATATGAAGATACCTCAAAGAGATAGATACAGGTAGAACTACCATTTGATCCAGCAATCCCATTACTGGGCATCTACCCAAAGGAACAAAAGACATTCTATAAAAAAGACAGCTGCACTCGAATGTTTATAGCAGCACAATTCACAATTGCAAAGATGTGGAAACAACCCAAGTGCCCCTCAATACATGAGTGGATTAATAAAATGTGGTATATGTATACCATAGAGTTCTACTCAGCCACAAAATAAATGGTGATCTAGCACCTCTTGTATTACCCTGGATAGAGTTGGAACCCATTCTACTAAATGAAGTATCCCAAGAATGAAAAAACAAGCACCACATGTACTCACCATCAGATTGGTATTAACTGATCAACACTTAAGTGCATATATAGTAATAACATTCATCGGGTGTCAGGGAGATGGGAGCGGGGAGGAGGGGATGGGTATATACACACCATCTGGAGGATGGACGCGCTTGAAGCTCTGACTTGGGTGGGGCAAAGGCAATATATGTAACCTAAACATTTGTATCCCCATAATATGTTGAAATTAAAAAAAAAATAAAAACAATTGTTTATGGCTATATAACTATATTCAAGTATTTTTACAAAGCATTGACAGTATATACATTAAATCTGTCAAGTGATTATCTCTAAGAATGAGAGGAGGAATGAGCCTAGGGTGTTGGAATATCAGATTGTCAGGACTTTACATGTAGCAACATGCAAATATGGCAAAATGTTAAAAAAAAAAAAAACATTCTGTGTGGTGGGACAAGAGTGCTTCCTATGTGATTTTTAAAAAAATCCTTATTTCTATAATTTCTAAAAATAAAAATTATTTTTAAAAGGGTAACATTACCTATAACATTCAAAAGATGTGTTCAAGATAACATAAAGAGCAAAGACAGTATTTAGGAGATTCATATACCAATTGGGATGAAATTTGCCAAATAAGTTAAGGCAAGAAATGCAGAGAGGAGACACAAGAGCAGGTCCTCACAGGTAAGACACTCCAATTTATTTATTCACAACTTGTTCAGCATCCCTTCTCAGCAGGGCTAGTGTATCAGTTATCTATCACCACAGTAATGCTGTGTAACAACAACAGAGAACACAAAATCTCAGTGGCATACAGCAATAAACACTTATTGCTCACAGGTCTTTAGGTTGACTAAGCAGTTCTGTTGATCTGAGCTGAGCTCATCTAGACTTATTCATGTGTCTGTTGCCAGCTGTAGGACAGTTAAATAGCTTCCCTTGACTGAACTGTGTCACTAGTCTGGGCCTGCCTGGCTCTGTCCCCATGACTTCTCATCAGCAGGCTAGCCCAGGCTTATTCTCACAGCAAAGACAGAGCAGCAAGAGAGTGCAAGAAGAAACACACAGGGCCGCTTAGGATCTAGGCTCAGAATTGCACTGTCAATTCCCCACATGGTATATGCCAAGACAAGTGTAGACTAAGCCTCTTTAATGGAAGGAGTAAACAAATCAAGACCATTACTATAATCAATCTACCGCAGTTAGATAAGAACTGTCTTGGTGTATAGTTTCTCCAGTTTATTTTATTCACTGAGAAAGTTAAGAAGAAGCAGGACTGAGCAGGAATGAGCTCTATGAGGGTTTGTTTTTTTTAAATGGATCTTTATGTGTTCCTGCTTGAGATAATCCCTTAATATGTCAATATTTTATCAGCTGACCTAGAGTTTACCAGAGCATTGTAACCTAAGAAACATAAGGCTCAGTTTCTTCAGAAATGCAGCCTGAAGAAAGCTAACTTCTCTGATTGTTTATCGAAGCAAGGATAGAATTAAAGGCTGGGGAGATTAAAGTCTCTGAAGGGCTACCTTCAGGCTATGATGACAATTATAGTCTTACCAGAATGCCTGTAAAGACTTCTCAAAGGAACTCTGTGGGAAAACATGGTGGGAAAACATTGGGTATGACTATATCCCTATCTTGGGAAGTCCTAACTCACATTAGGTTTAAACACTGTTGTTGCCAGCCCAATATCCATTCCCTCTTCCTTTTTTTTTTTTTTTAATTAACAAATCCTTGATTTTGCTTTAAGACAGCAATGTACCAGTTAAAAAAAATACTCATTACTCCAGACTCACTTACAGCTAGGGATAGTCCCATGACCCGAGACATAAGCACAAATTAACTATGTAGACAACTGAGAAAAACATATTTCCTCCCTGAAATATGGTGGTGCCATCACCCACCATCTGCCCTTGACTCTCCAGCCTGTGTTAGGGAACGTGGAGGGGAGTGAGGGAAGAAGCCTGAGCACCAGCAGCATTCTGAATGAAACTACCATTCCACTCCAGACACTGTCTCTGCATTTATTTTTTCTGCATAAGAAAACTAAAACCCCACTTGTTTATATCAACACAATCAGGTATCTGTCACATGCAGCCAAATGCAAATCTAAATAATATCTGAGTTATATGAATTTCTGCACTAAAAAAATAAAGCTCATAGCTAGATTTAGTTATTCTACAATGTATGTATACTTCAAAACATCATGTTGTACATGATAAATATATACAAGCATATCTTTCAATTTAAGAAACATAATAAAATAATGAAGAGGTAAAAGACCTAAATAAATAAATAAGGGGGTGGGGAAGATCAGTCCTTCCCAAATTTATTTGCACACAACACTTTTAAGAAAGTATTTTATTTTTACTTGACACAATGTATGAACAATGTTCCACAGAATATCTATTTGGAAAATTCAGTTTTATTTTATATTATAAAAATCTTTTACAACAGCCTGTTTCACTGGTTAAAGTTCTGAATTAATGAGATCAATGCATAAAACTAATCTTTATATGACAAATTAGTTTCACCTTGTAACACTACCCTATCTTGGACTAGACACCATTGGCTCATCCATGAACCCATTCATCAAAAAATATTTATTGGTCACCTAGTAGGTTCCAAGCTCTCTGCTAGGTCCTGAGGCTATGAAGATAATTTAATCCTGTTCCCAGATCTTGGTTAGCTTGAGGTTAGTGTGACAAAATAATTAATTATAATGTAATGTATCTAACATTCTCTGTTACTACAATTTAAGAACCCTTCCAAACATCCAGGAACACCATCATGATTCTTTGGATTCATGAATATTTGGCTACACATACACACTGTCAGGCTCATGGGAAAAACTAGGAAGGGATCTGAGCCAACTATCCCACATTCATATCTTTCAAAACAAATTTTTTATTGACACATAATTCATGTACATATTTTCACAGAACATGGGATAACTTGACAAATTCATATAATCAAATCAGGGTAATTGGGATATCTATCATCTTAAATTTCTATCTTTTCTTTGTGCTAGTAACACTCAAATGGCTCTCCTCTGGCTATTTTGAAATGTACAATAGATTCATGTTAACGGTAGTTACCCTACTGATCTATCAAACACCCAGTCTTATTCCTTCTATCTCACTATATATTTGTTCCCATTAATAAACCTTCATTCATCCTCCACCCCCCCCCCCAACCTTTCTGACCTCTGGTAACCACGAATCTATTCTCTATCTTCATGAGATCCACATTTTTAACTCCCACATGTGAATGAGACATGCAATATTTATCTTTGTGTGCTTGGCTTATTTAACTAACATGATTACCTCCAATTCCATCCATGTTGCTGCAAATGGCAGGATTTCATTCTTTCTTATGGCTAAATAATATTCCATTGTGTATATGTACATTTTCTTTATCCATTCATCCATTAATGGGCACCTAGGTTGAATCTATATTTTAGTTATAGTTATTAGTGCTTCAGTGAACATGGGAGTATATGTATCTCTTCAATATATTGATTTTTTTTCTTTTGGCTATATACCCAGTAGTGGAATTGCTGGATTACAGTCCTATTTTTAGTTTTTTGAGGAATTTCCATACTGTTTTGCATAGTAGTTATACTAATTTGCATTCCCATCAACAGTGTACAAGTGTTCCCCTTTCTCTATATCCATGAAGACATACATTATTCTATGTCTTTTTGCTAAGAGCCATTCTAACTGGAGTCAGGTGGTATCTCATGGTAGTTTTAATTGGCATTTCTCTGATGATTGGTGATAGTGAATATTTTTTCATATACCTATTGGCCATTTGCTTTTTCTGAGAAAGGTCTATTCAGATCTTTTACCCATTTTTTAATCAGATTGCTTTTTTTTTTTTTGCTATTGGGTTGCTTGAGCTTGTTATATATTCTGGTTATTAATCCCTTGTCAGATGGATAGTTTGCAAATATTTTTTCCATTCTGTAGATTGTCTCTTCACTCTATTGACCTTTGCTGTACTGAAGCTTTTTGGCTTGATATAATCCTATTTGTCTATTTTTGCTTTTGTTTCCTCTCTTTGTGAGATCTTATACAAAAAAATCTTTGCCCAGACCAATGTTCTGGAGTGTTTCCCCAATGTTTTCTTTTAGTAGTTTCATAGTTTCAGATCATAGATTCAAATGGGAAAGATCTTCCATGCTCATGGATTGGAAGAGTTAATATTGCGAAAATGACAATATTACCCAAGGCAATTTAAAAATTGAAAAAATGTAGGCAAGGTGAGGGGAGTAAGGTTTTATAGTACTATTTTGGTTTTGGTTTTATTTTTATTATTTTTTTAATTTAAATTTTTTTATTTTTTGTTTCAGCATATTACAGGGGTAAAAATGTTTAGGTTACATATATTGCCTGTGCCCCACCCCCATCCCCCAGATGGTGCGCACCACACCCATTAGTTGTGAATGTACCCATCTCCTCCCACCTGCCCAACACCCGATGAATGTTGCTACTATATGTGCACATAAGTGTTGATCAGTCACTACCAATTTGATGGTGAGTACATATGGTGCTTATTTTTCCATTCTTGGGATACTTTACTTAGTAGAATGGGTTCCAGCTCTATCCAGGATAATACAAGAGGTAGGTGCTAGATCACCATTGTTTTTTGTGGCTGAGTAGAACTCCATGGCATACATATACCACATTTTATTAATCCACCCATGTATTGATTGGCACTTGGGTTGTTTCCACATCTTTGCAATTGTGAATTGTGCTGCTATAAACATTCGAGTGCAGCTGTCTTTTTTATAGAATGTCTTTTGTTCCTTTGCATAGATGCCCAGTAATGGGATTGCTGGGTCAAATGGTAGTTCTACCTGTAGCTCTTGGAGGTATCTGAAAGAATCTCAGGGACTTAAGGGACTTGTTTTTGTTTTTAAGCTTAGAGATTGGCAGTGAACTGTTTTATGCCTTGTAAGGTTGTCTTTTACCTGCTGTGATCTGAGTGAGTGACCTTGAACTTTAGGCCACTTGGGATTTTGACCTTGTCCATTTCACTTCTGCTTCTGACAGCATTATGCACAGGTAAGTAGCTGTTACACAGACAGGGACTACGGGCATTTGCCTTACCTTCCAGGGAGAGGAAATTAGGGAGGATCTCAACTAACAGAAGTTGGCCAAAAAAGCCTCAGTAAACTAGGGCAAGGATTCAATTACAGGGGACAAAAACCTTTCCATATACAGGCCTCATAGACATTAAGAATTTGAACTTTATCTTTTAGGTTTTCTGTGTTTTGCAGATAGGCATGCAGTCCAGGACTGTAAACTGATGCTAAATTCCTTGTGAGCTTTAGTATATGCAAGCTTCTAGTTTTAAATGTTTGTTCCAGGGCTCAGTAGGCAGTGTAGATAAACTTCCTGAGATTCCATTAATTTTGCTCATCATTCAAGGATAAGGGTGGTACTGTCAAGAGGATAGTCTCTTGGATCCATGAAACTTATTCATACTCTCATAAAAGCTACTCCCAGCACATAATTTCAGGTTAGTTCTGGATCTTTTATTTATATAAATTCAGGCCATGGCTTTAGATTTAAATTTCAGAGAACAAATCTGAAGGGAGAATTCAAATAGCTTGTCTATTTTCTCCTCCCTGAGTGGAAAAATCTCACCTAGGTGATAATCCCTCATCAAACTAGGACTCATTCTCTTATATTCCTGCCTGGATCCTCATGGTGGCTTACCATTGCTATGTCTTCCTTTAGAGGTCTATATTCCATTTATTTATCCAGCATGTTCCACCAGAGTTCAGGTAACATGTCCATGTTCACCCAAAGCTGTCATATGGACCCCTGCCTCCTAATTCTTCCAGCGTTTTCTACTGATATTCCTGGTGTTCTTGTCTCCAATCTGTCAAGAATTTTTGTAAATATTTAGAATAGCAGTCCCAATCTTTAAGGTAGTAGGATCCCAATTGCTTGTATTATGAATTTTCTACCTGCAGGTTTAAGGGGTTGCCTCTCAATTGTTTTTTGGATCCTCATCCTTGGCAGGGTCTATAAATAGTCTTGTCTGCTCTATCATATCTCCTCTCTCATTCTACCCAAAATTTCTTTGGATCTCTGCCACAGTTTCTGATCTAATAACAACTAAATGTCTTCTCCTTTTCTAATCCTATTGCTAAGGATAGATTTGAGTATATATTATTTTCCCATTTATCTTTTCTGGCCTTAGTGTCTCATTTTCCCTTCAACTCTGTCCAGTCTGACTTCTGCAATCCCAACATTTCTTTTTAGGAAATTAATTTCTTCCTGTAGATAATTGTTTTTCAGGAAGTGTAACTAATACCAAGGCAGGATAATCCCTTTTTGGTGAGACTCTCCTATACATTGCAAATGGTTTAGTATCCCTGGCTCCTGCTCACTAAATGCCAAGAGCACTCTCCAGTTTTACTATGGAAATTGAGAACTCACTGCTATGATTGGGTCATGGCTTTCTGGTGAGTGGGTCCAACTATGCCTGACCAATGGCCTGCAAATTTTGCCTGCTCTCAGCCCTGGAGTGCCCCAGGAGAGGTTATAGAACATTGAGAATGTTACAAGCTCCAGGCTTGCCTCTGGAAAGGAAGAAGCAGAAAAGCTAGGAAAAAAAATGTTTCCACAGCAATGCCAAGGAAACATGTCTGATCTGAAATTGGAGACCTCTGAGAAGCAAAGCGGGAAGCCTGGATCATCTGGAAAATAGGAAGATGTCAGTGGATCACTTGCTTCCACAGTACAGCCAAGAACCAAAGCCTATTTGGAATTGTCTGGGGAAAAATGGAGGGGGAGGGGGATAAATTAAGATTAGTTTTCTGTGAAGGGGAGCACAGTTGGAGCAGGAACTGAAGTGGGATACAGGGTAAGAAAGCGTTTTTATACAATAGAGATCAGAGAGTATGTTTGTATGTATGATACCAGTAGCTGCCTCAGAAAATGGTGACTTCCACTTCCTCTCCATAACATAGAATCCTTGAGAAAAGTAAGAAAAATCATTTGCCCTAAAGGAATATATGTGTGTGTCTCTCTATATACATACACCTACACATATATATTCAAGTGTAATGGTGTAAAAAAATAATCTTCACATCTATAGTATGTCACTTTCATATCCCCAGATTCAATGAAAATAGAAGTTCTGATGAAAATAAAGTGTTCTGAAAAGGAAAAGCAGGTCATTTTAAGAACAATTAAGCTCAAAAAAGTTTGAGTATTGTCTTCTTGGTGGGCCCAGTTGTAGAATGCAATCCAGAAAAAGCACAATTTGTAAAATATTCTTAGAGATGATGAGTTTTTGAGATGTTTTATTTTAGTGCTTTCATTTTCTATAATGGAATGAGATAATAAATCCCTATTTGTGTCTGAGTAGTCCAAAATAGCTTGTAAGAATAGAAAAATCTGACAGTTGCTGAGAAAAAAAGGAAAAAAAAACATGAAAATAGCTGAATCTGTCCAATCTTGTATTTATCCATTCAGGCTATAAGTGGTGTTATTGTTGAAAAGAAGTTAAGAAATTTTCTTTAGAGAAAAAACTTTTTTGTGGATAAAAATGGCATTTATTGCTCACTAAATACAAATGTGCACCATTAATTTTATTCCTTTCTGTTGATAACTAGTAAAAATATAATAGTGGATTATCATTCATTCATTCATTCATTCTGAAAATACTAACAAGTCTCAGCATGGGCTAGACCCAGGGTGCAGCACTGACAGAAATGGACTCCAGCAGGAATAAAATGTATTCTTTTCCTCAAAGAACCTTATAATTTTCATAAATTAAAATCAAGATGAAGGACACAAACAGGCAATTCATAAATGAAGAATAACTGATTGTCTAGAAACATATAAAATAGTCATCTTCACTAGTAATCACTAAATGTAACTTTAAAATTGCGATAAGATACTGTTTTTCATCAACCAACTCAGGAGAAATTTTCCAACAATAATACACAGGATTGGTACATAAAAATAGGCCCATTTATTATTAGTTGGAACATAAATTGGAAAAGTCTTTCTGGTATATAATCTGGCAAAATATATTAAATTAAATGTTTTCATATTCTGTGGTACAAGTTTACTTCCAGGAATTTCAACTAAAAAACTAGATTACTGAAGTCCTCATAAATGGAGCAATTAAAATTTTTATTCTGGTGAGTGGGTTCAAATATGCCTGACCAATAGCCTGGTTTGCTGATTTTGCCTGCTCTGAGCCCTAGAGTGCCCCAGGAGAGGTTGTGGAACATTGGGAAAGTGTCACAAGTTCCAGGCTTGTCTCTGGAAGGGAAGAAGCAGGAAAACTAGTAAAAAAATGTTTCCACAGCAATGCCAAGGAAACATGTCTGACCTGACATAAGAGACCTCCTAAAAACCCAGCGGAAGCCTAGACCATCTGGAAAATAGGAAGATGTCAGTGCAATAAATAGAGTCAGAGATAGAATTAAAGTGTAGGTTTTTTTCTTGATATATTCTTTAATTATTTTTGTGTGTGTGATCTAAGTTGTCATCTTTTTAGAGTATCTTGTTATATCTATAAAATGGTTTTTGTAAGCCTCATGATAACCACAATGCAAAAACCTTTAATAGATATACTAAAAATAAAAAACAACAAACTAAGACATACTAGCACAGAAAATCATTTAACCACAAAGGAAGACAGTAAGAAAGGAAGAAAGGAAGAGAGGATTTACCAAACAATGAGAAAACAAGCAATAAAATGGCAATAGTAAGTCTTTACTTAGCAATAACAACAATGAATGTAAATGGTCTCTGTTCTCTGATTAGAAGGCTGAATAGATAAATAAACAAGACCCAACTACATGCTGCCTACAAGAAATCCACTTCATCTATAAAGACACACATAGACTGAAAGTGAAGAAAAAGAAAAAGATATCACATGCAAGTGGAAACCAAAAAAAGAGTAAGAATAGCTATATTTATCAAGATAAAATATATTACAAATATAGTATACATACAAAATGTGGTGTGTGGTGTATATATATATATACACACAAATATATACAAATGTGACATATACACAAAATGGAATTGTCTTCTCACTATTACAGCAGGCTCCAGAGCCTTCTCTCTCCTGTGCACAATGGCAACTCTTAAGGAAAAACTCATTGCACCAGTTGCTGAAGAAGAGGCAGCAGTCCCAGACAATAAGATCACTGTAGTGGGTGTTGGACAAGTTGGTATGGCATGTGCTATCAGCATTCTGGGAAAGTCTCTGGCTGATGAACTTGTTCTTGTGGATGTTTTGGAAGATAAGCTTAAAGGAGAAATGATGGATCTGCAGCATGAGAGCTTATTTCTTCAGACATCTAAAATTGTGGCAGATAAAGATTACTCTGTGACCACCAATTCTAAGATTGTGGTGGTAACTGTAGGCATCTATCAGCAAGAGGGGGAGAGTCGTCTCAATCTGATGCAGAGAAATGTTAATGTCTTCAAGTTCATTATTCCCCAGATCATCAAGTACAGTCCTGATTGCATCATAATTGTGGTTTCCAACCCAGCGGACATTCATACATATGTTACCTGGAAACTAAGTGGATTACCCAAGAACCATGTGATTGGAAGTGGGTGTAATCTGGATTCTGCTAGATTTGGCTATCTCATGGCTGAAAACCTTGGCATTCATCCCAGCAGCTGTCATGGATGGATTTGGAGAGAACATGAAGACTCAAGTGTGGCTGTGTGGAGTGGAGTGAGTGTGGCAGGTGTTTCTTTCCAGGAATTGAATACATAAATGGGAACAGACAATGATAGTGAAAATTGGAAAGAAGTGCATAAGATGGTAGTTGAGAGTGCCTATGAAGTTATCAAGCTAAAAGGATATACCAATTGGGCCATTGGATTAAGTGCAGCAGATCTTATTGAATCCATGCTGAAAAATCTATCCAGGATTCATCCAGTATCAACAGTGGTGAAGGAGATGTATGGCATTGAGAATGAAGTCTTCCTGAGCCTCCCATGTATCCTCAATGCTTGGGGATTAACCAGTGTTATCAACCAGAAGCTAAAGGATGATGAGGTTGCTCAGCTCAAGAAAAGTGCAGATACCCTGTGGGACATCCAGAAGGATCTAAAAGACCTGTGACAACTGAGCTCTAGGCTGTAGAAATTCAAAAACTACAATGTGATTAACCCTGAGCCTTTAGTTTTCGTCCATGTACATGGATCATAGTTTGCTTTTATCTTCCTAAATAAGTGAATTTGGGCTCAAAGAATCAAAGCCTATGCTTGCTTTAATGCTAGCAATATGAGCCCTTGAACAAATAAAATTAACTATCATAGTGTGCTTCTAAAAAAAACAAAAACAAAAAAAACCCAAAATGGAATGCTTTTTCACCCATAAAAAGGAATGAATTCATTTCTTTTGAAGCAACATGGATGAAACTGGAGGCCATTAAGTGAAATAAGTCAGACACAGAAAGATAAATACCACATATTCTGACTTTTAGTAGGAGCTAAATAATGGGTACACATGGACATATAGTGTGGAATGATGGACAATGGTGACTTGGAAGGGTGAAGGGGTAGAAAAGATTATGAGAAATTATGTAATGGGTACAATGTACATTATTTGGATGATGGATACCCTAAAAGCCCTGACTTCACCACTACAAAAGCTATGCAAGTAACAAAATAACACTTGTACCCCATAAATTTATATAAATTTTTTTAAAAATTTAAATTTTAAAAAGCCTCCCATCAAAAAAATCCCAGAACCTGATTACTTCACTGTTGAATTCTACCAAACATTTAAAGATGAATTAATACCAATTCTACTCAAACCCTTCAAAAAAAATTAAAGAGGAGAAAATACTTCTGAACTCATTCTACAAGGCCAGCGTTACCCTGATCCCCAAAATAGACAAGGGCACAACAAAAAAGGAAAAAGGGAAAACCAATATCACTGATCAACATATATGCAAAACTCAACAAAATATTAGCAAACTGAATTCAATTACATATTGAAAAGATCATTCACCATGATCAAGAGGAATTCATCCCAGGGATGGTTCAACCTACACAAATCAATAAATATGATACATCACATTAAGATGACCAAGAACAAAAACTACATATTAATTTCAATAGATGCTTAAAAAGCATTCAAAATATTCAACATTCCTCCATGATAAAAACCCTCCACAAACTGGATACAAAAGGTACAACATACCTTAAAATAATAAAGGCCATATATGACAAGCCTGCAACCAACATCATACTGACTGGGGAAAAATTGAAAGCCTTTCCTCTGAAATCTGGAACAAAATAAGAATGCTCACTTTCACTACTTTTATTCAACATAATACTGGAAGTCCTGTCCAGAGCAATTAGGCAAGAAAAAGAAATAAAGGGCATCTAAATTGGAAAAGAAGAAGTCAAATTGGCTTTGTCTGCAGATGACATGATCTTATATTTAGAAAAATCTAAAGACTCCACCAAAAAACTGTTAGAACTAATAAAAGAATTTAGTAAAGTTGCAGGATACAAAATCCACATGCAGAATTTGTAGCATTTATTACATTGAAAATAACAATCTGGAAAAGAAATCAAGAAAGTAACACCACTTACAATAGCTACAAAGAATATAAAATACCTAGGACTAAATTTTTTATGATCAAACTTTGCCTTTTATTTATTTTTTAATTTAGTTTAAAGGTTTAAAAGTCTTATACTAAATTCAGTTTATTTGAGACTTGATTTTTTTTAATTTCAGAGTATTACAGAAGTACAAATGCTTTGGTTACATAAATTGCTTTTGCACTGCTCAACAAACCTGCCTATCCCCCAGACAGCATGCAATTCATCTGTTAGGTGTGAATTTACCCATCCCTTTCTCCCCCACCACCTGCCCAACACCCTATGAATGTTACCTCCCATATGTATACATTAGTGTTGATCAATTAATACCAATTTAATGGTGAGTAAATGTGGTGTTTGTTTTCCATTCTTATGATACTTCACTCAGAAGAATGGGTTCCAGCTCCATCCAGGATAAAACAATATATAGTTCATCATTTTTTTTATGGCTGAGTAGTACTACATGGTATATATATGCCACATTTTACTAATCCCTAGGAATCAATTTAACCAAAGATGTGAAGTATCTATACAAGGAAAACTATAAAGCAATGATGAAAGAAATTGAAAAGGACACACAAAAAAAGAAGTATATTCCATGCTCATGGATAGGAAGAATTAATATTGTTAAAATGACATACTACCCAAAGCAATTTACAGATTCATTGCAATCCTTATCAAAATACCAATGATATTCCCCACAGAAATAGAAAAAACAGTTCTAAAATTTATATTGAACCACAAAAGACCCCAAATAGCCAAAGCAATGATGAATAAAAAGAATAAAGCTGGAGGCATCATGCTACCTGACTTCAAAATATACTACAACGACATAGTAACCAAATCAGCTTGGTACTAGCATAAAAACAGACACACAGATCATTGAAACAGAAAAGAGAACCCAGATGTAAGTGCATGCATTTTCAGCCAACTCGTTTTTGACAGAGGCATCAAGACAGCCAACATACAATGGGGAAAGGGTAGTCTCTTCAAAAAGTGGTGCTGAGAAAACTGGATATCCATATGCAGAAGAATGAAACTAGAGCTCTCTAATCATATACAAAAACCAAATAAAAATGGATTAAAGACTTAAATCTAAGTTAAGATCTAAAACTATGAAACTACTAGAACAAAACATTGGGGAAATGCTCCAGAACATTGGTCTAGGTAATATTTTTTTGTGTGAGACCTCAAAAGCAGAGGAAACAAAAGCGAAAATAGGCAAATGAGATTATATCAAGTTAAAAAACTTCTGTACAGCAAAGTGAAGACACAACCTACAGAATGGAAAAAATATTTGCAAACTATTCATCTGACAAGGGATTAGTAACAAGAATATATAACAAGCTCAAACAACTCAATGATGAAAAACGAGCAATCTGATTTAAGAAATGGGCAAAAGATCTGAATAGATATTTCTTAAAAAAAGACATACGAATGGCCAATAGGTATATGAAAAAATGCTCAATATCACCAATCATCAGAGAAATGCAAATCAAATCCATAATAACATATTATCTCACCTCAGAATGGCTCTTAGCAAAAAGAGAATAATGAATGTTGGCAAGGATGTAGAGAAAGGGGAACACTTGTGTGGCAATACAAATTTGTACAGCCACTATGCAAAACAGTTTGGAGGTTGCTCAAATATCTAAAAATAGAACTGCCATATGACCCAGCAATTCCACTCCTGGGAATTCCATTCCTATCTAAAAGAAAGGAAATCAGTATATGGAAAAGATACCTATACTGCCATGGTCACTGCAGCACTGTTCACAATAGCCAAAGTGTGGAATCAACCTAAATTCCCATCAATAGGTGAATGGATAAAGAAAATCTGGTATATATACAATGGAATATTATTCAATCATAACAAAAAGAATGAAATCCTGTCATTTGCAGCAATATGGAACTGGAGGTCATTATATTAAGTGAAATAAGCCAAGCACAGAAAGACAAATATCACATGTTTTCACTACATGTGGGAGCTAGAAAGTGAATCTCATGAAGATAGAGAGTAGATTGGTAGTTACCAGAAGCCAGGAAGGGTAGGTGGGAGACGAGGATGAAGAAAGATTGATTCGTGGGTACGAATATAGTTAGAAGAAATAAGTCCCTGTGTTTGACAGATAGGTAGGGTGACTATAGTTAACATTAATCAATTGTACATTTCAAAATAGCTAGAGTGCCATTGGAGTGTTATAAACATAAAGAAAGGATAAGTAGGGGAGGGAGCCACCCAAGGAGAAAGACAACATAACTTTGATACCAAAACCAGGAAAGGATGCAACAAAAAAAAAGAAAACTACAGACAAATATCCCTTATGAATATAGATGCAAAAATTCTCAATAAAATCCTAGCACATCGAATC
>CM052444.1:15793758-15893491 GCA_028533085.1 Varecia variegata
GTCCATCAATTCATGAATGGATTAGTAAAATGTGGTATCTTTATACCATGGAATATTACTCAGCTATAAGAATAACGATGATATAACATCTCTTTGGTTCTCCTGGGGAGAGTTGGAACCCATTCTATTAAGTGAAGTATCCCAAGAATGGAAAAATAAGCACCACCATAAAATTGGTTTCCCTGGTCAACACCTGGGTGCACATTTGGGAATGATACCAATTGGGTGTTGGACAGAGGTGGAGGAGGGGATGGGTGTATATCTACATGATGAGAGAGAAGCGCACTGTCAGGGGAATGGACATGCTTGAAGATCTGACTCGGGGTGTTGGGGGTGGTGGAGGGGATGGGTGTATACCTACATGATGAGTGCTATGTGCACTGTCGGGGGAATGGACACCCTCGAGGCTCAGACTCGGGGGGGTTGGGAGGGGCATGGGCAATATACTTAACCAGAACTGTTGTACCCCCATAATAAGCTATAATAAATAAACAAGCAAACAAAAAAAAAAAAAGAAAGGATCAGTAGTTAAGGTAACGTATATCCTAATTACCCTGATTTGATCATATGAATGTATACATATGATTCAAATGTGATACAAATTATCACATGTACTATCAAAATATGTATTATTTATGTATCAATAATAAATATACAAATAAATAAATATTTTAAAAAGGAAAAGTCATATCTTGCCTGTGGCTATTAAAAAATAATTAAGGATAAGCATTAAAATAAAAAAAAAATTGGGCGTCCCACCTGCCGCCGCCGGTGATTCCGGGCCCGCAGCCCACCGCTGGCGGCTGGGTGCAGCTGAGGGCTGGGGCGCCCGGGACTCGCGTCTGTGGGTGTCGCCCCCGCAGCCGAGGCGCGGAAGGGGGACGTCCCGGCCTCGGGGCCACTACCCTCGCTTTTTCTGCATTGTCGCGAACGCCGTCCGCCTGGGAGGCACCGGGCAACCGGTGTGATGAGTGCCAAGGAGGACCAGGAGATGGAACTAGAAGCATTACGTTCTATTTATGAAGGAGAAGAAAGTTTCCGGGAATTAAGTCCAGTTTCATTTCAATATAGGATAGGTGAAAATGGTGATCCCAAAGCCTTCTTAATAGAGATTTCCTGGACAGAAACATATCCCCAAACACCTCCAATTATATCTATGAACAGTTTTTTTAACAACACCATATCATCAGCTGTAAAGCAGAGTATATTAGCCAAGTTGCAAGAAGCAGTAGAAGTTAATCTTGGAACCGCTATGACCTATACGTTATTTGAATATGCCAAGGACAATAAAGAGCAGTTCATGGAGAATCACCATCCCATTAATTCTGCAGCATCAATGAGCAACATGATCTCAGCTGAAACTCCTAATACAGCCTCATCAAGTAAGAAAAAAGACAAAAAAGAACAACTTTCAAAAGCTCAGAAACGTAAGCTGGCAGATAAAACAGATCACAAAGGAGAACTTCCTCGAGGTTGGAACTGGGTTGATGTCGTAAAGCATTTAAGCAAAACTGGCTCTAAAGATGATGAATAGTGCTTGGAATTTGAGACAAGGAAAGAAGATTCTTTTAAAAGTAAACTGGGTTCACAGTCTTTCATTACTATTTTATGGTATTGAGGTGGCTTTTTATAAAACAATTTTTTGTATGTTTCTTACATTAAAGATGTGAGCTGAAAGTTCATGAAGAGATCTGGTTGTATTAAATTATTTTCACAAACTTGCCTTAATAAAAGGTGAAAATGTAACTGTTTAGTATACTTTATGAAGCCTGTTGAGCTTTAAAAGTGGACAAATATGGGGAAAAATAATCAGTGTTAATTTATATTATCTTATTCTATTGGATGTGGTATTTTTTAAAGGAGTATGAAGCCCTTTTCAAACTGTCAGCCCAGTGGAGTTGAATATTGACTGAACAGTTATTCCATAGCATGATCCATTTTAATAGGCCTCTCATCTTAAGCAAAGTCTTTATCTCTTCTTTCGCTTAATTACTGAACCATAAATTGCTTCAGAGAAATTTAAATACCTGTATTTCAACTTTATACATGACACTCTTTGTAGTTCCTTTTTATTTTTCAAGACTGAACTGCTTCCCTTTAATAAATTGATATCTATTTATACTTTTCTCTTGATTTGGGTCAAGATGGTTGACCATGAGAGCTTTCAATGGTATGTGGAATAGGAGAATATAAAATCTGCCAGATACTTTAGAAAAGCATTTGATTAAGGAGTGCTGGCTCTTATTTACATTCTCTTTGATGCATACACCAGGATGGGAGTAAAAGATGCCTTAATATTTAATTTTTATATTGCTGGAAACAGTGATTTTAATAAATTCCTATTTATCTGCTACTGTGTGTTTTTAGTTGTTGGATAACTGAGGTCTTCTAAATGGTTCAACAGAAAACCACCTCTCAACTCTTATTTCTTTTTGGAGTATCTTTTCAAGTGTGAAAATATATCTCAATCTGAGCATCTTTTTAATAATGTACATGGAAGTCTTCCAAATGCTGGACTGTTACAGTGCTTGATTTTTTAATCATTAATAGAAGAAACTGTTCGTATAGTTTTACCAAGAAAAGTTACTGGTGTTTATGGTTTACAGTGATTTTGTATATGTTCCTCAGCTTTAAGAACACTTAGAACTACTGCTGTATCTGAAAGGGTTGATTGTTAGTTCCTCAAGGTATACCTGTGCAGCTTGGGTCTGAGTTTTTGAAGAATAATTAACTTTTAAAGAAGTTATCTTAGCATTAGAGCAGCTTGAGTTGTATCCATGGTTTTTACTGGTTAACTTTAGCTTTGGTTAAATTGTTTGAATTATAAAGTAAGCATAATTACAAGGAAGTTTAGTCTCATTTTCAAAAGCTGAATAATTTTATTTTTTGAATTAGAGCAAAATATGTTAAAATTCAGGACCACTGGAATATACCAACTTTCGTTACGGGATTGTGTATGTGTGGTTTTTATTGTTGTGTTGATTTGTCTGCTTATTTTTTTAAGAAACATATGCTAGTGGAAGAAAATGTTTTGTTCTGAAGATTCTGAACAAAATCTGTTCAGGCTTATCTTGGCTCATGGATTACAAAGAATAATGCTAGCTATATGCCAATGAACTATTTTTACTCTTTTTATATGAAATGTATGAATTTCTAGGGGTGACGGTGAGAGTGGTGCCTCTAATTACCTTATATAAAACACTTGAACAGTCTCATCATATTGCCATCACTGTTTAATACTCTCAGTAAATTTTCTCAATGTCTGTTTACTTAAAATTGTGTAGAGAGACATAATTAATAAGCAATAAAGTCTGAATTACACACACACAAAATAAATAAATAAATAAATAAATAAATAAAAATTATATGGTGGTGATGGTTGCACAACTCTGTAAATATGCTAAACAAAAATGATTGAATTCTACACATTAAAAGGGTGAATTTTTTGACATAAAATTATATCTCAATAAAACTCTTATTTAAAAAAGATTGTTGTAGTTGGAAATACTCTTTTAAACATTGGCCTAGGCAAAGAATTTATGAGGAAGACCCCAAAGACAATCACAGCAACACCAAAAATAAATAAATGGGACCTGATTAAATTAAAAATCTTCTGCACAGCCAAAGAAACTACCACAAGAGCAGACAACCTACAGAATGGGAGAAAATATTCGTATGTTACACATCCGATAAAGGACTGATAACTAGAATCTATTTAGAACTCAGAAAAATATGCAATAAAAAATCAAACAACCCTATCAAAAAGTGGGCAAAGGATATGAACAGAAACTTTTCAAAAGAAGACAGACTAATGGCCAGCAAACATACGAAAAAATGCTCAACATCTCTAATTATCAGGGAAATGCAAATCAAAACCACAATGAAATATCACTTATCTCCAGTGAAAATGGCCTTTATCAAAAGTCCCAAAACAATAAATGTTGGAGTGGATGTGGAGAGATAGGAACACTCATACCCTGCTGTTGGGACTGAAAACTAGTGCAACCTCTGTGGAAAGCAATATGGGGATACCTCAAAGAGATACAAGTAGATCTACCACTGATGATGCAGGAATCCCATTACTGGGCATCTACCCAAAAGAACAAAAGACATTCTATAAAAAAGACAGCTGCATTAGAATGTTTATAGCAGCACAATTCACAATTGCAAAGATGTGGAAACAACCCAAGTGCCCATCAATACATGAGTGGATTAATAAAATGTGGTATGCTTATGCTATGGAGTACCATTCAGCTATAAGAAACAATGGTGATCCAGCACCTCTTGTATTTTCCTGGATAGAGCTGGAACCCATCCTACTAAGTAAAGTATCTCAAGAATGGAAAAATAAGCACCACATGTACTCACCATCAAATTGGTTTTAACTGATCAACACTTAAGTGCACATATAAGAATAACATTCATTGAGCGTCAGGCAGATGGGAGAGGAAAGGAGGGGATGGGTATATACATACATAATGAGTGTGATGCGCACCGTCTAGGGGATAGACATGCTTGAAGCTCTGACTCGGGTGGGGGGTGGGGGCAAGGGCAATATATGTAACCTAAACATTTGTACCCCCATAATATGTTGAAATAAAAAAAAAAAGATTGTTGTAAAGACCAAAGGTGATAATCTATGCACAATGTTAGACACAGTGCCTAGTACATAGTCAACAGAATAACTACTGCTATTTTAGGTTGAATTCATGAAGCTTTGTGTAGTCACTGGGGAAAAAAAAATGGATGAGTCAATTTTCATTTGTAAAGAAAATGATCACAAATCATGGTGTGGGGTCTGGTGTTCTTATGGCCAAGGCAGCTGTGAAGTCCCATTTCCCTGAGGCCAGCTGGCGGGGGTGCCTATGTTTTGGTGGCAGAGGGCAGAACAAGGGTCATTGCTCAGATCTGGAACATTTCTGGTCTGTGTGGGTTAGGTATGGACAAAAACTTTCCAATGCCCTCAGGCTAGAACAGAGAAGTGCAGGCCTCACCAGAGCTAATCTTGATGATAAGAAACCACAAATTAGGGGGAAATTTCCCACAAAATATCAGATATTTTGACCAATGTTAAGAACACAGTTTCTGCCACTAAGAGAGGAAAATAGGATTTAAGGAGAGAAGAACTACTTTAAAGCTGAGCTTTCCACACAATCTGGATATATGTAATCCAATAAAAGGGCTTAATGTTTTTGTAGTATGTTCTGAAGGAGCCACTTCACTGTGGCAAGATGTTCTATTACATGTACAAGGCCCTGAAGGTGCACACTCTGTGGATTATCTGGCTGGTAGATGTGTTCTCTTACTGAATTTTGCCTTTTAAAATAAGGGGGAAATGCAAGAAGAAACATTTGTAAATGATAGAAAAAATAATCAAAAAATTCTTTTTGTGTGTGTGTGTGTGTGTGTTTCCTGGCATAGGAAGCTCCAGATTTACCCTTAAGAAATGCCCTGTTGAATTCTAACATTTAAAAATCCAAATCATTTTAAACTATTAACCACCACAATAAGGGATAAATATTTGCTTAGCATTCTAAGAATTCTTTTCATTATGAAAACAATGAAAATGTGGACAAATTAATTCTTAAAAGTTACTCTACAAAATAATTTAGTACTAGGATTTATATCAGAAATGGTATTTTCTCAAACTCAGGCTCTACTTGGTTGAATCAATGATAAGTACGACCCAACAATATCTTTCCAAAGATTCCAAAAATCCAATTGTGAGCATTGATAGTAATGCCTGCCTAAAGGACACACAGCACTTGAATTCCAAGTCAAGGGAGATGACTGAAATTGCACTGACCACACACATGCATACACATGGATTTATTACATGTCTACAGATGTATTTAACAACAATATATACTCCCAATTGTCGATAATCTATGTCATTCAGCCAACCTTTTTGTAGTCCTACTGTACCCTTGCCACTGTGCTAGGCATTGAGGGAAATACAAAGACAAGCACATGATTCCTGGCATCAAAGCTTGCAATCTCATGGAGAGGTTTCAACAAGAGCATGAGTCTCCCCATTGTGAAGCCCAATGTCAATGCCAGTAATAAAAGGAAAAACAATAGTAGCACGAACAGCAATGAGAGTGGAGGGGAGACTAGTGAAGAGTTCACAGGTAAGAGAGAATTTGAGCCAGCTCTGTTGCAGTGAAAATGACAGTGAGCTGGGAGAAAAAATAGCTCCGTGTATACATAGAAAAGTCATTTAACCTCTCTGGGCCTTCTTACTTCTAAACTGAGGGAGTTAAACAAGATAATGCCAAGGTCACTTCAAACTTTAATATATATCTATTAATAGCAACACACATGTCTGCTTATTCAATAGGAAAAGATTTTTTAAAATTTATTCAGAGCTGTCACCAGTGTAGTAAGATGGAAAATCCCATTCAATGTTGGTGGGGTATCTTTGTTAGAACTTTCTAGTCCTCACTTAGGGCAGGGTGGTGGAGAGGCAGGGGTGGTATTAGTGTCAAAGGAAAACCAGCAAGAGAATTTTCCTGAGAAAGTCAAATGCGAATTAGATTTGGGGGTTAAGTAGAAGTGGTCCAGATGAAGGGGAAGATAGGGAGAAAGTTTTCACCAGGTTAAAGGGGCATGCTGTGCACAGGTAAAGTTCTAAGAGAATACACACAACAGGGAATGGCAAGTAGCCCCATTAGGAGAGAGTAGGAGATGAGTAAGGCAGTAGAAAGAAAAGATGTGCAGTTGCATCTTGTGCCATATGCTCTTAGACCTCTGTAAAAGCTATTTTAAGATGTAAAAATATGACATAATTTGGTTGGTGTCCTGGAAAGACCACTTTGGTAGCAATGTGAAGGAAGAAAGAACTAGAGCCAAGAGATATTAAAGGCAGGGAGATCAGACATGGAGCTCTCACAGTAATACAGTTAGAAATGACAAGAGACTGAATTAAATCAGTGGCAATATAGACAGAAGAGGGCAGCTATGTCACATTACCTAACACACTAGGTGTCAGAAGTCAGACATGGAACACTTTAGACATGTGAGTGGGAGGTTTGAATAAGGAACAATATAGATAAAGTAGAGACTTTACCTGTATTGAGATGTAGACAAATCACCACATCCAACAACATCCTGGCAGGTTCTTTATAGGTACTTCAATCTCTTTAAGCACAGGCTTCTCACCATGAGGCATAGAAGAGTGAAATAGCATTCCAGACCACACTAACATAGTCTTTCCCTCCTTGCCCATACTCCTTCCTAAGAGAATCTGCCTTCACCCTCTGCTCCTTCTGAAATGGCAGTTCTATGTGTTCTTGCTTGTGCCACAGTTGATGGGGTGAGAGCTGTATAGGTGGCTCGAGGTGGACCAATAGGCTCCTTTTCTCTAGAACTTATTCTAAGTACAGAGGTTGAGGAGGTAGAGACTATTCATTGATCATATAGAATCTATTTTTAGCCATGACCACACTGAGAGAAGTAAAGGTAATCTGTTCATGGCAAGAAGCATGAGAATCACTAACTTGGTGTTAGAAGCAGAGACAAAGGCTTATGGAGACTGAGAGAAAGAGAGGTTGTTTCTGATTTCCCAGTTCCTAATCTAGGCTTAGCTCCATTCCTGGTAATTGAGTTCCTTGAATTTGTGTTCATCATTACTTGAGGTGGTGTGAATTACTGTCTGTTTCTTGAAAGCAAACTGTCACTAATTCCACCACAGTCTGATAGCTTGCAAAGCAGCTAGCTTCTTCTGAGAAAAATTAGAAACTTGATATAACTGGAACTTTGCCAAGAAGCACTCACCATGTTCCCCCTGAGAAACCATGTTCTAGCCAAATTTATAAACAGCCAATACTTCAGCACCTAGTGGGTAATGGAAGAGAGGTAGGCCAGCCTGCCCCAGCATGGAAAGTGGGTACTGCTGTTCTTTCTGAGGCTGTCTAGGATAGTCATTAAGAATGCAGGCTCTGGTGGCAAACTACCTGAGTTTGCCTCCCTCTTCCCTCTCTTGTCTTCATGACCTAGGTCAAGTGATATAACCCCTCTGTGCCTGAGATTATTCATCCAAAAATGGGGATAATAATATTACTTACTCCACAGATTGTGTGAAGATGACATGAGATGATGTAGGTAAAGCAGTTAAACAGTTCTTTGTAAGTAGAAGTACTCAAGAAATGTGAGTCATTATAATTCTTTGATTGTTGCTTTTAACTCTCCATTTCTTATCACCCACCAAGTCCTTGTAATTCTATCACCTAAATATCTGTCACATCCATGCAATTCTTTCCACCAAGATTGGCACTACACTGGTCTCGGCCACCATTAGTGCTCATCACAGTGGTTATACTCATCCATCATCCCTGGTCCCAGTCCTACCCACTCCAAATGCATCTATGTACAAAACTAGAGTAGTCTTCCCACAATTCAAATCAACTCATGTCTCCCTTTTGAAAGCCTCAATGACCACCCATTGACATCAGGATAAAGTCCCTTCCCTTAGTGGTGCGTAAGGCCCTTCACGACGTGAATGGTGCTTAGCTGTCCAGCCTCATCTCTTGCCATGTTCTCTCTCTGATCCAGTTTCTGCCATTGAAAAGTTCTCTTTCTGGGCCTTGCTACACTATGAAACTTTCTTCCCCCTTTTCTTCTTTTGCCTACCTTCTGCTTATCCTTCAGTTGCCACCTTAGACATCATTTCCTCCAAGAATATCCTTTTATACCATAAGATTTGTCTTCATCCTATACTACAGTGTAAGCAATTCTAGTTTGAGCAAAGTATATCCTTCACCATCCTCAATGCTTGCTATAGGACTGGACACTATTTTTTAAGTGAATGAATGGATTGATGGCTCAACAAGTTAATGAATGCAACTTTGTAGTGCATGAAGCTAGTTGAAATATAGGAAGTTATGTCAATACAGGGAGACCAGCAATGCATCCAGGTTAATATATCTAAAACTGAGTTGTCAATTCAAGTGACAAGAGAGAGTGAAGGACAAACAGGGAATTAAAGCAGGAGCTGAGTATTCCAGAAAATTGAAGGAGCAGGTGCAAGGAGACACCAAGGAAGGATTCAAGAGGTGCCGCAGAGCAGTTCATGGTGACCTTTCATGGAATCCCTGAGCTGGTTTGCACAGGCATATGGGGTTCATTTAAATGGACTCCAGAAGAGGGGACAATAAGCAATGGGGAAAATAAGCAAAAGGTTTTACATAGAAAAATGACATGATCAACTTTGTTCTGGAAAAATATGGCATTTTTCTTAGCATTATAGAAGGTAGTTAGAAGGGGTAAAACTGTTGATAGAGACACTAATTAAGAGACCATGTCAAAACCTAAGTGACAGACAGATAATGACAGACTAAACAAAGGCAGTAAGGATGGGGAAAGGGAGATTAAGCCAACTATGATCAAACAAATCTGGGCATATTCAAAATATCATTAAGGTTTGCAGAGGGAATTGTAGAAACCAGTTTAAAAAGGCATCACAAATGTAAGATAGTGTAGGGTAATCTGTGAGTCCTATACATTTTAAGTTTAGATTTGAGACAAGAGAAGCTAGCTATAACCTCTCTAGGCTTATGAAACTACAATGTCATTATGTTTTTTTAAGTCTCTAGATGAATTCACAGTTTCCCTAGACCCAAACCAGGACTAGAACACCAGGGAACATGCATTTAATTTGAGAATATCTGTCCTAAGCCTTCCAAGCAAGCCCTTCCAACTCTCAATTCCTGGTGGTTAAGGGCTCCTGTCTGAAGTGCAACAGCTCTGTCACCCACATGGAGTGTGATCAAGGACAGATCACGAAAGCTGCCAGCTTCCCATTCCACTGAAGTCGGCATGCTTTTCATGCTTACTGACCACAACACTGCCATGTGCCCTGGGTGAGGAGACACCTTTCCCTGGAAAGCAATCAGTACAAGAAAAATGTGTTTCAGTTATCTCTAAAAGCAGGGGACTAATGAACTTGCTCTGGTGTGACTTTCCTTTTCTGATTTTTAAACAAATGATTTTTGACGGACACATTAGTTAAGTTTTCACAGTTAAAATTCTTCCCCAAATTATCTAACACCCGTTGGGAAAATGATCTCAGAAGTTTACATAGTGAGATTTGAATGTAAAATGTCAAAGGGCTGCTCACATTTTCTGCTCTCTACCTCATCCTCTGTCGTATTGACCTCTCCTTTAAAAAGGAAAAAAAAAAAAAGCCTTGAGACTAGAACAGAGGGTAATCACAGTTTTTGAGTCAAGGAGAGAAGGGTGCTGAGAGAAGGGAAGATGCTAGGTTGCTGGCGCGCTCTGCGATGTCACAGGACGTCAGCGAGGTGAGAAGCTGAGCGGTGAGAGCTTGTGCTAACCTGCCTGACAGCCAAGGTCTTGTTCCTCTCAAAGTAATCTCCCCTGAGCGCTCCAAGACAGGCTGGCTTAGGGGGGCTCAATCCAATTTAATGGATGATTTGACAATGGAAAATTGCGGGAAGAAGGAAATGATACATGCCAGATATCAGCCCAGGAGAAGCTGCAAGAGTCTGATACCTGCCATTCATTTACCAAATGGGAAGTGTCTGAATGAGAAAGTGCTCAGTGTTGGGGCGAGTGTTAGCAGAGTCTCTGGGGAGAAGGAAGGTCCCTCATCCTCTAGCCTTCTAGCCTCATATCCAGACTTTGAGGGACACTGCTTGGCAATCTCTGACAGTCAGTTCATCTCTGCCCAACTTGGCACCCTTCTTTTAGGAACTGCCTTTTCCCAGGCAGGTGTGGGAATATCAATATTTGTGGCCTCCAGCTCTTCTCTCTCCTCATGGCCAGACACCTCTCTTGCGAACCCTCCTCCTCCTTCTACAGTCTTGCTTATGCTTATTGCCATCCAGTTCTAATTTCTAGTTGACAACTCCCAAGTTCTGCTGGTAACGAATGGCCCCTAGTTTGGCAGCCTTGGAACCTCTATTCTCGAGAAGTATTCTGGTAGGCATCCCTTCTGGGCATAGCACAGCCCAGGGGATGCAAGCCAAGCCCCTCCTTAAAGCATGTTCCTCCCTAGCCACACATTGGCTGGCATTACAGTCTGCCAACGTGCATTTGCATGAAGAGAAGGAAATGGATTAATTAGTTGTAGCTTTAACTGTTCGTCATCACTTTTATGTGATTGCTTACTGCCATTCTGCAGGGGTAGGACAGATGCTGGTGCTGCTTTGAAGAACGAGATTGCCCAGAGAAGGTCCACACAGTGCCCTGGGAAGCCTCGGGATGCATGTTAGAGGTCCCGGCGATGCCTTCTCATCGTGCTTTGGCATTACTTATCTAGAGCCTATCATTATATACCTCTTGCTTTCATGGGCAGCATCAGAGGTCCTCTTGGCATTATTTATCATACTTCAGTGGCATCAGTAGGAGGACAATCCAATTTCTCTTCAGAAAGGCAGTCACTCATCTTTTGCTGCCCTAAGCCTTGTGTTTGGACAACTGCCTTCCTGGTCGACAGTTGGAATGCTGGTTAGAAACAGACTGTTCCACAGTCTGGTTGACAATCTACTCAAAAAGACAATTCCCCCATTCTAATTTGGAGACTAGGTAATAGCAGTATCTGACATTAATGAGCACTTACTATAAGCCAGAAGAGCTAGATCGCTTACATGGAGTAACTCATTTAATCCTCACAATTAAATAAGTAAGTAAATATTATAATTATCCCCAATTTATACATAAAGAAACTAAGCAACTAAATAATTTTCCTGATGTCAGATAGCAAGTCAGTCAGGGAATCAGGACGCAAATATAAGTCGTGTCTGTTTCCACAGCTTCAGTTATACTCCTCCAAAGGGATCCTTTCTGCTACAGAAGACAGATGTTTTCCACTTGGGTCTTTTCTTATCCCTTTGCAGCCCAACCACCATCCCTCACTTTGCACTCATGATTCCCCACTCCATTGACTCTTCCTATATTTTTCTAGTGCCAAAGTTGTCTATAATTCTAGTTGCCTATTTCCCAAGGAATTTTTGTCACACTGGAAAGATCAGACTCTTCAGTAAAGTTACCAGTTTCCCAAAAGCAATGAGTCGGACCCAGAAATAATGTAAAACGATTGGGTATTGTTTCTACTTAGTGATCACTATTAGATGGTTTTCTATTTTTGTACCATGTTTCACTCAGTTCTTGTCACTTGTGACCCCCAAGCAAGAAACATTTTTGAATGTTTCTTTTTGTTGTTGTTGTTGTTACCTAGGGGTTAGGAGGAGGAACTGAATAAAGAATGATTTTTAATATCAAATTTAGCATGGTTCAATTCAACTACTATTTCTCCTCTATGTCTATAATGTACAAGACATGGTGCTTGATGCTGGGGCAAAACTATAGAGGAAGAGAACACACAGCAACTGAGCACCCGCTGGGAAAAATATACATCACACATATTAGTAGAAATCATCTCTTGTAGGTTGCTCCACGATAAAATGTCAATTTACATATGAAAAAATTATGATAAAAAATGTACATATTACACACTCTTTAGAACTTTGATTAATTCTTATTCTACCACAGCAAGATAAATAAAAAAAGAAGTTGAGGAGGAAAAGTAATACAAACTCAACACTGTAGTATACATTTGCCTTTTCAAGTAAATAATATCACAATTCTAATGTAAACTCCTTAGTCACATTAAACAAAAAGGCTTATTAATAAATTATAGAGAATCTTACTTAATCATATTCTCACTTTAATTATTTGTGATTTCTTACTAATGATTGATTATAAATGTTTTTAAGCCATGTTATTAAAAGTCATAGTAATTTAAGTTCTAAACATCTATTTTGCAAGATACACTATGTTTCAGCAGTCTCTATATTAGAATCTTACCATTAAAACTCTTATATTTAATCAAGTTTTGGGATGCCTTAGAAAATATATATACTTGAAAGTTATTAAGTTGGCCTGAGTGGCATTATGATTAACTGCAGGAACAATGACTATATGGCAGAAAACAAATCCAGTATATGATGTAACCTTTTATGTAGCATTAATAACCATATTCATAAATTCTTTATATTCATATATACAGACAAGGCTTTTCTATCAAGAGAGATATAGAACAATCCCCAAGATTTAGCATTAAGTGGCTAAACAGTGTACATAACTGTGTGTAATGTACCATAATTTATTTAAATAAAAGAATATTAATATATGTAATATATGAGATATATATATAGGTAAATATATACATCTTATACATCACATAGGTTATTTTTCCCGTGGCAGCTAGTGTGATTTCTCTAATCACATTCTGGCTTTTTTTTATTTCTGAGAGTGTCACTAGAAGCCCAGGTTCTCCTACTTCAATTAGCACCTGTCCTTTGTTTCTATAATGTCAGGTGGATTTTCAAGCCTTTGCTTAGCGGCTTTCATCAGAAGACATCTGCTAAGCCTTAGCTACAGGGAATGAAATACTCTGCCATACTGAGAAGTGTCCCTTCCGACAACTCAGGGCCAGAGTCAATGCAGGAAAGCTCTCTCACAACGCTCTTCAAAACCTGAAGAAAATACTCTAGGGCAATAGCACAGGCATCAGTAGGTGCTGACAGGTGTTTGGCTGTTTACCCTCAAAGTTGTGATTTCCACTCCACTTACTCATTTTTATGGGTCCTAGGGAAGTCAAGCTGAGGGGAGAAGGCTAGAGTCGCCTTAGGTATCTGAAGGGCAAAGATATGCTATCACCTGCTTTTGCTGAAAATTTAAAGGATCATGTTATCTTCTCCTGGCTAGACTCATATTTCACTCTGACAATCGTCTAGTGATGAAGAGAGGCATGGGAAATGTGGCTTGGCTTGCATAAAACCTCAAAGGGAGGCAGTCAAATGAGCAGGAAGAGGGTTGTTGAGAGTATAGAGATCTTGGAGAGGGCGTGAAGTCAGGGTAAGACTTGCTCATGCCACTCACTCATGCTGTGGCTCTTCTATTTGTACCTAGAGCTGAAACGGCTCCAGAATTTCTGCTTAGGAAGGGATTCATGGCAGCTACCTGCAGGAAGTGGACGGAGAGGTGGACTAGTGCTGAAACTGCAGTGCACAGCAAGCCTAATGTTTTTACTTAGCTTTTATATTTATTTTTGTCTTTATGTTGAATGGCTTGAAGATATATTATCTTAGCAAGCACACAATGGTTACTAAGATTAGTAAAATTGTGTGTTTATTTGGGGGGCTAAGGCAGCTGATAGAGATTGCAGGAAAGATAAAACCACTGCCCAGCCACACTGGCATATCCACTGAGAAGTATGGTTTGCACAAACATACAAGTAGGAATAGATCAGAGCAGAACACAAGCTGTCACATCTGAGGCAGCTGCCAGGTCATTGCACCTGCCAGGTCCAAGTGACTCATTCTTCAAACGGAAACTTTCATCCCCAAGTGTAGAGTGGCCATAATGTCCCTTGCTGGTGACATATCTAGAACAATACAGTTGAACCTGTAAAAAAAAAAAAAAAAAAGAGAAGAGCAGAAAAGACAGATGGACTCACCACATTTTCTGAAGTTGCTTCAACTGGATGAAATGTATCTGTGATTACAGCTCTTACAGAGTCCAAATACACCAAAAATTATTTTATAATTGTCAGATTTAACTGGCTTTCATGCAGCATACTGATTTATATCTGAACAGTTGTTTTGACTTCTCCCATATAGCAGACAGATTAGCAGCTATTACCCATCAATTGATTTACTATTGTTCAAAAATAGCTGACATCATAATCTCTAAAATGAAGCATGTCATTGTCTTAGGTTGGATTCTCCAAAAGCAGATCTAGAGATAAGGATTTGACTGCCAAGTACAGGCATTCCCCGGCTTACCCAATTTACGGTGTTTTGTAGTACTTACGAATGGGTTCTCAAGGTTCCCATAAGGATAGTTTATAATTAAATAATAAAATTAATTAGGAACTAGTTTCTTCTGTGCATGTAAACAGACTTGCATGGCATAAGCAGTTCATTGCCACAGCGTCTTTACACTAGAGGCTAGTCTCATTGTTTATATGGTTGCTTACGGATAGCATCACTTTCATCTTAATGTTTTTATTTGATTTTGTGAGTCCATGTTTATCCTATGACCATGGCTCCAAAGCAAAAGCCCACTGCAAATCTAGTTGAGCCTACAGCAAAAGAAAGGTGATTGCAATGGAAACAAAAGTAGAAATAATTAAGCCTTCGGAGAAAGGCCAGATGCCATCATTCCTTGGGACAGCATTAGCTTCAGTCGCTCAACTATCGGAACAATTATAAAGGATAAAGTGAGAAGAATGGAACATGTGAAAGATAGTGCTCCAATGAAAGCATCAGTTACTCCTAAGCAGCATAGTAGATTAATTATTGAAATGGAAAGATTATTGTTGATTTGCTAGAAGATCAAAATAAGCATAACATTCCTATCAGCCTAGCATTGATGCAACATTAGGTGGTGTTAATCTTTAATATTCTCTTTTGAAATTTCTCCTTTCTCCTATCTAAACTTTTTTATGAGGTTTTTTTTTATGTTCCATTTGTTTAAATTAAAAGAAAGCACAATAGTTTCTATACCTTATTATTCCATATTACAGTACAGGAGTATTATTATTACAATATTACACTGTATTATTATTACCATATATGAGCCATTATCTTATTGCTACTATTATTATCATTATTATTATTACCATGTATGCACTGTTCATCAGGGATCTGAACTCTAAAACAAATCCAACCCAAATACGTTCTCAGGTACGTTACCTCCTCTGTATCCCAGGGACCACTGTAGTTAATCTGGGTGGTGATCTTAGGAAGCCCCAAGAGAAAAAGGGGAAGTAAAACACAGAAGGAAAGGACAGGAAGTGCACATTATAGCTGATGGCATCTGAGGCTCAGTCTCACCAGGCACCATGGGAAACAGTGCAGAGCATGCCTCAAAGTTATCCACTGCTGCGGGGCAAGGAGGCTGGGGGATTTATTCCCTAACCCTCATCTGTCATGAACTCAAGTCTGCCCTCAAAAGCACTTCATGCTTTTTAAGCTAAAAACCCTGAGGAGGAGAACAGCCTGAGCTTCCAGTAGACACCACTAACATAGAACGGAGCAGTGAGAGCTGAAGGACTGTGGGCAGGACGCACCACCTGCCATAGTAAGGTTCCCAGAGGGGTCAGCTGTTGTCAGCCCAACACCCGCAAAAGTGTAGCCCAAAGAACAGAAGGCTAAGTTGCCTTTAAACTTCTGGGCCACCATCTCTACTTCCTCTCAATCTGGCCAGATAGGGAGCTGTCTCCATAAACTTTCTATATATCCTTTTGACACTTTAAAGATGAGAAAAAGTAAAAATAAGATGTCAATTGGCTTTGACTATGTGTGTCCAATCTCATTTCCTCACTGGCAGTCTGGGTGGAGGGCCACACATTATACCTGGCTACTTGAGAAGGGTCTTTCGGGGCTGGGGGTGAGGGGGGCAGAGTAGACCAGGGGGAAACCTATATCCAGAACTGGAGCTTAGCACCCACCAGCTCAAACCAAAAGACGATTTGTATTAAAGCCCAACCATATACAATAGTATATAGAACTATATACAAAATCAAAAGTTAAAAAGGTCAGCTATTAAGTAAAGTCACCAAAGCTAATAGGTCAATAAACCTAAGTGCCTCAATCAAAGTAAAGCTGGATGCTGTGACAAATAAATCCCCAATTCTCAGTGGTTTAATGCGAGAACTATTTCTCCCTCATGTAAAACCCCCTGCTTTTCTCAAACATGACCCATTTCTTCTGTCTATGGTGCCATCATCTACAAGTGCCTTGGATCTGCTGCACCCTTTGAGTCTGGCTGGCTGGTCAGAAAAATAGAAGGTGAAAGACAAAGTGAGAAAGTATCATGTGACAGATGTAGAAATGGCATGCATGTCTTTGGCCCACAAACCATTGGCAGCAACTTAGTCACACTTCCCTCAAGTAAATGCAGAGGGCCTGGGAAACATAGCTCCTGATTTAGAGGGAACTTCCCAGCAAATTCTCTATGCTATGGAAGGGGAGCATGACTCTAGTAGACAGTTGGTCATTTGTACACATAAACCAAATCTAAACAGCTCAGTAAAACATGGCATTATTGGAAGCGGAACTCAACAAGTTTGGACAAAATGGACCACATGCCAATTCCGAAGCTAGCCAGAGACCAGATGCCTCCAGTATAGACATCCCTGCCAGTTAGGGGAAGATCCAGTCCACTAAATAAAGTACCAGGGTAGAATCAAACAATATGGAAAAACTGATCAATCAGGGGAAAAAATCCTGGGTTTCATGCTGAGTTTCATTCCTCTCATGCAAAGATGGGTTCCTGGCACAAAATTCAATCCAAATTTGAATTCTACTTAATATCACCAATAGAATTTTACATGGGGCTTGTTCTGCATTCAGTGATAAAAGCAGCATGCAATTATTTTCGATTGGACCAATGAGATTGTGCTGCAAAGTCTCCGAAGATTGTCTGCTGAGTGCCAGTTGTTAATGAATCCCATTTGTCTTTCTTGATTAAGTCTGCTATTACCCCCGTTTAGTCCTGTCACCAACCCTTTAGCAAGAATTTTCATATCACTGTTTAGATGAGAAATTAGCCTATGAGAGCAGCACTCATCAATCAGAAGACAGTTTATTTAATACAGTTTACAGTTTATGAGTTCAAAAACTGTAGCCTCATATATTAGAAATGGATCACTGTCCTAGACAGACAATCAGAGGGTTCAGTTCACTTGACAGGCATGGAGAAATGACTGTGAATGTGAGATACGCACTTAGAGAAGGGCTGCAATATCATAAGACTGCAGCAGAGTATCAGGAGGCTTTCTCTTCTGATTAGGAAATCCCCTTTGGTTTAAGCAAGTGCTTCATTTTAGGTACTTAACCATGTCTTTAGACAACACTATAACCAGAAAATCCAAAATGAAATTTTAGAATAGGCTCACTTCTTTGTGACACCAGATCTTTTCTATTATTTGCAATATTTTTAAAACAGTTCATGAAGATTATTTATCTGCTCCTTGTAATCACAAAGAGCAAAAGATCCACAAATACTCCTTACTCTTTTGCAAAGAGTGACGGAGTTTCCATTCAGTGGCCACGTGTAAATGGCATAGAAGAAAATGGAGCTTTGGCTGTAACTATATGCCTGTGTGACCATACAAACCGGATGTTCTGGCCCCCAAGAGGATTTTCAGAGGCCTAAATTGGCAGGATTTGTTGGTTATCTGATGGTATTGAAGATTGTGGTTATTTTAAGAATTCTATTTCACATTACAGTGTGTCTAACGAGCCAGAATTATGGAATTCCTTTCTGTAAAATTATTTCATTTAGGGCTATCATTCTAAATTCATTTTACCTATGACTCACTTTATTTTCCAAATCAATACTTTACCAACAATGAGTGGCATTTGTGTGTTTGGTTAAATTTAGAGAGGCAATAACTGGCAAACATTTCCTAGGAACCCTCCACTCTGTGTCCCACTTGGCCTTCAATCTTGGATCTTGAATCTTAAATCTGGGAAGAATGCCTTAGAAGAATTTATAAGCCAGGCTACACTAGCAACTATCAGAACATATAAACTTTGTCATTACAATCACCCCTGGGTGATTATTTGGAGACATGTAACTCCAATTTCGGAGATTTCTTTTGAAATTCTTAAAGTCTCCATATGATATTGATCCCTATTTTAAAGAATAGTCTGGTTTTCTCCTCAATATGATGTCTTTTGTATCTAGATTGAGGTATGTCATGCCAAAAAGTGTTTCATTTCACTCATCCATTAAGAATTATTTCAGCCTTTATTTTCATTGCTTTAGTTGTCTCACATAAAGAATTATGCTCACTGTGAAAGAGGAATCAAGTGACACAGAAGTGTATGAAGTAAAAAGTCAGACTCCTTATCGGCTCCTCATTACCACTCGCCAAGTGTAAGCACTTTTAAGATTGATATATATCTCTTTTTTTCCTTTTTATTTCAGTATATTATGGAGGTACAAATGTTTAGGTTACATATATTGCTCTTGCCCCACCCAATTCAGAGCTTCAAGCATGTCCATCCCCCAGATGGTGGGCACCGCACCCATTAGGTGTGTATATACCCATCCCTTTCCCCCCCTCCCATCTGCCCGACACCCGATGAATGTTTCCATTTTATGTGCACATAAGTGTTGATCAGTTAATACCAATTTGATGGTGAGTACATGTGGTGCTTGTTTTTCCATTCTTGGGATACTTCACTTACTAAAATGGGCTCCAGCTCTATCCAGGATAATACAAGAGGTGCTAGATCACCATTGTTTTTTGTGGCTGAGTAGAAATCCATGATATACATATACCACATTTTATTAATCCACTCATGTATTGATGGACACTTGGGTTGTTTCCACATCTTTGCAATTGTGAATTGTTCTGCTATAAACATTTGAACGCAGGTATCTTGTTTATAGAATGTCTTTTTTTCTTTTGGGTAGATGCCCAGTAATGGGATTGCTGGATCAAATGGTAGTTCTACTTGTATCTCTTTGAGGAATCTCCATATTGCTTTCCACAGAGGTTGTACAAGTTATCTTTTAAACCACTTTTATGCATGTCTAAACACTATTTATAATGCTTACCAAAAATTGAGATGATACTACCTATGTTGTCCTATAACTTTATTTATACACCATATATCATTAGCAATCTTCCATTTCAGTATATTCATATAAATTATGTTCTTATTGGCTACTAAATGGATATACATGTTTTAATGAACCATCCCTCTGTTGAAAGGAATTTAGGTGGTCTCCAATATTTTTTCTAAAACAAAAATGCATTACACATTGTTTAACTTTTCCTCTTAACCATTTGTTTGCAATTCACGTTTATTGAATAGGAGTCTACATATATTTAAACTTTAAGTATTACTGACAAATCTCCTCATGATAAAATAGAACATAACACCTTTTAGCTTACACTATAAAATTCAATATTTTATAAGCTGACGTTCTTGGGATAGACTCATCTAACTCATGGCTGACAGAGATCTAAATATAGCACAAAAACAAAAATATAAGCAAAAACACATGCACTAACTCAACTGCCTATATTTTTCTACCATGCCATGCCATGCCAAGCTATTTTGTAGCTGTCTAAATCTAAGAATAATTCATATCAATATTTCAAGAGATTGAACAATGTTTACAATACTTTGGAAAATGCAAAGAAGCAAATCAAAGAATATATTCAGTTTCTTTGCACCTACCTAGCTCTTGATATCAGGATAGGTTAAGTTATATTGCAATAATTAATTAACCTGGAAATCCCACTGGTTTAATGTAATGATTTATTTCTTACTCATGCTACCTATACATTTCAGGTCAGCAGGGGTCTCTGTTCTGTGTAGTCCAGCAAGGATGCAAGTTGATAGAGGCTCCTCTTGTAGCTGAACATTCTAGAACATATGGCTTCCTCAGTCACTGTGGCAGAAGAAGAGCAACTGGAGAATTCTTTATGGACATGTTTGGTTCCATACTATCACTACAAAAGGTCACATTTTCTTTAATATCAAAATGATAACTCTGAAGCTTTCTGGCCCAGGGGCTGTTGCCTCCAGCACCGTGGCTTCCCTGCCAGTGGGCGCTCATCAGTGTCTCTGGTAGCAATGCTGAAGCTCTGCACTGTGCAATAATTGACTATCTTCTTTGGCTGGTCTTATATTGCTATCTCTTGCCATCACCATTGCTGACCTCAGTCAATTGATCTAGGTCTCTAGTCATTTCTCTAGAAATGAGAAAATATGTTCCCTCTCTCAATGATATTAAGAAAGGGTTCTCTATAGCAACCTAGCTATTGTCATTCTTTAGAAATAAAGCAATTAGAGTTCAATTTACAGGATGACCTAGCTAGTAGAGAGTTCCAGCCACACCCCCTTCCAAAGACCTATGATCTACAGTTGAGCCTACAATGCACTCCATTCCTCATGGTGTGTTTTTTCTTCAGGGTCTCTATTACCTCCTTCCTGCCTCTAACATTAATTAGCTCGGCAGACAATCATCAAAGGAAAAATAGAAGCAATGTACCTGCCATTTTTATCTTAAGAGGCTCCTGACTGTTATGCAAATCCCTGAATGCAAATTCAGGGATTTTGTGAAAGGGTATTGCCTCCCTCCTTCCACTCTACAGTCTCCAAAGACCAAATGTCACTGCCTTTGCCCAATCAACTATGTTAAATGCATTGCTGTTAATATATAAAAATCTCTCTATCCCCATCCTTTTTTTGCATTAACTTTGGTTTCTGCACATACCCAGAACCTGACTACTGTCACATGAATGAAAATTCTTAGTGTTTCATTAGATAATCATTGCATGCAAACAATATATGGTAACAATATATGGTAAAATTTTAATTATGAAGTTCTATTGTTTTTCTATAGCTTCATAATTAAAACAGAATACTACAATATTTTAGGTCAAAACACCTGAAATTGCTAAAACTTTGATTGGTTAGTTTTATATAGTCATAAGAACTGTTTTTTCATTTTTAATATTTCTTCAACTTCATATTTTAAAATTGCACACCTGGCTGATCTCAGATTCTACAGCTCCTCATGTGTCCTGTTACAATATGTTGAGTAATCTGTTTAAAAATAAAACTTTCTTAAACTGTTTGTTTGGGAGTTTTTTGTTTACTTATAGAAATGAGGTCTCACTATGTTGCCCAGGCTGGTCTTGAACTCCTGGGCTACAGCGATCCCCCTGCCTCAGCCTCCCAAAGTGCCAGGATTGCAGGGTTGAGCCACTGCTCCTGGCCTAAATTGTTTAATACATTTCAAAGTCAGAGGTGATTGTGAGATTCATAATCAGATTTGGCCAAACAATTTATGGTGATGGAGAGACTTACTGCCATTTAAACAAAAGAAAAATTTTGAAACTTTTTAAGGAGCAAACATTAGGTTAAAATAAGTGTGGTTTTTCTCCCAGTAAGAATTCCTGAAAATTCCTGTTGCTGGCCAGGTTCTGCTGCAGATGTTCAGATGTACCACAGAGACTTCTTAAGACAGATGCCAAAAATCTGGTGCGAGAGAAAAAGCGAGATTTACACTCAAACACACCATGGATGCCTCATTACCCAGGATTCTATAGGGTGGCGTGATTTTATTACTCACATCTCCTGAATATTTATACAAAAACAAGTCTTAGAATATATTAGCTGTCTCATTCAATGCTTAGCATTCAAATTACTAAAAAAAAAAAAATACCAAAAATTGTGAGTGCTGCCTTCAAGAAGCTCACACTTGTTTAGAAATAACCACAGTGAACTAGTTAAAAAAGAAAATAAAAATAAAGAAATAAAAGGAATAAGTCTCAACCTTTTCAATGCTACTGCCATGGCAGATGTTCCTTCAAGCTGTGAATGTTGGTATTGATCATTATGAGAACACGACACTGAATATAGGTCAGTGGCAGGATTTGTTGCCACATCAGGAGATAAATGACTTGCTGGACAGGACCTAAGAGAGGTAGAATGGATTGTGAAAACTCCCATGCTGGGATGCACATAAGGTTCTGAAGCCAGAGAGCAGATAAAACAAGGCAGGCAGGGAGACAGGGCAAAGAGCAGGGATTTCAGAGGGAATATAGCAGGTGAGGCAAGTACACAGTGCAGCTTTCTGTTAGCAGCCAGGAAATTTCCAGTGGGGCCCAGGGGCCCAGGGATCTTTCTCTCTGATTCATTCATTAGGGGAAAAAATGTGGGTTAAGGCTTTAGATGGCAATTTTGTCAAGAAACTAGACATGGAATATTCAGAATATGGACTCTTAACCAAGGTACAAAATCTGGCTATTGAGACACTCACCTTGGTATCATTAGTCTTTTCCTTTTTTCACTGTAGGAACTTCCAGTTGCTTTCTAATATCAAAACTAGTAAGATCTGGCCATGAACTTACTCATGCTAAAGCAGCCTAGTATAGGGAAAAGAGCAGTGGACAGTCAGAAATCTTGGGTGCTGATTTTTGGTTCTGTTTGTATTTAGCAATGTAATGTAACCAACATCACTTAACATCTTTGGGTCTCAGTGTTCTCATCTTTAAAATGAGGCTCTCTGAGATCTTTCCCAGTTCTATCGTTTCTGCTAGTTTCTGTGGTTCTATTTTATCTGCCAATGAAATAAAAAGAAAATTTTACCTGCTGTTACTGGTGCATTTTTACTATTTACATTGCCTGAATACTTGCTAGTGAATGGATTGGAAAAATGACAATTGTAGAAGATTTGTTGTCAGAGTTATTGGAATATCATTACTAAATCTCAAAGCAAACCATGGCAATTGCTCCTAAGCCTTCCTTTTGGAGTTACTCACAAATGAATACCTTTTTAGAAATAGAAAACAAGAACATTTTAATTGCCTGAGCTGAATACTTCTGTTTTGTTTTATGTGTACAATCAGAACCAGACCCTTGTGGATAATGTTAAAAGATGGATATTATTTTCCCTGAGCTTTCTTCTTTTTTGTGTAAATTATAACAATTGCTTCGGGATTGGACATTTGGACAAGCCATAATACAATCAACATTTTAATGCTATTTGGTGGCAGCCTAGGACTCTTTGAATTAGTGGCTAGATTAACCATTCACAGGTGTAAGCATTCCATTCCTAGCTGGATTTAATAGTCCTGGTCATTGGGGGGAATAAATTCTCTTGGTTGGTTTGAAGGCTTATAAGTATAATTTCTTGAATGTCAGTAAGTGACATCAGCACTCATAACTAGATTTTCCTTAAGTCTAATGCCATTTCTATACTCCACCAACATAATAGTGGAAAAGTGAATTATTTATTATCCTTTACTATAAAAGAACTATTCCAACCCCAAATCACTTAGCAGCATTTGCTAAACTGCATGTGAGTGTTTATGTATGTTTCTGGCCAGTCTTAAGTCTGTTTATAACGTAAAACTTTACAGGCAAGTGTTAAAAACTCCTATCTCAAGAAAACTACTTCAGAAATACCTACAAACATATGCTATAGCTCATTCAAACAACAAGTACCTTGGATTCGATATCGGTCACTCTTTTGGAGTTTCAAATGAAATCTCAGATAAGACCGGCCCCGGCTCAATTTTGATTAGTTTCTCTCTCTCTTTCATCTTAATTATTTTAAATCTATTGCATCACTTTAACATTTCAAACTCAACTGTTTCATGACTGTGAAATACTGTCATAATATATTATGCTAATGAGACTAATTAATTCCCAGGGATACATTCCCTTAGACTGTGATATGTATATGATAAAGCCACCAGATCTCAATGGTGAACAGACTTTTTTTTCAAATTTGATGTTTATAAGTGCTGCTTTATAATTTGTTTTCCTGTGTCAGAAAGCTAGTGAGCATATTTTAATGGCCCGAATGCATCTTTGTTCTTTATCAAACTGCTGCTTATAAGAGTCTATGACCTGCTTACCATCCAAGCAAATATGAGAAACTCAGTAATTAATTGTTATGGCTTGTGAGTCTGTCTAGGGAAGGGATGACTATGGAGAGTAAGAAAATTCTTGTAAAGCACCCTGTTCACTCGGATTTCCCAGCTTTAGAGCCTCAAAGCACAGAAAATTTTGGAAAGAGATAGCAGAGTGGAGAAGCCCCAATATTCAACTTGAAAATTTTTATCATAAAGTGTCCCCCGCCCCAGAAGTACAATCCAAACTATGATTCTCAGCATTGCCAATGCCTACTGTGCTCCAGTAAAGATGTCGAGTAGACTAGGTTATGCAGGGTAATGATACCTTGAAAAAGAAGATCAAATGCCCTAGTTGGATTTAAGAAGCTACAGGAATGGGTAGGATAAAATTTCCCAAGAATATAATAAGCTCCAGGTCTTCTGCAGAATGCAGCACAGTGTAACCAAACCTCACTTGACTGGGTGCCAGGAGACCTGGGTTTGAAACCTGGCTCTGGCATTTCATGAATATAGAAAATGTAATCTTTTTAGCTTAGTTTTCTAAATTGGACATAACAATTTCTACCTCCAAAGGTTGTTAATGAGCTAATAAGCAAAAGCCTACCAATTTATAGCACAAAGTAGGCACTTGATGTATGTTATTTTCATCTTTTCCAAAAGTCTTTTTAGCTCCTTCACTTCATAGGGTCTTTCCCTTCTTTGTGCCTAGCAGAATTTCTTTTCTGCGCATTACGTTTTGGCACACATTAAGGTAATGCCTAATAGCAATAGCACCTTATTTTAGGTGACTATATCTTTTCTTTCTGAAAACATGTTTCTTTGAGGTCAGGAGTCCCATTTTGTCCTTTTTCTACTTATCCATCATCCATTACCACAATAATATCCCACACAGCTTACTGATAAATACTGGTTGAAATGAATTAAAGTTATTCCTCATACTTTTATCCCCCTCCCCCTGCTATTTTTTACTATTAATTAATACATGCAATTATGGCCCAGGTTAAGGGTAGGGCACCATGATGTTAGTCATTGTGATTGGGGAGACACAGTGTTCCCAAACTCACATCTATAAATCCACCCTTTCTAAAGGAGTGATCTCTCTACAATACAAATTCTACCATCTTTCAATCTTGCAATGTGAATGGAAAGGAAACTGTTGGGTATGGGAAATATTCACAGGTAGAATTGAGAGGAATAGGTTACTGATTAGAGTGATAATTGGTGGGCATCTTACTGGAAATGTCTATAGCAAAAGATATAAATTGGATGGATTTGCCTTAGTGAGTAAATTAAATTTATTTAAAAAAAACTCATCCTTTATTTCCCTCTATCTTCTCTGGCTTGGATCTGTACGTTAAAAACTCAAGTACTAAATTAGTCATTATCTAAATTTAGCATAAACTGTACTCACTGCATAATTGCCAACCCATTTGTTTACTTATAGAACATGCATAACAGCTTAAAAATAGGAAATTAAAATTAACCAAAATTTTCTCATAAGAACATAATATGAAGAAAGCTCTAAGTATTGAATATTTTAATTCTTGTTCCCATTCTTTCCACACACATCTCATCCATGTAACATTTTCCTCTCCTTTTTTTTTTTTTTAAAAAAAAATCTTATCTACAAGGCATCCTGAATACACAATGAGAACATTTGGAAGGTAAGCAATACATGGATGTTAAGAGTGGAAATAACTGAGGGGGAATAAAACCAGGAGTGACTATGCATCTACCATGTGCCAGACAATATTAATAGGCATGTGCTTCACGTAAGTTGTCTCATTTAATTCTCAAAACAAAAAAGAAAAGAAACTCTGCGATTTGCGTATGTACCATGTACCATGAGGGACACATATAGTTGACCCTTGAACAATATGGGTTTGAACCGTGCGGGTCCACACACACACAGATTTTCTTCCACCTCTGCCACCCCTGAGACAGCAAGACCTACCCCTCCTCTTTCTCTTCCCCCTCCTCAGCCTACTCAATGTGAAGATGATGAGGATGAAGACCTTTATGATGATCCACTTCCACATTATGAATAGTAAATATATTTTCTTTTCCTTATGATCTTATTATTAATATTTTTCCTCCAGCTTACTTTATTATAAAAATACAGTATATTATACATATATAATAACATGCAATATATGTGTTAATTGACTATATTATCAGTAAGGCTTCTGGTCAACAGTGGGCTATTAGTAGTTATGTTCTGGGGGAGTCAAAAGTTATACGTGGATTTTTGACTATGCAGGGCATTGCCACCCCTAACCGCCACATTATTCAAGGACCAACTATAATTTATATTTTACAGAAAAGGACCTAGAGACTCAGTGATGTTAAGCTACTTGCCTGAAGACATACAGGAAAGGCATTTATTTGCCAGGATTTGAACCTACTTTTATCTGACACCAAAGTCCACCAGTTTTATACTGTTACATCCTAGATCTCCAAACTATTAAAAGGGTCTAGAAAACCAGGCATGTGGCTACTCTCTACCCTTCTAGTACTGTATGTGAAGAAAAAGAAAAAGAAAGTACAGGTTTTGGAGAGCTACTTCTCACATTCTCACATTGCTCACAACTACATGAGAGCTGAGCCCGTGAAACATAGAAAGTTCTCTGAGGAAGAAACTAGTCGCAAAAGGCACCAGAAACACCAGTAAATACACATGTGTCCCAGTGGGATCATCCTCCAATCCTGTGCCCTTTCCTCTTGATGAAATAAACATCCCCTAGTTTCTTGTTATTTGGGCTTCAAACTTTTTGGAAAGTAAATTCACATTCTATATCCATGCCATAGGAGGACGAGTTCTCTAAAGTAATAGAAAACAAATGATTGGTGAATAATTTTTCTTAATCAGATTCTTTCTGAGACACTGATCTCATTATTTGTTCACCATACAAGCTCCTACTAAATCTATTCACAATTTAAAAAAAAATTGCCCAGCTAGTAGTATTGAGCTGTGCCTTAATTAGAGCAGCCAAGAATGTCTTGTATAATTAAGTGGGCTTTGTTTACAATTATTTCCTTGTGGTTAGAACTGTTTTCTGCATGTAACTGGGGCAATGTTAATAGTAACACTAACCTTTGATTTTCATAGAAGAGAAACTGAAGGACAGGCGGAAGAAACAAGTCCAGACCAGGGAAAGCAAAACCAAAAGACACGAACCACAGGATCTCTTTCTAATGTCTGTTTTGCCTCAGGAAGAACGCAATCTCCCTCACCTCTGACCTAATCCAGTCTAGCTACTGGTGACATCTAGGATCCTTGATCCTTCTGTCAAGTGGAACTATTTCTTCCCCTCTGGAAAATGGAGCGATGGCTTTTCTCATTGAGATCTGTGTTCTAGGTCTGCCTCTCAGGATCTACTCTCCAAACTCCCACCTGGCTCTGTGCCCTGGGAGGCTGATCTGTTTGGACGACATCAACATCCTTTGACTTCCCATTGAGTTTGGTCAGTAGCAACCCTAGCAAGAGATCTGGAAGGAGGAAGGAAGGGAGGGAGGGAGGACTGAGAGGTGGGAAGGAGAGGCAGAAGAGTGATACTTCAGGATTTATTCCCCTGGATCCATCCCTGCAGAGTCATCATGGGCAGGCTATATCCAATGTCCAATCCCTATGCCAAATGTCTAGGCGCCTATAAACAGCCCTCTCCAAATAGCCACCTCTCTCTGTCAGTTTAGTAATCACTCTCTCTTCTTATTATTTATCTCCAAGGTTCTGTCAGTGACAGAACATTGCTATTAATATTGTACTTTCCCAAGATATGATCTCTTGTGGTTGCCCTATACCTTATGGAAACTCTGTAGATAGTCCCTGTTAAACACTCCTCAAATTATCTCAATTTGAATATGACCTTTATTCCTTGCTAAAATCCTGGTAAGCAAGGATGACACAGCCTGGATTTGTAACACCATGTACTTCTACCCATGCACACCTCCTTATGCTCTAGCTGAGTACAAAAATGATAGGATTCTCTGCTTTAAGGAGTTTGGAAATTCGCTCAATAAGCAATAATATTCAACATAGTAGGAGTTGACTGTGTGTACTCAGAAGCCCTGCCTCAATGAAGCCCTTGGCCAAATATGATTGTCCAGGTCATGCTGTTGAATAACCACAGAAATTTTATACATGCTGACAAAGTAGGATTTTTTTTCTGTAAATTTTGCTAGTTGTGGTTGGTGTGATATTAAAATAAGAATTTTAAAACTCTGTAAACTCTTATCACTTTTCTTCTGCTTGACATTTCAGATATACTCCCTTAGAAACAAAGGTGAATAAAAAGGAAATAAAATAGTAATAAGAATAATTGAACTCTACTAAACACTTCACTTTTTCTTTATCTCTATAGGGTGTGGGACAATTTGTTATGTACATAGATTTCTACCTTTAGGTATCCAATAGTCCAGTGGGGTAGAGAAATTGCTATTGAGTATAAGGGAGAGCAAAATTCATTTCTCTTTGAGTACTAAACGTAGTCTTAATGGCTGGACAGTGAAGGTAAGTCTGGTAGGATCCCATCAGGTGGCTTAGGCAAAGAATATGAATTCTAGAAAGAAGAATAACAGTGTCAATGAAAAAGAGGCATAAAAAAATAATTGGAATGTAAAAGAATTGTGACTAGTTTATTACACCAAAGAAAATGACGGGATCACTTGTAATGAAAATTTAATAGAGCATAGGGTCAAGAGGGAGAATGTCAAATAATAAAGTTACTAACAAACAAGCAGATTTTCATAAAGTCTTCAAATGTATTTGGACTTTATTCTATAGACAACGAGTAGCCTATGAGATTATTTTTAATGGGAGAATGATGTAACTAAATTTGTTTTTAAAAAATGTAATTTTAGTGGGAGCATATTAAGATCAAGATAGCAATTAGAAATCTAATTAAATAGTCATGCAGGACTAGACCAAGTCCGAGGCAAAAGTTCTTTGAAATAACTAAACAAACTAGTAAAACTCTAGAAGATTGACTAATGGGAAAGGAGAGACCATAGAAATTACCTATATCAATGTTGAAAAAAAGGATGGACCTAAAATTTTTCTATAGACATCAAAAAATCAAAAAGGGTATTATTAAAAGTTTTTTCCAATAAATTGGATAATTTATGTGAAATAGACAAGTTATTTGAAAAACACAATTTATAAAACTAATAAAAGAAGAAATAGAAAATCTGAATAGTCTCATTTTGTTAAAGAAATTAATTTCATACTTGAAAATCTCCCCCCAGAGAAATCTGGGGAATGTTTCCTCATTTCACATGAATGCTTTCCCCAAAAAAATACTTTTAAAGGAGGCATAATGTCCAATTCATTTTATAAGGTCCCCAGAGCTTTGATGACAAAACTGGATGAATATACCAAAAAAAAAAAAAAAAAAAAAAAGGAAATTACAGGTCAATGCCTTTCATAAAGAAAAATACAAAAATCTTGAAATTACCAAAGCAAATTCAGTTATCTAGATGAACAATAATACATCATATCCAAGTGAGTTTCATTCCAAAAGTAAAAAGTTGATTTATCATTCAAAAATCAATTAATGTAAATTACTATAATAAAACAAAAAAGGGCAAAGTTACAAATGCAGAAAAAGCATTGAATAAAGTTTGATACCAATGCATGCTTTAAAAAATAACTCTTAGCAAAGAAAAAATACAAATACTCTGACAAAAGTTGTGCCTAAAGACTTAAAACAAACACATGTTCTACCTAAAGATAAAATATTGAAAGCAATTACCTTGAGATCCTGAATAAGAGAAGGCTACAATTGTCTAATTGTCAGTGCAATAAGACAAGAAAAAAATATGTAAGAATTGATTTGTCAAAGACCTGGAGGAACTGGCATTCCCATAAACTGCTGGTGTGCTAATTGGCACAACCACGTTGGAAACTGGAAACTAAAGCAAATCATACACATAGCTTGTAATTCAGTAATTCTACTGTTAGGGATTTACCCCTAAAAATAGATGTATATGTGCATGAAACGACATGTATAACAATGTTCCTAGTAGCAAAACCTGCAAACAACTTAAATATCCATTGACAATAGAATGGATAAATAAACTGTGGCATACTCAGACAATCAAATATTAGAAAGCAATAAAAATAAATGAAATATTGCCTCATGCACCAACATGATACATTTTAATTACATTATGTTATCCAAATGGAAAACATAGTGTTGTGCAAAGAAGACACCAAAAAGAACATTGTATTATTCCATTATATGAAGTACAAAAAAATAGGTAAAACTAATCTGTGAAGATGAAAGTCAAGATAGTAGTTTCTTTTAGAGCAGTGATTGGGAGAAGGTATAAGGAGTGCTTGTGTTGTGGTAGTCATAGATTATTTCATGTTTAGATAGTTTTACATAAATTTGTATTTCATTAAGCTGTGAACTCATGATTCATTCAATTTACTGTCTGTGATACTTTGGTAAAAGAATAGATGAATGAATGAAATAATCAATATGTAAATAAATAATTGGCTCAGCAAAAGGAGAATATATAGTAGTACATGGTATCACAAAATCAAGAGAGCAGTGACTTTCAAGACTGAGTGGGTGGCTAACAGCGCCAATTGCTAAAGAGCCAAAGTTGAGGTTTTTTTTAAAAGGGCACTGGCTATGATAATGAGAAGGACCTCGCCACTTTCTGGATATGCGTCAATTTTGAGGGGTTCCAAGTTTAGGATGGGATGATTTCTCTGTCACACACAACTGATTACTGGTCTGAAGGGGATAACAAAATTCATAATAAAGAGATCTTTTGGCACTGTCTGGTATGTGCTATGTTCTCTTTTTTTTTCAGTTTTTTTTTTCTTTTTGCTTTTCTGTTTTGGAAATTTCCACTGAAATATCCTCAAGCTCAGAGAGTGTAAAATTAATATCCCAGACACTGAGAGTCTTGTAATTCTACTTTGTGTCCTGGTTTCCGCGTGCCTAGGATAGTGTCCATTGCCCAAGAAATGCCAATTTTATGTAGTCATAGGTAACTATATATTATCTCATCTTGTGTAAAACAGAAATTGGGTGAAAAAAGGCAATCTCTAAGTAGAGATGTTGAGGTTGTAGACCATGATCATTTGGACTTATTTTTGTTCTCTCGTTGACTTCTTGTATCAACTTATTTAATTTTATTTTATAACAATATTTACAGAAAGACTATTATAGCTATTGTTACTTTAGATTCATATCCAAATTATTTATAAATGTTCCTTTTAGATTCTTCTGATCTTCTTTGGAAAAGAAATAGTCAAAGGATAGTTTCCGTATTTAAAATAAATTGATTCATATACAAAGGTATAAATTTTCTCCATGAATATGCAACATTTGAAAAAAAATAATGAGGAAAATTAAATAAAACCTACTTTGGTAACACTAGGAATTTGAAATAAAACTGAATCAAATGGTTTGGGTGAAAAATAGGCCTAATTTAAATACATATAATTTTCAGAAACTCCTCTTATTGTCTGGGATCAGCAATATTAACAGGAAACTAAGAAAAGTAACTTTGGTCATACATCTACTAGCAGTGACCAGGAAGCACATGTCACAGCTTAAAAAAAGCTATTGTTTTTCCATGATAAATCTCTGCTATTTTAGTAACTTCTGTCTATTTTTTTCTAGATTTAAAGGAAAAAAGTTGCAACAAAAACTTGAAAAATAAAGAAGCTCATTACATGATATATTATTTTATGTAACAATTATCAAAAAACAGTCTATTTGTTTCCCTAAAGTGACTGATCTGATGAGTGTTTTGCCATTATTCAAACAACATAAATGGAGTGGATTGTAAGAGCTAATTGTCAAGTTAATAATCACTTAATAAGGAATTCTTATATGATATGGAATAGCTTTTTAATAAACTGCTGTAGTGATTTGGGTCAAATCACCAGGGAAGTCATTTATTCAACAAATATTATTGATTATCTAGGTATGCCAGGTATTTTACTCCAGAGTGACAATTTGGTATGAAAGTTCCTAGAGAGAAAAAAAACTGTTTTTTCTACCTTAGTTTATCTTGTACAGAGCCTCATATTGGCACTGGGTAACAATTTATTATTATTACCTTCATAATTACTTTTGCTCCTGTCAATTGTGATAATATGTAAGATAAAAATGTGGAACAACAATGGAATTTATCAAATAGTTATACGTTTTATGTCATTTTGGAGAATTTGTCTCTAAATGGAATTCCATGTACCAGGGGCAAAAAATCCAAATAAAAAATGTTCTTCACACTCTGGGAGGCCGAGGCGGGTGGATTGCTCGAGGTTAGGAGTTCGAGACCAGCCTGAGCAAGAGCGAGACCCCGTCTCTACTAAAAATAGAAAGAAATTATCTGGCCAACTAAAAATATATATAGAAAAAATTAGCCAGGCATGGTGGCGCATGCTTATAGTTCCAGCTACTCGGGAGGCTGAGGCAGGAGGATCGCTTAAGCCCAGTAGTTTGAGGGTGCTGTGAGTTAGGCTGATGCCACGGCACTCACTCTAGCCTGGGCAACAGAGCGAGACTCTGTCTCAAAAAAAAAAAAAAAATGTTCTTCAGATAGCAATGCTTCCCTAAGAAGAGGCTACGTCATTTTGTAGGTTAAAAAAAAAAATTAATAGCACCACATTCTGGAAATACTGCCTTGCTCATTGTATCAAACAATTGCTGGTTCTTTTAATCACTGCTAAAATGCTAATAGCTCCCTTTAATTCCTAGTCAATAAGCAGATTAAAACATAAATGCCACTAAATATGCTTTAAATATCAGCTCCATTGAAATATTTCTAACTTCTGTATCCTCTTAAAATAATCCCCATTCAAAATTGAGAGAAAATGTCATCCATATGAGTTTCTTCAGAATTTAAGCTCTGATTAAACAAGGAATTATGTACTATAGTTTTGGAAATCGGATAATTAAAGAAGCACCAGACTCTTGATGACATTTTTAAGGCTAGAAAGTTTTCATCAATGCTACAGTGAAATTTCATATTTAAGTAATGTTGCACATGATGAGTACATTTCTAACCCCAATTAAAGCCAGCTACCTTAAGAAGGAACAGTGAAGAAAGGTAAAGATGAATATTATACAGACAAGCCAACTCTCCCGTTGCAAAAAGGCCATCCGCTTTGACTCTGTCTTAGTAAGGAAACGAAGAGAAGTATAAAATTATAATGAAATAACTCTAACTTTCAAGGAAATAATGGTCTAATAAAGAAACTGAATTAGTTCAAATGTGAATCAATGACTTTCTCCCAATATTATTCCTTTAGTCTTCATTTTCAAATGTGATATACAAACAGGACCTCGGAATAAATCTGATTCTTTCTCAAGTGAATGTAGACAAAAGTGACCCAAATATGTGTTCACACCTGATGCAGGGTAAGGGAGATTTGGCACCATTTTTCCTCTTATCAGAGCTGTTGGGAGTACTTTCACTAAAAGGATTCATCTTTGTCCTCTTATCAGCTGTAAGGGAGCAGGGGGAGAAAAACCTATTTTTCCTCTATCCTTCTAGGTTCTGTGGCAGGGGCCCTGGAAATTAAAGTGACAAAAGAGAGATTAACAAGAGGAAAGCAAGCAGAATTTATTAACATGAGTAGCAAGCATACATGCCAAGAAACTCAGTGATGAGCCACTCAGAGTGGGGGTGAGAACTTGGGTTTATATAGCATCTTAACAAAGAATAATAAATTTGAATAGAAGTGACAAAACAAAGGAAAAAGGATTTTAGGCTTGAAGGGGCTGCAAACTGTGGCAAGGTAAATATACGGGGCAAACTAATGGAAGATAAGGACTGTCTTAGTAAGGTTGGTGTGTGCAGGTCCATCTTGGTGCCAACTTTCTGTCTTCTTCATGGCCATAAAACTTCCTGAGAGGGGATTTATAGCAGTTCTCATTTCTTAGAAGTTTCTGCTTTTAGTCAGATAAGGGAAGCTCCAAGGAGTCTTCTTTCTGCATCTATTGATATCATTTGCCTCCAGTTCAAAATAATCCTTATGTCAACTGGCATATTTTGGGATGGTCCCCTACGCAGTCTAATCACAATATTAATTCCAATAACCGAAATCAATATTACAAGCTTCTAATATATACATTTCACTAAGGTCTTTCAAATGCTGCATATTCAGCTTCAGCTTAATAATCAACTCACTGATATTCACCAGTATTTGCATCTTGCAGATATGTAACAAATCTACATTCTTCTTAGTAATCCTTTATTAAGAAAGCGTATGATCCACACATAAACCTATTGAAAGCCCAGGCTCCAAACTCTAATATTTAATATTGCCCACATTGCTTCCTTTCAGGTTTACAACTTATTTTTTTTTCCCTCATATTATTCTCTTTCTGCATCAGATGCAGAAACTCATTATTTCTCCCATTGATATGGCAAAGAGATTTATTATTGTTCAATCACAGATGATAGTGTGCAGAGTTGGAGGTTACCAAAGATTATTCTTCTTTCATATTACAGATGAAGAAATGAGCTACAGCTAGGTTAAATGTCTTGTGTCTTGCTTTAAGTCACACAGCTAGTCATGTCAGAAATTGGATTGCTTGTTGTACAACCTCAAGCTACCATTAAGATGAAAACTTCTCCACTCGGGTGTTTCTAGAAGAGAAAGACAAAATATCACTGGAGTAGCAACCCAAGAAAGCCTATCGGAGTGCACAAGAGGAAGCTGAAGTCCAGCCTAGGACCACCCGCCATACTCCTCTTTGAGTTGTGGTTGTGCTGATCCGAACAGGCACCTTTTGCTAACTTGCACCAAGGCACCATATAGCCTGGCAGTGGCCCTGATCCTCATTTTGGAGCAACTTGATTAAAAGGATACGAAGGAGCTTTAGCATTCTCCCGAGAGCACTGACATCTGGGATTTCTGAAACTGAATTAGTTGAACCTGATAGCAACTCAAGAGGAAAGGTCACACAGGTTTGGGTGAGAAATACATGATTTGCAAATGTCAGCTAAGATTTGGATAAGCATCTGGCTTTTGGTTATATATCTGAAAATGAATAAACACTGAAATCTGGAGGATTCATACTCACTGGACCTAATCCACCCAGGATTTAACAGCCAGAAAAGAAATGCTGGTTGTGGCATGGATTCCATAAACTTTTAAGTCATTTACACACAAAAACAAAGCAGCACATATGTATATGTCTGTATACATATGTAAACATGTCTATAGATAATCCACACACACAAATATGTGTATATTTCTATGCATTTCATGTATATATGCATGTAGGTTTGTGTGTGTGTGTGCGTGTGTGTGTGTTTAAATATTCCGAAGCATTGGGCCAGTTGGCCATGCATTCAGTTTCTCTTGGAAAAGATTTGCTTCATATCTAATAGAAATATACAATCTGGTTAAATGTTGCTGGTAAAATGTCTAACACATGGGTGGATTGAGATTGTGAACAAGTGGAGAATACTAAAGCAGCCTGATGGAGATAGACCCTTTGAAGGGAGGCCAGAAAACATTCCATTCCAAAGAGAGAGGATACGCATCTATTGTTTCTCCAGCTGGCTAAGCAACGGCAGGGATGTTTCCTACTAAACAGCCTCATTAACATAAGCATAACTACAGGGTAAGTTTTCAAGCTCATTCCAAGTGAATTCAAAGGGGTAGGGGAAGAAAGATGCCTTAATATGCACAACTCATGCAGACAATGATATGAAGCTAATTCATTTCATCATATTATCACCATAGCATATTAACTTAAAAGAAATAATAAGACAACATGGAAATGTTTGCATATTAGAGAGAATTCTCGTTGTACCCTATTAGCACCATATCTTATTAGTATTGCATTAGGCTACCATGCTACAATGCTAAAATGATGAAATCCCACTGTGAAAACTGATATTGAATTCTTGTAATGTTTCAGAATCATTTTTAGCACTGCATATAAATAATTCATGTGAGCACATCTAATGAATTGATGGAAGAAAAAAACATCCCTTGGCATTGTAAGCGTATTTATGAATGTAAAGTCACGAGCAAGATGCTTTCTCATGGAAGGTGGGCAGGGGCTGAAGTGTGACATCTATTCCAGAACCAGTTATTAATATAATGAGGAATTCTAGGTCAAGTCCAGTTGAGATATTCCTGAAAGCACATTTCCTTCTAGGAAAGGTGGCACAATATTGGTTGGCACTCTCCTGTCCTTCCTGAATCTAGATTGTAGATTAACCGAGTTAGACACCCTGATGTAAAGACACTGGCTGCTCAGAATCAAAATTCAATAAACTGAGAACCCAAGTGAAGTAATGTCCTTTATACTCCCAATGTCTTTGTTCAACCCATGTCAAACTGTGTTACAATTATCTGATTCCTCATTTATCTGCACCATTGGACTGCACACTCCTCGAAGTCGTGAATCATAATTTATTCATATTTGTAATCCTAATCCCCAGCACAAAGCGTAGCCTTGAACAGGTACTCAATAAATATTGAATGAATGGATGGATGAATGAATGAATATATTTATTCAATTCCAAAGATTCCAATTAAAAAGTTGGAATACAGGTGGGAGTAGGTCATTTACATTTAAATCTGATTGTTTTGCTAAATTTAAATCTTTATTTGCAATGTTGAATTCAGTCAAAGCAGTTTCAGTTTAGAAAGGCATTTTAATTCAATGGAATTCTTCCAGAGTTAGATGCAATTGTTTAAGTTCCTGCTTTAGATTAATGGCTTTTTGGTTTCTCATACCACATATTGCATATTGGTGTCAGCGTGCTTGCAGAGAAGTAATCCTAATGCAATTTCAACTCCCCAGGATGGAGGTTTCCTGCAAGGAGAGCTGTCGTGTAAAGCGTGTTCCCCTATGTAGAAATATCGCTGGCAGTTACCGTGAATTGCAGGGCAGAAGCCAATGACCTGTTTTTGGTTCTCTGTGTAGCTGGCTTGTGGGTACTGTGATTCTTTGCTACTACTCTCCAGAGTTCACTACACTTAAGCTCCAGATCCCTCATGGCCTATTTCCCGCTTTCTGCTCAACGGACAGATCACACATAGCCCCTAGTTCCAAGCCTTCTTTCTACACAGTTAACTTGTTTCAAAGCAAAAGAAACTGGGAGAGAATAACTAATAGATCTTCCTAGAAGAAAAAAAAAACTAGATTTCTTTTTCTCTTTTTCATGCCAAAGAAAATATTTTAATATGGGACTGAGGGAGACCACTTCATTATTCAACATTGGCCCCACTGGGTTTGTGTGTGTGTTCAGAAACACACACACACACGTACACACATACACATTAGCTCTTCAACTGTGGTGTGGGTGTTCATTAGGCCTCAAAGTCATTCACCCAGAAGAGTAGCTTTTTCACTAAGACAAAGGCCAGAGACTGAGTTGGAAACTTGGGCCTAATAAACAACGGCTATGTGGCTAAGTGAAAAGTCACGTGTCCTCTGGTAGATGCTTGGCACAGCAGGACTAGGTGCATGAGACACTAGAAAGGAGTCCCGTAGGTGCTTTTTCATGCTCTTCTTGCCTTTAATTTCTAAGGGTCTCACGTGGCAGACTCTCTCAGTAGTCAACACTCAGGGAAGTAAAGGGTTCTTTGTGCAGGATGTCAGTCGTTGGAAACAGAGGTCCAGATGGAAAACAAGTCTTCCCATCCCTCTTAGATGAGCTAACAAAGCCAGTATTTCTCTTTTTTTTCTTCCCCATCCACTGAGGATTTGCACATAGGTTGACAGGTTGCATTAGATGAAGCAGTAATACAGGAATGATATTGAGATTTGTTAATAAGGCATAAGAAAACTCACAATCTTTATTTCACAACAAAAGCCATGTTATAACTGCACCTCAAAATAGAGTAGTTGAAATTAAAGGAGTTAGAATTAAGGAAATGATCAGCAAGGTTAGCTGGCGTCCTTAAGAAACAATTTGTTCTGCTTTGCTGATGGATGGATTTGAATTTCTCTGCAGTCCTTTTGTGGTTCACAGATCACTGCAGGTAAACTGCTGAAGTTGTTTCTAGGCTATAATATGCAAGGCAAAAAAACCTAGTTGTGAAGTTTAAAAGTCTCATGTTTTCTCTTTGTTGTTGTTGTTTGGATGAATAGTGTTATGAAGGCATTTTCTCCTGTTTTTCATTTCCATGTATTTGCTGAGCACCTGCTATGTGCACTATATATTCATTGTTTTGTTTCATTCCCATTTTACAGATTAGGAAACTGAGATTCAGAGAAGTTAAGTAATTTACCCAGGGTAACAGAGCTTTGTGAGGAGAGAAGAATAAAAACAAATCAAGATTTATCTGATTCCAGAGCCTACACTCTTAACTCTTTTCTCAGAGCACTTATAAACAAGGCCTAAACAAGCACCAGCAGATTCAAAATCGAAAACATCTGACATTGATCAAGTAAATACCAATTCACCATCCAGACTCAACTGATGCCTACTCTGAGTCTCGGCTATTTCCATCATTCTGTGAAGAACTACAAAATGGATGAAATAGGTCTGGGGTCTCCCTGGGTCTCAAAAAGATGTGTGGAGGGGTTAAGAGGGTGGAGAGAACATTGATGAAGCTAGAATATTCTCTCCAATTAAAGTGATATCTTCCCAAGGTATGCTTGGACACCTGTCCTAAGTGGATCCCAAGAAAACCTGCTTTCTTTCTTAGGAGGTAGCCTACTGTGGGGAAGAACATGGATTTACTGACTCAGGAAAAAATTGCTTTACATCTCAACTTTGGTGATGACTGAATGTATGACTTTGGACAAGCATTTTATTTTCTCCAAATTCCTAATCTGTAATACTGAAATAATGCCTAATTCATAGAGTTGGGAAAAATAAATGAGATAATCACAGTGTCTGGCACATAGTGGTACTCAGCAATTGTGAATTTCCTTTTCTTTCTTTACCCAGCTAGAAGCTGACCTGGGTCCAAGCACAGAAGAGGCCTTCTCCCTAACCTGTGCTTCCTACACTCATGCCAACAAACTCTCCAAACAGCCATAGGTCTTAAATGTATTTTCTAGTCCAAAGGTATATCTCCATCATTGTTTTAGGATTCCCACAGGATGGAAAGCCAGTTTCACAGTGGAGACTTCCATGCTCAAGTGGTATCATGTGCCCAGCTGAAGGGCCTCACCTAAGCCCATTGTGATGTTTAATAGTAAAAAATTCTTATAATATACATCTCACCGGGAGGCATAAATCCCAATGGTATCTTTCTCAATGTACCTGTTCCATCAAGTGTCCAATTCTCTTTTTTCTTATTTCCCATTCCAGCTAACAAATCCTACATTGAACAAAATCCACAAGCACTGGACCCCAATCACCTTAGCAAGATTTCATAGCTGCCTGGGAGGCTAGTTCTTTTATGGACCAGTCAATGGTATATGTTCCACTTCATTGTGGCCCAAGCCAGCACTGGGTTGACCTAGCCCAGGAGCCCTAAAGAGTATGAATTAATGTGGAGATTCAAGCAGTATTTTAGGAGCCAATAGGGCCCCAAACCTGGCCAGAAATTCAACCTAGCCTCACTCTTAAAAGAACTATTAGAGCAGGCTCAGTGTGCCCTGCCCTCACTGTGTGAGTCAGGTCTCAAAAAACAGCCAGATACTAAGTGTGTACTTCAGCATCTGTGCTGACCTGCCACATCTCTCAAATCCAAAAATAGCTAAGTACATTAACAGAGCCTGTAAGGCAGTGAGCAGTACAAGCCTCCCTCCTGCATTTCTGGCTCACTAAAAACTTAATCTGAAATCATATACTGACTCTTAAACTAAGACTATCAGAAAGTTATGATTCCAGACTACCATGGCAACTGCAAAGTTTCAAAATGCCTCTTTTAAAGGCTTATTAAATCTCCCTTCGTAATTAAGCCTTTCCTCAAAGAAGAATAGTTAGCCTCCATTGTTTCTCTGAGCTAATAAAATATTCAGGACAATTTTCTTGTAAAATCTGTACATAGCAAGGTGACCCTACACATCATCGTAATTTCTCAAGGTGTTTCACCTTTCAATTAACCAAGACAGATCCATCTCCACCACAGCAAGAAATTCTGCTTTTAATTGGATGCACAAGTAATATAGTAGCTAAAATGTGGAGTTATCACCCTAGATTGTTTACATTTGCAATAACAGTTTCAAATAAACGTCTTCATAAAAATGTCAAATTTATTTCTGACGTAGCAAAATACATTCAATGGCTAATGATGTATTCATTAATATCTTGTGTTGCCATCATGTCATTATTGAGTCTCATAACACCTAATTGTAATAATAAATACCTAATTTGGGGGATTTGTTTATTTTCTAATTAGACATTTTTTACATTTCTATTCTGTAAGTATTCATGAGTAATTATTGTTAGTCACAAAATAGAATTTTTGTTAAGCCTGTGTAAACTGCAGTCAGCTTCTTATTGGAAAAAGGAATTAAACTCTTCCTGCTTTACGTTCTAATTAACTTTTTTCTCTATTTTTTAGAATTGCTCAAAACAATGTTGAAGGGAAATGTAAAGTAGAGGCTGATAACTCAAGAACATTTTTATAATTATAAATTCACTGTAGGGAAGTTTAAAGAATCATATAATTGAGGTTTTATTCCCATGTCCCACTTGGAACGAAATAAGCATTTGTCCAAAGACTCTTATTTGGTCAGAGGTTTGCTGCTCGGTGACCCAAAGCCATGTTCTCATATGTTAGGGTACAGAGCAAAGAGCAACAGCACACAAAGCCTTTCTGGATCTGGCCCTCAGTCTCAGTTCCCACCCCCATCTTCTTCTCGCTGGCCCATATAGACATTACAGCCCATCCACATAGAACTTTTGCCTCCTTCCAATGGGCCCTTCCACCTCCCTGCCTGTGTGTACATTGTCCTTTCTTCCTGGAATGACCTCCTTTTTTTTCAATCTCAAGGGCCTACACTCATTAATTCAAGTGTCAATTTTTCCATGAAATTTTCCTGACATCCTTATGTAAACTTTCCTCTATCCTTCATACAGTATAAATGCACCTTTAGCATTATCATTTACCATACTGGACTTTATGCCATTTTTGACTATGTCTCCCACTGAATTATGAGTCTTTCAATGGAGATACAGGTGTGCATGTTTTGTAATCCTTGCACTTGAAAGTCATGGGAATTAACACTGCCTTCAAGGTTTAACCAGTGAATCGTGGGAGCTGGTGGATAAATACTTCCATCTTCCACGTCATGGCAGACATGGCACTGTACCTGGTACTTCAGAGCATCCTGATGGAATTGAGCCCCAATTGCCCACAGATAGCCCACAAGGATAACCAATTTAGTGACACACCCTAGCTTTTTCCCATCCCTATTTTTCTTTTCCCAATCCCAATCCTTTCCCCTAGCGAACCAGTTTCCTATTGCTGCTGTAAGAAACTACCACAAACTTAGTGGCTTTAAACAACATAGATGGACTCTTACTGTTCTGGAAGCCAGAAGCCCCAAATCAGTTTCACTGGACTAAAGTGACCTTCCTCAAATCACTCCATCAAAAGACAAAATTACAACTCATTTAGTTTAAAAATCTCAAGTGGCTTTATTTGCAATCTTAGAATCGGGCAACATTTTATTCCATAAAATGGAATAAGCATTCCAATAAGTTGAGCAGACGAGGTTGACTTTATAGGCAGAAAAAGGGCTGAAGAAAGCAGAGAAACGAAGAACAAAAAGCAGATTGGTCATTTTAAGGTTGCTTTCCTTGGAACTCCAGACTCCAGTGAGACTAAATGATAGAAAGATAACTGATTGGTTAACACCAGGTTACTTCCGGGTAAGAATGAAAACAGGGAACTTTATTATGCTGACTGAAGGTGGCCAGTTGGGGAAATTAGGCTGTTCTCTCTCTCTCCTCACTTCTGGGAAGGACAGATAACAGCTCAGTGTGGGTTTGGTGAGGTGGAACATCAGCATGAGTGACTACATCTTGATTGTTAGTCTGGTCTGTTGGGGCCTAGTGCAGGAGCTTAGTCCAAAACGATGGCCTCCTACAATTTTTATTTGACCACCCCAACCTCTTGCTTCCATTATCACATATCCTACTTCCTCCTTTGACCTTTTTGCCTTCCTCTTATGAAGACCCTTATGGTTGCATTTTAGGCCCACCTGGATAACCTAGGATAATCTCCTGATATCAAGATCCTTAATTTAATCACACTGCAAAATCCCCTTTGCCATATAAGAGAAGGGGATCTGGAGATTAGGATGTGGATATCTTGGTGAGGGGTGGGGAAGGGCATGTATTCAGCCTACTACACCTGGGATCACTTCCAAAACTAATTTACCACGAACATGCTCATATTTCAAGATCTGTATTTGAGGGAAATCCAAGCTAAAACAGAATCCAAAGGAAATAAACTACTCCAGATGGGAGTAGTTCTTATTATTAAAAGCTACTGATCAACAAGATGTAATTTAGAAAGATAGTACAGGTTTATAGTGAGGAGGTCATTTGGAGGCTTGGTGAGAACAATTTCAAAGGGTAATTGCTAAATTGCAATGGATTCAGAGGTAATTCTCAAAGTTACCCAAAGATACAAATGCAAAGAGGGTGTAACATCAGCCTATACTTGTCCAGAAATCATGGATATCTATAAATATAAAACTAGCTCTATGTTTTCACAGGATGCAATAGTTATAAAGCTTAAAAATTATTTTTCAGGATGGTCTTCCCTGACCCAGCAGACCTCATTCCCTCCTACTGCATGCTTTTAGAACTCCCTATATTTTCTCTGTCCTCAAGCACATCACCCTTTGTGATGACATTTAGGATCAGTCTTCCCCCAATAACTGAAGCTGTATAATGGTAGAAACCATGTCTTTCTGGTTTCCTTTTTATCCCAGCTCTTCACAAAGTAGATGCTCAGAAATAATTATTCCATAAAAAAAAGAGCCAATAAAATCTGTAAATGTGACTAAAATGAAATGACAACCCATATATTATGAGGAAGAGCTGGAAAGGAGCTTGGAGATCTGCTTTTCAGGTTTGAATGTGTATAGGAGTCACCTGGGAGGTTGCTAGAATGCAGCAATTGGTGTCAGGTGGGGCCCTAGAGTCTGCATTTCTTATCAAGCTTCCAGGTGATGTTGATGGTCCTGCAGGATCCTAGTCCAGTGGTTCTAAATGCTACCTGCACATTAAGAAGCATCTTGGGAGCTTTAAAAATACATACCAATGCCGATGCCCATGCACACAGACTGTTTTAACAGGGGAAGCAGAGCTCCAGTATTGGTTTGTTGTATTGTTGTGTTGTGTTGTTGTTGTTGTTGTTTTTTAGATCCTCAGATGATTCTAATAGGTGGTTATGGCTGAAAACCGCTGGTCTAATTCAACTTCTCATTTAAGAGATTAAGAAACTGAGGTACAGAAAGGGTGGGTTAAAGCCCAAGGCCAAACAGTGAAGACCTGGCAGAACTGGGAGCAGATCCTTGCACGCCTCCTGACTTCGATTGCAACACTTTTTGCTACACGATGAATTCAGGAAAAATTGGGAGACACGTTTGCATTTAGACACAGCCTCAGTGATCCCGGGGAGTGAGTCGTGAGAGATGACTCAGATGTGAATTCCCTGCTGACTCCCATTTTCATCCCCTTGGGCAGTGTGTAGGAGAGGTATAACTGCATGAAGAGAGCATTGTCAAAGAAAATATCCTGGCTGATCTATTTTAGTTAAAACAGCTTTTTTCCCCCCAGGTACTGTGAGATTGCTTGTCTGTCAGGGTGTTGGCCTTGAGCGGGAGCTGGGCACCAGGGAAGGTGTTTTCAGAGGAGGGAGAAAATAGAAATAAAAAGGAGGGCTAAGCCACGGGGTGCCGGGAGCGGAGGGAGTGAGCGCTGTCTGCTCAGCGGTGTGTTCTTCATTGCAAATATCTCTGGGCTAAAGCAGATCCTCTGCTTTCACAGCGCCAGTTGAAATTAGCATTTCTCACGTCCCAGGATTTGTCTACCATTATTCAGAGTATAGCACTGAACTCATCCAGTTCTTCTGAATTTTGTTATGAGTTTATGCTCTTTTTAAAAATTCTGGCTGCTCTCTGGAAGGAGTGGATGAATCTGAATAACAAATAATCTGTGCTAGAATCCAAATGTCATGACCTGGGCATGTCCCTAAAGAGCAGAGGCTAATGGTGATGGAAAAGGGCTGCAGACGTCTCTGAGTGTGGGTGGCTAAGGGACAATTCTACATGTCAACAGTGCCAGGGTGAGAAGGGAGTTCTTATGAGGGGGACAAGAAACCAGAGGGAAAAAAATTGGAAAAATAAAATTGCTAGTTATTAGTGAGAAAGAGGGTGATTTTCCCCAAACTGGTTCAAAATTCTTAACTTGAGGAAGACGGCTTGTCTCTCAAGTCAGTAACTTCTTGACACGGTGTGGCAGCTGCCCTGAGTATGGACATTTTCCTGAATTCTGTTTTCCTTACTTAATGGTAGGTGTCAGGGATGTGCCACTTTCCAACAGAGGTTTTCTTTACAGGATCCTCTATGTCAAAATTTTAATGTACCTACGAATCACCTAGGGATTTTGTTGCAATGCAGATTCTGATTTACTGGGTCTGAGATGAGGCCTGAGTTCTTACCTTGCTGGCAAGATCCTCAAGTGATGCTAATGCTCTACTCAAAGCAGGAAGGCGTCTTTTGCTTCTGCCTTTCCAGCCTTCCTCTGCACCAGGCCACAGGTGCAGGATCGGGCACCCCTGTGCTGTGGTAGGGTGGCAGGAATAACTCAGGGGGACAGCAGGTGGACACTTGAAAGGTGCCCGGCCCACCGGGCTGGGCTTGGCCCACACTTTGGACAAAGGGACCCTTCTTCCCTGGTTTTGGTCACTCTTTACCCCAATACACAGAGAACTTACTGGAATCAAAGCTCAGAAAGGGGAAGAACATCTGATCTTATCCACAATTTCCTTTCCCACCCTCAAACACACTCACTAACCAGGTTTCTACAAGGCCCCTGACATCTTTTTCTTAGAGCATCTCCTTTAGAAAACTTTCTCTGACCCTTAGAGATTTAACTCTTTTAGAGCTCCTCTTGCTAGTTTTGTAATGAAGAATGTCTTCCTCAAGGACCCCCCAGCCATCTCTTTGAAATGTAAACATCAAGGGATCTAGCATCCCTATCTCCCAGTTTCTGAGGAGGATCGGAGCTTCCCTGGGTACTTGCTTCAAGTTGCAAACAACCTCTTATAGTGAAGATAATGGGAAAGTTTAGTTTTCCTTTGGAAAGGGCCAATGAGCAAACACAGATGGCCCATGACTGCCCCACCCCAGCACTTAATAACCCTCCCACCCTTTCTATCAGAAGAGTGGAATTCAGACTGTGTTGTGGTCTCTGTCCGCTATTGCGACAGCCTTCACTAAGGTCTTCCTTGCCTGTTTAACTTTGTTCAGTAGAATTTTGCTTTGACAACTCACATACACACAAACACAAAAATTATTATTTGTTTCTTTATGTATATATGTATGTATATATTTTCTGAGGAATTGGAACCTCAGAGAAGGTAAATGGTTTGTCCACTTGTTTTTAGGGCTTTGATGACAGATCTTCCAGTATGTGTGTTTTCTCCTGCATTCTCTTCTTGCCAAGACCTGGGAAAAAAATGAACTGACAACTAGCTCTCTCGACTATTCAATGAAAAACCTAGAGAAAGACAGTGTAACTCTTCCCAAGAATTTCATAAAAAAATCTGAAAAATATATACTACATAGGACTGTGTGTTCAAATCAAGAGACAATGAAATTACAAACATGATTTCTTTAATCTTCTTTTCAACAGTGACTATTTTACACATCCTAATGTGCATTTACTTTTTTCTGTATTCTTAGTTGTCTTTTGTTACCTGAAGGAGCCCTTTAGTTTGTCTGAAAGGAACTCATAAGATAATTCTTGGAAGAGTACCTGAGGAAAGTGATCACTCTGGGAGATACGTCCAATTGTATGGAGAAGGATGGAGAAGTTCATCATTAGTATGTTGGAGAAAAGAAAAGGGAATGAAAAAACATAAGTCTGACTTAAAGGAGGAATGTTTAAGAATAAATTAAATATCCACATGCTGATTAGAAAGACCTAAGGTGGACCAAATAAGCTATGTCCAATGTATCTGAAAGTAGTATCTAGAAATGATTAGGTGAAAGGGATCCAAATGACCACAGCAAATATGCATTTGGTTCAGAAGGCAGGCACATGAATACAGGGTGAGGTATCCATAGGTTGCGCACAACGCTTTGTGTGCTGACAGTGTATGGACAGATAACCACAACCACATTAAGAGAGCTGTTTAATGCCTTTCAAAACCAGCAACTGAAATGTCAACACTTTCAAAAAGGATTTTTAATGATGCAAATTGTGCATTGCCCCCTCACTTGCCCTAAGCAGAACAAACAAAGCAATAAACCCATTAGAAGGTACTTGTAAGGCATTTAAGTTTTAAGAGTCTTGCTCTGATGGCCATGAAAATAGAACTAGTTCCCACTTGGAAAGGGTTTTTGTTACTCTCTTTAGTTTAAGTTACAGCCAATAGTCCTAGTGGTTTTGAAAGAATCATGATTATTCCTTGCTGTCCAGTAGGCCTCAAGCTTTTCCAAAGAGTAATGTTTAAATGATGACCTATCTACACACAAACAGATAACTATATTTGAAAGATAATATGTGTCACTTCAATGTATATATTCATAAGTAGGTTTGCTATGTCATCCAAAAGACCAGCAGGGTGGCTAAATAGTAGAAAGAAGAGCTTCAGTGGTGGTAACAGTTTGCAAGCCAGGAAGAGGAAGTCTCCAGCATGGACTGAAGGTGATCTCTCTTAGAAGAGGGGAAGGACAGGTTGGGTTTATGCCTCACAGAGCCAGTATCATACATATTCAGCAGGTTTGAGAGAAGTTATACACATTTATGTGGGGAGCCAAGCACATGCAGACTGGGTAAACATGTAGGTAACACACATCCAATGTTCACTGTGGGGGAGGGTTTTAGCATTAAAATGCTGTGGAATTTGGCTCTTTAAGTCAAAAGGCAAATTATAGGACACAAAGACAGTTTGTGCACAGCTTCTATAAGCTGGCTAAAGCTGGTTTAATATCTGCAATTGCTTATCAGAAAAGAATGTTTGTAAGGCCTGCCGGTGCTCTGTCCAATGAGAGTTGTAGTGGTCTGGGTTGTAAATCAGAGGTGATAGCTCCCATTGATAGGGAGTTTAGCCTTAGGAATTGAGAAATCTACCATGCCAGTCAGGCCCTGAACCCTCAACCTGTAGGTAACTTAGTTTCCTTAACCTTAGTGTCTATCTGTCTTGGTTGATAAAAAGAGTGTCTATTTTGGTCTCTCATAACATGGCTACTTGGTTTGCTCTTCTTATTTCAAGTATCAGTCAGAGAGCAAGAGCACTGATGGGGTTCAGGACCCCTCCCCAAAGTATGACTGTAGGAGATCAGAATACGCCATACAAAATATACCTCTTTGGCATAAAGATTATTTTGAGCTTGTTATTCTAAGAAATTGCAGACACAGGAGAAACTCTGAAAAGTTACCCTTTTATAGGTAAAATTTACATCTATAAATAAAATCTCCATTTGTAAAGGTGTCCCCCTTTTTGCACTGGGAAGATAGGGAAGAGACTGAGTCACTAGGAAGTCTTAATGATGGAAAATAAAGGCAGAGACTTCAAATGGCTTAACAAACCTTACCCTTATTTTACAGCTAACCAAGCCTTTCCCCCACAACCTTCTTTCTTGTTTCAAAGAACATGGTGTTAAGGCTGAAGTCTAAGACAACTCTTTGAGATCTACTCTAGAGATTCACTTATTTCTCTGGGTTATATCCCATGTATAAAGCAGGTGTACGTATTATTAAACTTGTGTTTGTTTTCCTCTTGTAAATCTGTTTTATTGTTACAGGGAGTCCCAGCTAAAATCTCATGAAAGGTGGAAGAGAAAATTATATTTTCTCCCCTACAGCACCATCTCCTCTAAGCTCCATATCAAATCTGTTGCTATTTACAAGGAATTCAGCCCCACTCCCAAGAATTAGGAAAACAAAGGTTTGGATTTCCCCATCCTCTTCATTCTAGAAGTCAAGCGGCTGTCCCTCTGCAGTCCCAATGAACATAATAATCACAACAGATTTAAGGAATGAATCCTTTTCTGCCTGTGGAGCTGAATCAGACATTGTATCTATGACCCTTGTTTTATCAGTAGATGACTCAACCAACCATGGAAAAGAAACATTTGTATTAATATATTGATATAATCAAGTGCTTTGGGGAACTGAAAGCGCAAAGTAATAACAGCATCGTGATGGCCTCCGTTTCATTATTTGTGTCTGTAGGAGACTAACACCTACCTCGCTGAGTCACTGTGGGAATAGAAGGAGCTCTAGGGCTTGAGCTCTTGCACGATGGCGGGCACTCGACTAAGGGTTCAATAAATGGAAGTAGTGGGCGTAAAGTGGAATTTCGACCACAACATTTGAAACTAGTGTCAGTCTGTGGCCCTGCGTTAACACACTTCAATTATGTGTAAACTGCGTTGTCCTTTGGCTTGCTGGTTTTACAAACCTTCTTGGACTGGCTCTAGTGCAACAGTGAGATTCCAGGGTGAAAAGCTTCCAGAAGCTACACACCCTTGAGGGCAAAAAGTGTCGGTTCCAATAATCAACCTTGTCAGCCCGGCAGGATCGCTGTCGCACACATCTGCCTGAGTGCAGTGCTTGGGACAGCATTGGACAAGTATCATTTTGTCAATTAACCTTCTTCCATTCTTAGTTTATTAGGGCCTCGGCAAATGCGTTTCCTAAACAGAGAGGGCTTTTACTTTTCTGACATGGTACTTGCAGCTTTGAACACAGCCTACCTGCACTTTCCCCCGACAGCAGACTCAGTTGCTCCTCTCTGGCAAATTGGATAACCCTGTGTCATGCTGCATAATAAAATCACTTTAATTTATGGAAGGCCTTGATTTATTGAACATAAAGAGCAGCCAATGTCATGGTGTTTAACTTGGCGTTTCATATCCAGCGGGCATGAGAAGGCAGAGGATGGGGATGCTGCCTGTGCTCAGTGACGGCCACTCCGCTCTGCCTTCGCCCCCTCCACCTGCCGCATGAGGCCCATGGGGCAGGTGCCACTGTGAGCACACGTCTAAAATGTTCCTGATGTGAAAAGTAAAATGAACCGTAATCACTTATCTGTTTCTTTTATCTTAATATGCCCCGCAGTCTTCTAATGGATATGCACTAACAGATACGATTTTGCCCCCAGCCCCATGATGTGCTAAGTTGTGCTCAGGGCTTTGCATTCACTGTTGCATTTTAACCCCCACAACAGCCCTGTGAGTCAGGTGTGATTACCTCCATTTCACAAATGAGGAAACTGTTAGAAGTGCCATAACCAGTCAGCGACAAAGCCAAGATTGGAGCCAGGCTGCCCTAACTGTCACACGCTACGCTACCTTTAATTCATGTTGTGGCTTGGATCATATCTTCCATTCCATAAAAATATAAAAAGGAAGGATTTTGATTCTTCCACTAAATAATTTGCCTTTTGATTGAATGTGATATCAACTAAGAGGGGAAGCCATAGTTAATAAATATAATTAGGAATAAATTTGATCACACAGTACTATTTGGGAGCAAATTGCAACATTGGGCATGATACCAACATGTGTAAAATTCCTTGAAGCATAACATATTTGCTCAGGTAAGGAAACTGAAATTATTTTATACATTCAATCAATCTAAGAGGGAAAAAAACTTTGAATAAAGGTAAGCAAACAGCTACTAGTTCAGTCCCCTTGTTATAAAAGCTGGGGTCGCTGAAGTTTCTCTCCCCATTGGCGAGACCAGAAAGCCCATCTCCCTCTGCTACTCCTTTCCTTTCTCCCTGCTTGGAATGCCCTGTCCTGTTGCCACGGTCCTCTCCTCTCCACTTCTATTCCACCTCTTCTCCCTGGACTGGTGCTCAGGTCATCCATCTACTGCTGTGGCCTTATTGAAATCCTCCCTTTGTTTTCCACCTCCCACCACCCTGTCCCACCTTGTCACCATGGTTTCTCTTCCCTTTCCTACTATCGCATTCCTCCCTTGGGCATTCCTGCCTTCCCGCTGGTGGGTAGTTACTTCTCTCATTTTCTCTCTCCGTTTATACCCCTGTTGAATTAAAGCCTCAATTTGAAGCTATAAAATTTGGTAATGTCTGGAAGAAAAGCACACACTGATTTTTTTTAAAAGTTCTGCGTTTCTCACTTTTAAAAAATAAGTTAATCACTGAGAATTTGGGAAAATTGAAAATTAAAATCAATTATGCTGTTGTTATAGAAAGAACACCAAAATGATGGTCTCTGGGCTTTGTGCTCTCCTTGCAGCTTCTGACGTGACAGTTAATAAATGAATCTCCCTGCTCTGGCTGTGTTGACCTCATCAGTGATTCCAGCAAGACAAACAAGGAGGCAAATGGAAAGGCATTTAATTTTAACGTCCATAAGGAAAAAACACTCCAAAACATTAATGTTTTCCAAATAGACTAAATCAGAAGGGGATGGGAATGCATTTTTAGGACTGGAAGAAATATAAATCATGATGAATAAAAATGGAAACCATAGGAAAGAAGTTCTTAAAATCTTAGCTTTGGATTTTATTACAAATGACTCTAATCACCAAGTTATCATTATTAGTATTATTATTGTTATTACCCATAATAAACACGTGCTGGCTGCCAACAGGATGACAGGCTCTGCACAAGAGAGAATTAGGCTCAGTCCCTGCAGTGCAGGCTTACAACAGATTATAATTGCAATAGAAAATCAGATTAATAGCAATTCAATATTTTATTAGAAAAGTAACATTGTTTCTCTCCTCTCTCTGGGTTTTCTACCACCAAGTAGAACACTGATTCTGAGAATGATGGTAGTTCCTGGACCACAAAGCTAATGAATTTCCCCTCTCCAATTTCTCACCATCAAACACTGCTTTGCTTCTGCTTTCACGTGATCAAGTGGGATCATTCTACACCTGTTTAATTTTCTACCTTTGGATCAAGTAGGTTTCTTATTTAGGTCAAGTTGACTGATTTTGCAACAGTCATCTTAAACAGTGGTTTTCAAACTGCTGATTGCAGCCCATGTGTGGGTCTTGAAATCCATTTTTCACACCAAAAGTTTCACACCAAGATTTTAACAAAAATAATGAAACATAAAATAATATTATAGAAGAGAAAAGAATACAAATATATTATATTTAGTAAGGGTATTTTTTTCTGAAATTTTCATTTTACTGTGTGTATATGTGTGTGGTTTTGATGGGTTGTGAAATTAAATGTATTTATTACTATTTGTCTCAATCAAAAAAGTTATAAAAGCACTAAAGATATGAAGATATACTTTCTGCTTAATTTGCAGTTCAAGCTACCACCCAAACCACACCCATGGCATACAATGAAAGCAATTTTCAAAAGAATCCAACTATTCCTTATGCCTCATGTGAAATCAACTAATATTTACTATGTTTACAATGACCTTACATCCAAGAATTAATTCTAATCTTAAATATTCCTTTCCATTGCCACCATAAATATAACCAGACTTGTTAGACCCTAAGTTCTGGCTACAGGTTTATAAAACACACTCACCATATGCTGTCATTCATAAAGATACTAGCTTATTCTGTCTTTTCTCTGGCTGTCATAGGCCTGTCTTTCCCACACAACTTTTCAGTGATCTCCACTTACACTGGCCAGAAGCAGCTAATGTACCCCCTTACTAAACCTACAGTAGAGGCTACTCCCCACCTCCTCACTCCCAGTCTCTACCCACCCACAAAAGAGAAAGCTTTCCAATCTCAACTCTAGAACTTTGCCATATAACTACCATAGCATAGGAAAAGTTCCCACCTGCCTCCAGCAGACGTGTCACATCATGTCACATCTTCTTGGTAAGACTGCTTTCCCTTTGCTTCTATTCTAGCTGGAATTCCTATGGTTTTCCAGGAGCTATATTATTAGATCTAGTTAAGATTGCATAGGTTAAGGATTAGTTTTATATATTTTCATACACTTTCCTCTGATTTTTTTTTATTTAATCTAAGTAAAACCATTTGAACTGGGGGTGCAGAGAAGGATGCACGACTGAATTATCAAGATAATCTTCTAGTACAGACTCCACAGGAGACTGCGGAAGCCAGGGTGGCAAAATATGCAGCAAGTACCATTAGTATGAAGAGGCTTGCCTGGTGATATTAATATTTCAAACAAAGACAAACACAGCTTTGGGAGGGCTTTTACAGATCCACAATTCCAGGGATGCTTCTAATTGTTCATCTTAAATAGAATTTTTCTACTCCTTGTGGGAAAGTCCCCTAAAATTTTTACATTCCCAGCTCACAAAAATCTCGTGATGATTCCAATATTGGCCATAAATCCAAAATATAGAGTTATATTTCTGTTTAAAAGGAAACTAATTGTTGATTAATTTGTTTATTTACAATTTGTACTCCCACCAGCCATCCAAAAGGACATAAGGGTGGCCAGCAGTTTAAAAAGCAAAGAAAGAGATAAGGTACTTGAGGGTAAAAGAGAATAAGGGGGAGGGGGGTAGATGCTTCTAGTCACTCAATTTGAGCAAATTATAATACTTCAAGCATAAATTGGGATATAAAATTTCTGGCACCTGGGGTAAAAATGGAAGCACAAAAATTATCTAAATAGATATAATCTTTCCTGGAATTGAGCCCAAGTAGGAATGTACCATGTAGTTTTTGTTGAAGGAGCATGAACATGGCCTGGGTGTCAGGTCAGTTGGTTCTGGTCATGGCCCTGCCTCTGATGTGCTCTGTTGCTCTTGACAATAAGTTTTACCTTTAGATTAGTTAGATATGTGATGGGATAATAGAGGAGGAGCTTGGGACTACAGAACTGCCAAGGTCCTCCTCACTATCGAAATTCAGATTCTGTAAGATGTGAAGAAGTGGAGATATTTTAAGCCAAGAGCTGTATTAACCACTAAACAGTACAGAAGTTGAAATACAGCATTTGTGTAAAATTAGCCAGTTGTTATTTTTCTGTATGGAAGTAGCAGAATCATCCTTTTATGCACAATTTCAAAATTCATTGCTTAATTTTAAAGTATGGGACAGAGTCACTCCCAGCACCCAATCAGTCATAGATTCTACCTGCTCTATCTCTTGCACTTATCCACCTGTTTCTCTCCCTACTACAACCATTTATTGCGTAGCTCCCTACTTTGTCTGCCTGCCTCCAGCATAGGCTCCCTTCCTCATCTGCCACACTGCTACAGGGTGATTTTAAAAAGATGAGTATCTTTCACAGTGTTCAGTGACTTCTCAGCAACAGCAGGATACAGTCCAAACTCTTAGCTCCCCATTCAAAGCCTTCAGTACCTTGACCCTGCTTACTTCTCCAGGTTTACATCTCTGCACAATCTCCTTGAATCCTAATGCTTCATTCAGCCATTCAATGCTACTCACAGATCCCCCCTGACCCATGCCTTCATGCCTTTGCACATCCTGTTTCCTCCCCGAAATGTCTTTCTTTTGCCATCTCAGTTCCCCAGTTCACTTGACAAAAGCTTCCTTATCTTTCAAGATTCCATTAAATTGTTTGCCTTTTCTATGAAATTTTTTTTTTTTTTTCTGAGACATAGTCTGGCTCTATCACCCAGGCTGCAGTGCAGTGACCTCATCAAAGCTCACAGCAACCTCAAACTCCTGGGCTCAAGCAATCCTCCTTCCTCAGCCTCCTGAGTAGCTGGGACTACAGACACATGCCACCACTCCCACCTAATTTTTCTATTTTTTGTGGAGACAGGGTCTCGCTCTTGCTTAGGCTGGTCTCGATCTCCTGCGCTCCAGCCCCTAGGATCAAGCAATCCTCTGACCTCGGCCTCCCAGAGTGCTAGGATTATAGGCATGAGTCACCACGAGAGACACCGGGCTTTCTACGAAACCTTAACTGGCATTCTCTTCTCTTGAATTTTAACTACTCTTTCCTCTTTGCCTCATCATACCTTGTGCAAGTTCTATCATAGCACTCTTGACATGTTATTTCTTACATGTCTGTCTTCCTTCCTCAATCTTTAGCACCAGAAGGCATGAAACATTTACTATTTTTATCCCTGGCACTCAAGGAATGTTTGTGGAATGAATGAATGTTGGAATATTGAGTAGTCTCCCTAATTTCTAACTCTTAAAAATCCAAACAAAATCCTTCTTTGTCTTCCTTCTATTATTCATCATTTCAGCCTGTCCCCATATTGACTCCTTTAATTATAACATCTTTTGTTCCCCTTCCTTCACTCAGTGGTAGTGTTCTCCAGGATGTCCTGTTTAATTCAATAGCTTACTTCAATTCACCTTCTTTAGACTTATTTCTTTATCTGACTCATCCACATTCTGTAGTCCTACTTTGTATGTTTCTCATGTGACAGATTTCTCTTAGCAATGTTTTATATGTCTATTAAATATTTTACCCATTTCTGGAAATCCATAATACTTGTTGAAAAGCAATAATGTTTGCTAAATTTATTTTTTGCTGTCAGGTCATATCTAGAAGTCTCTTTTTAAAAAACAAAACAAAGGCAGTATGGCATAGTGGTTGACAAAGGCAATACAGTATAGCAGATTGGCTAATGGTCTAGACATCGTAGTCAGACAGTCCTGGGTTTGAGCCCTACGTCCAGCCCCAAATTAGCTGCATGACCTTGGGAAGGTTGCTTAATTTCCGAATTGGATTATTTATCTGTGAAAGAGAATAATCACACCTACATGTTTGCATTGTTATAAGGACTAAATAAGATAATTCAGCAGAATGTGTCAGCAGATAAATAATAGCTGTTATTATTGATTACTGATTATTATTATCAATTAATATTATTATTGATTCAGTGTACCCCTGGCAATATACTAAAGAATATCTGGGGACAGTTTCCCCTTTGGGTTTTGAGTGTGGCCCAAAGTGTGTTTGTAAAACTGGTTTTCATTGTTTCATACAATCACGTGCTGCATAATGACATTTTGATCAATGACAGACCACATATACAATGGTGGTTCCATGAGATTATAATAAAGCTGAGAAATTCCTATTGCCTAGTGATGTCATAGCCATCATAGCATCATAGCCCAACACATTACTAAGGTGTTTGTGGTGATTCTGATGTAAACAAACCTACTGCGCTACCAGTCATGTAAAAGTCTAGCATAGGCTGGGCTTGGTGGCTCACACCTGTAATCCTAGCATTCTGGGAGGCTGAGGCGGGAGGATTGCTGGAGGCCAGGAGTTCAAGACCAGTCTGAGCAAGAGCAAGACCCTGTCTCTACTAAGAATAGAAAACATTAGCCAGGCATGGTGATGTGTGTCTGTAGTCCCAGCTACTCGGGAGGCTGAGGCAGGAGGATCACTCAAGCCCAGGAGTTTGAGGTTGCTGTGAGCTAGGCTGATGCCACAGCACTCTAGCCTGGGCAACAAAGTGAGACTCTGTGCCCCCCCCAAAAAAATGCCTAGCACATACGATTATGTACAGTACATAATACTTGATAATGATAACAAATGACTGTTATTGGCTTATGTATTTACTATACTATATATTTGTCATTATTTTAGAGTATACTCTAACTTATTAAAAAACAAGATAACTATGAAACAGAGTCAGGAAGGTCCTTCAGGAGGTATTCCATAAGGTATTGTTATCATAGGAGATGACAGCTCCATGCATGTTATTGCCTTTGAAGACCTTACAGTGGAGCAAGACATGGAGGTAGAAGACAGTTATATTGGTGATTTGGGCCTTGTGTATGTCTAGGCTAATGTGTGTGTTTGTGTCTTAGTTTTTAATAAAAATAGTGCTAAAAATAAAAACTAAAAACATTTTAAAAGTAGGAAAAAAGCTTATAGAAGAAAGACATAAAGAAAGAAAATATTTTTATACAGCTGTACAATGTATGTTTTAAGCCATTATTATAAAATAGTCAAAAAGTTTTTAAAAATTAAAAAAAATTATAAAGTAAAAAAGTTACAGTAAGCTAAGATTTATTATTGAAGAAAAATATTTTTAAGTAAATTTAACATAGCCTAAGTGTACAGTGTTCATAGAGTCTACAGTAGTGTACAGTAATGTCCTAGGCCTTCACATTCACTCACCACTCACTCACTGACTCCCCCAGAGCAGCTTCTAGTCCTGCAAGCTCCATTCATCGTGAGTGCCATACACAGGAATACCAGTTTTTATCTTTTATACCATATTTTTACTATACCTTTTTATGTTTAGGTATGTTTAGATACACAAATATCATTGTGTTACGATTACCTACAGTATTCAGCACAGTGACATGCTGTACAGGTTTGCAGCCTAAGAGCAATAGGCTATACCATATAGCCTAGGTGTGTAGTAGGCTATGCCATCTAGGTTTGTGTAAGTGCACTCTGTGATGTTTGCACGACTGAATTGCCTAGTGATACATTTCTCAGAAGGTACCCCGTCGTTAAGCAACACATGACTGTATGACTGTATTAAGATAAAGATTTGCTGAGGATATTTGCTCTCAGTTTGTTTTTTAGCAAGGGTTTATGCTAATAGATTATTATTCCACAGCAGTTCCACCTGGAGTGTATACAGAGCACAACCTGAAATCAGAAACCCTGGTGTAATCCCTCGTCTCAAAAGCCACGCTCTGGAGAGACAGTGGCCAACTGGCAAGCAGCATCAGCATTTCTGGGGTTGTTTCATTCTTGTTGCAGTTGTTGTTTTTATTATTATTCTTTTTCTTTTTCAATAAAGAGCTGAGAATGACTAAAGGAAAAAGAAAAAGATTCTGTAGCCTCAATAATGTGATAAAGTGTTATTTGCAGGATCTCACTGTCAACTCAGGTAATAGCTTGTGACTTCATCTTGGACAAAGGAAATCACTCTCTTTGATGAACACTTTGGGATGATTTTCAGCTTCCAATATTCTCTTCCTCTTAGACAGCTACTGTAACAAAAGCCTGTAGGGAGAGCTAAAGCTTCGCCTATTACAATACCCACACACTGACTCTCTAATTTTAAAAAACAAACTCAGAGCTTCAAATCACTCTCATGTTTAATATTTTGTCTTAAAATAACTCTCTATTTTATTTTGCTTTTTAAAATTAAAACATAGCCGTATATGACAGGCAGCAGGTATGAGAGATAGAGAGAGAGAGAGAGAAGTAGTGTCACCAGCAAGGAGTGGCTTTAACAACAGAAGCTCATTTCTTCCCGTTTTGAGGCAAAGAATGTGGTAACAGCTATGGCGTTGCTGTTTCTTGCATGCCAGCTAGAGCCCAGAACAGTACTACATGCCATCAATTTCAACAATTCCTGTGTGTTTTTGAGGAAATACACACATATGCACACACACATGCAGTCGTACTTTAAATAAATTCTATAATGAGCCACCTGTTCGTTAAATATGATTACACAAATGTAATTTAAGATGCTTACTGAGTTTTCCCTTCAATTCCCTCTTTATAGACAAATCGGAAGACACCTGTGGATTCCAGACCATGTTGTGACCCCTTTCTGGCTTTTTTCCAAACTCAAAATCAGTGGCATAATTGGCAGCCTGGGTTCAAGCCTTTCCTACCTCCTGAATAAGTTACCAACCAGTGAAACACTACACAAAAGCACCTGCAAATCATATAACTTGGTCAATCACTTCAAAACCTCTCTCTGGCTTTTTGCAGGCCGGGCTTCATGCTGCCTGACGCAGCATGCTGGTTGTGTTCAGCCATTATGCAATGATGTTCTATGTTGCCAGTAAACCGTGGCTTTATGCCACCGTTCAGTATAGCAGCTCCATTTAGCTTCATTTATTGGATTTTTAAATCTTCTTGTACAGTAGGTGTTGATCTTTCCTGAAGTTGTGATTACAGCTCTAACTATTGACACTTCGATCACAGCCAATCCCTCTCTTCTCTGCCCTCATTCTGACACGAAATGGTAGATCTTCCAATTTTGTAGTCTCTGAGCCCTTCACCACCACCACCCCTCCACAGACACACACACACACACACACACACACACACACACTCTCTTTGGCACATGAACATAATAGGGGGAGTACATGTATCCTGATTAGTTCATTTCCTTAGCAACTTGGAATCCTCAAATTGCCTTCCCTTCCTGTATTGCTTCTTAAAGGAGTCAGGGGAACTGTAGGGGTAAGTCTGACCTGACACATTGAAAGGGCTCTAGGACCCACTTGAGTCTAAAAAGCTGCCTCTTTCCCATCCAAAAATTTGACTTCTGCTATTATCCACCTGGAATACATTATATCAATGTTAGTTATTGAAATAAATGAGTGTGAGTTCTTACTTAGAAGAGATTCTAGCCTTCTGTTTGTTGTCTAATCTCAGAGATAAACTTCGCAAGTTCCAGTTTTGTTATAATGGAAAAGAACCGACATTGAAAATCAAAACACTCAAGTTTGAATGACAGCTGAGCCATAATTAATTTTGTGATGAGTAAGTAGTTCAACATTCTGAGCCTCAGCTACCTCATCTATAAAATGAGAAGACCACAACTTTCCTGATAGCCTTATTGTGAGGCTTAAATGAGAAAGTGTGTTTGGAAGTATCTGACACACAGGAGATTATCAGTTAGTTTTCATTTCATTTCCAGTTTTGCCCTTTGCTGTCTCAGGTTCACCAGACCAATTGTTGCCCATGAAAGACAAGACAATCATTCTGTCATATTTCTTCACCCTAGTGTAGGTCAGACTAAGGAGTTTGATCTTATCATTCTGCTAGTCTGACTTGTGTTACCCTTGCTGGCCTTGTCTTGATGCCGAAATTCTTCTATTATATACCGCTTTTAGTGCAAGCAATGATAACAGTGATCTGGTAAGTCTTGATGAGTTTTTAACCTCTTACTTGGTTGATCAAATAACTTTCAGTTCTAAAATATATTTACATTGGCTTTAATATTAATATATACTGCTCCAAATAGATCCAGGATAGTTGTAGAACATTCCTATAGAATTCTTAACAGAAAATACATAAATCGTATACATATGCACTGTATACTTTTGGTAAAGGAAAATCTACACAATATAATTGCAAGAAGAAAATATCCAAACTATGGATGGGAGATGGGGTAGCTTTATATCCTTTTGAGACTTAAGTAGATAATTGTCTCTTGATTTGAAAGGACCAACTCAGTGGACGACAGTTCATATACTGATTGTACAAAGGCCTAAATTTGCTGTCTCTTTCTTCTTATTTCTGAAATGTGGAAAACATGGACAAGGAACTATTGAGAGAGAGAGAGAGAGAGAGAGAAGGAGAGAGGGGAAGAGAATCTATAAGAAATTACATAAGAGATTGTCAAAGTTTCTTGCTGTGACTTTCCTAGACACCAAAGCCAAAGTCTTATGAAGAGTATTTGATAGGATATTAATGTTTATTATGTAAGGGATGAGAGAAGCGTATGGGAGAGTAAGGTGGAATATTCACCATTTGGGGAAAAGTCTAAGAAATTATGAGATCAAAATTAAAAAGCATCTCTTACATGACTTCTAAGAATCTTTAATATGCTATTTTGTGTTGGAAAACAACAAGAAGTCAATTGTGTGTGCCAATTTTACAAATTTAATTCTTCTCAGAACCTGTTTTTCAGAAAGCATATCAAAGGATTACGATTCAGCAGAATGCTTTCGGCCTTGAGAGACTCTACCATACTATGAAGGCCCCATTAATGGCCACTAAGAAAAAGATTTTTGACATAAAACTAGCCTAAATTCTTGCATGCTATAAGATTTGGGATATCTTTTCTCCAAGACAGAAGCAAAGGTGAGCTCTTAAAAAAAGAAATCCAAAGTATCAAAGTCTAGGGATCAGAGTTAGAGCATTTGGTGCTTGCTACTAATTTAGTGATTGGAGGGGCCCAACAAAAAGAGGCATGGTTAAAGAACTAGAGCCGAATTCATAAAATCAGCATCTGGGCAAGGACCTGCTCCCGCCAGCCATGCAAATGTAACCACAAGCATGCCAATTAATGACCCTATGCCTTAATTCTCTCATCTATAAAATGAAAGGGTTAAAGTTTCTGGCATCTAGATGAAGGCTAAGCACCCTCTCAGTTATATCAGTCAAAGAATTATGTATCTCAGAGTTGGGAAGCATCTCAGAAACCATCCAGTTAATGAATCCCTGTTGATATCCCAGAAAGGTGAACACCGGGCTCTGTTTGAAATGTGCAAGGAACTAATATCCTTGCAAGAAAGTCTATTCTGCTTTGAACAGGTCTAACTGCAAGGAAATTAGAGCTGTTCCTTATTTTGAATCAAATCATTCTTTCTATAACTTCCATGCCATTTGTCCTTATTTTACCATGTGGGGTCACAAAGAATTAGTCTGAACCTTTAAAAATTTGAAGGCAGCTATTATCTCCCATAGGTCTGTTCTTCTCTAGCATAAATATCTCTAATGGCATAGTTTAGTTTGCCTCAACACCCTGATTACTGTCTTTTGAATAGGTTATGGTTTTTCAATGTCTATATAAATTATGGTGCCCAAAACTGAGCACAATACTTGGCATGTGTTTTTATTTGTGGAAAATTTGAAAAAGACAGCAATACCCTCATTTCCACTTTTCCCAACATTATATTAACATGTGTATAATGTGAACATAAATGTATGAGCATTTACTACATGTGCCAGGCAGTGTTCAATATGCTTAATGTTCATTAACACATTTAATTCTCACAACAAACCTGTGAGATAAGTACTTTACTTCTTCTTATTGATGAAGTACATTCTTATAGATGAAGAAATTACAGGATAGTGTACATCAGTGTCCTTCAAACTTTATGTGCATAGAAGTCATGTGAGGTTTTTATTAATATCCAGATTCTAATTTAGTAGGATTTCTGTGGGTCCTAAAATTCTGCATGTGCCCAGGTGATATTGGTGTTACTGGTCCAGGAACCATAATTAAAGTAGGAAGGGTCTATATCACATGATGAGAAGATACAAAATGATAAAGCAGAAAAGCCTTGGGCTACACTAACAAGAGGTATCTTGAATGACATTATAGGAGGTATCAGAGAATTTATGTTTATTTAATTGGGGAATATGTTTCTGCTTAGACCCTAATCTGGAAAATTTTGTTCCTACCAATAAATCTGGCTTATAAAACCCTTTTACCACTGAAGTATAAAATAATAACAATAACTAACATTTATTAAGCACTTGCCATATGTGAGGTCTGGTTCTAAGAAACTTAAACATCTTCCATCATTTCATGCTTCCCACAATCTTGTGAGGTAAAATAAATTCTATCATTATCTTTTTTTTTTTTTTTTTTTTTTTTTTTTTTAGAAACAGGGTCTCACTATGTTGTCCCGGCTGGAGTGCAGTGGCTATTCACAGACACAATCGTGGAGAACTACAGCCTGGAACTCCTAGCCTCAAGCAATCCTCTCACCCAGCCTTCTAAGTAAATGGGACTACAGGTGCCACGTCACCCTGCCCAGCTGTCATTATCTCATTTAAAAAATGAGAAAACTCAGGCAAAAAGAAGAACAAAACTAACATCTCCATGTTTCTGTTCAGAGGACACAGAGAGATGAAGTAACTAGACTGAGATCACACAGCTAGTAAGTGGTAGCGCTGGGATGCAAAGTCTCTTGACACCTGACACCAGGGTCCAATTGCCTCAGTAGGAAGCTACACCACCTCACGTTTCAGCTCGCCAAAAATAAAGGCAGCAGTCCAAGAGATTCAGGGGACAGAGAAATTGCAGAGACAAGCAATTAGAAAAAGGTCACTTCCTCGGTAAGATAGTGGCTATGAAACAGGCATTTCTCTAATATTGAAGTAAATCAACCTGTGTTAAATTCTATAATAAAGGCTATTCTAGGAATGAACACTGATCAAGTACATAAACAGAGACCACAGATTTTCTTAGTTAATAATAAGGACCGTCATGTTTAAAATGCCAGAGCTAGCTCAGATCCCATGCTAGGTGCAGTCATATACATGCGAGTCCTGTCCTCTGTGAGCTCATAGTCCAGCTGGGGAGTCATTTATAAACATATAACTCTCTAATAGAGTGTAACTGCTGGCGTAGTGACAATGGAGCAGTGTGAGTTGGCTAAGAGAAAGCAACGGTGGAGATAGTTGTCAGGTGGTTTAAGGCTACAGGGAATCATGGCAGAGAAACCATGGAAGCAAAGTCACGGACAACCTAATCATACTTTTCTTAGTTAGTTGTAACAATACATAGGGTGGTTTTTTTATTGAAATGTTTGCTCCATAAGGGTGATTCATTTTATTGGTTCTCAAGTTATGTTCCTCAAGAAAACTGCTCTTAGGTAAAAACACAGGATCTCTCAATTATAAGTTTGATTTTCCTTATATTTTTTCTTAAACTTTGTTGGCATCTACTGTTGCTGCCTATTCAGAAATATCAAACAAACATTTAAAAAAAAACATTAAAGGAAGATGTTAGAGTCTATTTTAGTAACTTGGATAGTAAAATTATGCCTAGATTCTTTCCATCAATGAATTAACATAAATCAGTTTCCATGTTACTGCCAAACGGCACAGTTTTTAAGAGCTATGCTGTGTGAACAAAAGCGTGCTTTTCCTGTTAAGAATTATTAAATTCACCTGTTTTGATCAGCATTATATTTTATGTTTGACAAGTTGAGCACGTATGTTAGGCCAGCATACCTGACAAAGATGGACTTGCCCTACACATCAGTAATACAAGCAAATTCACATCCTCTGACTTTTTGTGGGACACATGAGAGTATAAGTAACGAAAAGAAAATAAATAATTTAAGTTGGGGAATTTATTTTTGGAAGTATGTAAGGGAGGGATTGATCAGGGAGCCCCATGTGGATTGCAGGCACAGCATATGGCTTGAGGTTTGGACACTGTGACCAAGACATTTCCCACCAGCTGGTACCAGCGTAGCTCACTGCAAGAAAATATCCAGGGGTAGCACAGACACTTCCAGTGCTGAAAACTCTACAATTCTTATTTTGCTAAGATATGGTAAATGTCATTTGGATAGAAATTTTTTATCTGTTTAGGAAGAAGAGAGAGTAAAGAATGAAAAGAGAGAAGCAAAAAGGAAGGTTGGCAAATCTTAACCACATATAAGAATAGCCTTCTGTAGCCTCTTTTAAGATACACCACTTCAGAGTTACACACCACACCTGAGCATGGGGACACTTCCTCCCTATTTAAAGGAGTCTGTTTATTCATCCAGTAGTAGGACCTGAGTTCATTGATTGTCACTCAGTTGCTGAGGAAATAAATGCCTCGTGCTAGCTATCAATGGAGTGAACAGTATAGGAAAGAGAATCAATCATGCAAAGAAAGATAATTAGTAAAGCATTGCAGTGCTGGGTACAGTGGAAACAATAACAATATAAACAATAACAGTAGCCATATTTTCCTAGACCAAGTGAAGAGAGCAAAGAGGATGTGAAGGGGAGGGGAAATGCTTCATTTGGAAAAGAAGCTAATCCTTACCAGACTATGAAAAATGAGGGTAGAAGCTTAGGAAGGCTAAAAGGAAAGAGTTTTTTATAAGGAAAAAAAAAAGCAAGAATTTGCAAAGTCACAGAGATCTGAAAGAAGAGGGTTCATTTAGGAATCTGCAAATAAGTTGGTCTCTATTTCCTGTGGTGGTTGCTTGGAGACAAGGAGATGCGATTGAATTTTATTGCAATAGTTTGAACAGATGATGGAAAGTCAGCATGGAATGGACGGGCGACAGCAAACAGGTCTAGTTAGCCGTGACTGGGACTGAACCAACTTTAGTCACAGATTGTCCACTGGGAGTGAGGCCAAAGGGCACTATAATTCCCAGGATTCAGCTTAAGGTACATAAATGGTGATGCCCTTTGATATATGTATGAGATATGTATCAAATTTCAGAAATTTGTATTATAGACCTTCTGATGAGCTTCCTTCAAATTAAAGAAAGGATACTGATGAGGAAGGAATTCATTATACCATTTGGTTTAAGTAAATTCTAACTATTCAAATGATCCCTCATGGTCTTTAGACTAAAATTAGACTAAAATTAGACACGATATGCTGTTTCATTGCACCACATTATTATAACACTCCCTTTCATTTGGGACATGGCAATCATTTTGGAAATGGCATGGAAAAATGAATCATAAGCAGTTAAAAATGTAAGTGAGAAGCATCAAGTTATTAGGCAAGGCTTTGAAAAGATAAATGGTTTGTGAAGAAAAATGTAATTAACAGGTTATACTGTATATGTTTGCAAAATGCCTATGATGCATGAAAATGTTTTTGTCTACTTAATTTGCCTAAGATTGTGTGTTTATACTTAATTAAATGCAAACAGCCTTGTGCTCTAAATAATTTTGTGGTAACTGATATGTGTAGCCAAATCAATGGAAGGTAGTTAAAAATGGCTAACACAAAAGCTTGCAGTCCAAGGATCCATTCTCACTGGTGAGGTCCTGAAGACAGTTGTCCCCCAGAGTCAACTACTGCCCTGAAGGGGAAAGAATCCCAAAGCCTCAGTGTGCGGCAGCCAGAGCCCTCCCATCCAAAGGAAGATTTGCAGCTTCTTAAGGCTTCCCAAGAACATAAGCATTTTGAGAGTAGAGATCTTCGTCTATTTTGTTCACTGACATATGCCAAATGCTTAGAAAAGACTAAGTGCTCAATAAGTATTTGCTTAATTAGTAAATTATTGAATAAATTAATTAATAAATTGCCTCAGCATCTTGGCAGCATGATATGAGAGCAAAGATTTGACATCAGAAGTCCTGGATTTTAAACCTCGTTTGTAGTGTGATACAAAGCAATTCAATTACTATTTTGAGACTTAGTTTCCTCATCAGTAAAAAATGAGGACAATGGTTATGAAAATGAGGTTACTACAGATGGTTTATGTGGAAGCACGTTACAAACATTAAAGGACTGTTGTGCTCATTTCCCTTCTTAAAGGCAGAGATTCTGCTTAGGCATCACAAATTAATTTTCAATCCCCAGTGCTTGTGCATTATTTATTTTCCAATCCCCTGATATGCAATCAGTCCATAATGAACGTTTAGTGAATTGACTGGAATTCAGTATGCCTGGTCCGTTTTACATTGGAAAGTGGAGGAGAAAGCAAGGTGGCACAAAGGATAAGAGTTCATTTCCAGAAAGTGTCTGAAGTTGCTTTGTTGGGGGTTCCAAGCTCTGGAATTCTTTCTTAGTCTGGAAGCTCTCTTGGCCTCATTTCTAGGATCACTTTTAATCATGACAGTTCTTCCCCTCACCTCCATATAAAATTACTATGTTATGTAACAGATTGGCCTATACCTATTGGCTCCTTGCAGTACAGATCTATTCCCAACCAAATGATACCTCATTGGAAAATGTCCAGGTCTACAAATACCATCCACAGATAGGTCTGTATGTATGTTTCTGTGCTCAGGAAAACTTTCTCAGAGTATACATGTATTTGAATAAGTCTCTGTCTCATAGATAGATTAGTTTTCAAAATTTCACTTGTAAGAATCCCATTCAAGAATTTTTTCAGCAAATATTAATTCCTTATTGTTCTGGCCTCTGTGTTAAGCACTGGGAAAGAAAAATGCCTAATATGTCATCCCTGCCATATCTAGCTACTCCTCATTTTCTAGAGACAAGGACAACATATGGTAATATGAGCAACACATACCTTGGTGACAATGAAGATTTGGAGGAGGCCTTGGAAGACTGAGACATGAAGAAGGCAGAATGAATAGGACTGGGAGATTATTTGGCTATGAAAATTGGTGAAGTAGGTACACTCTAAGATGGTTCTCTGGATTTATGGGATCAGTGAGTGGGTAAATGGTTTGACTGTTTGCCAAAAGAGAGACACCCAACGGATAAGCAATTTTAGGGCAGGAAATAATTTTTCTAGTTATATGGAGTACTTAGCATGTCTCTGAAGTTCGACAGCTAGTACCTCACCAGTATCTTGCACATAGGCACACAATATGTATTAAATGAACAAATCAATAAATCTCTGCTCTATCACTTACTAGCTGTGTGACTTTGGGTAAGTCTCTTAACCTCTCTAAGTCCCATTTTTTTTTTTTTTTGCAAGTATAGAGACAATGATACCAACTTCAAAAGGTAACTAATTGTTTAAAAAAATAGAATGCAAAGCAGTATGTAAAGTGATTGGCACAGGTAGTCCCAGGTGTATACTAACCTTTCCATAAACAGTGAGTACCTATATTAATCCCTGTCTCTCCAGGATTATATCTCTCATACAGGACAAAGAAAAAAATTGACAGATGTGACTAATCATCAATTTTATTAATTGTATTGGCATATCTTTTACAATTGTTGAGCAAGCCTCTCACTAACGCAAAACATACAGCTTCAGATGATTTGTGGGAACATAGTAACCTGATCCGCTGAGTTTGGAGTTCTGCTTAGGGTCTGGTTTAAATCCCCGTCAGCACTCAGCACTCTGCCAGCCTAGTCTCTACACACCTTTTCTATGCCTCCCCCACAAGATGGCTAGATCAATGACAGAGGATGAGCAAGAAGGAATCAAGGCGAGACAAAATAAGAACTGACCCCCTCTAGCCTATTCACTTAAACTTTAATATTGTGTGTAAGGGCAGACCATACAGTCATCATAATTATATGCGCAGTAATGTGGATATGCAAAAACATGTAAATCAAAGCACTTTAAATGCAAATATATGCATGGTCTTTTTTATTTTCTATGCCATTTGGATATGACCCTCAGGATAACCTTAGTGAAAACAACTGCCCTAGGTACCATTTTTTTTAACTGAATCACTGATCTGAGATGTTTTTTAAAAAGGAACTCAGGAATGAAAAAGAAATATGTTTTACAGTTCACATCTGTGTGGGTTAAACCACCTGCTATGATTCTGTAGATTGTATTCATCTTACTGCTTTGTACCATTACTTGATTTTTATGTGTACATATTTTCTTTCCCACCGCCCCCAACCCCAGATTGCAAGTTCCTTGAAAGAAGGAGCTGTGTATTATAATCCATTGTGTCCCATTATAACCCTGGCAAATGGAGCCTTCAAAAATAGAGGATGCGCCCGGCCACACGAATTGATATCATCATACCTGTTCTTCACGCTTCAGTCCATTCTCTCTACCCCAGCTTCTGCATTTCTGTCATTTTCTCACATGGCCAATACCTCTTGGTCCCTACCCTCCCTTCCCTCTGGACTGTGCTTTTGTTTCTCCTCCTTGGCTCAGCCCCATGGTGGGTGGCCTGGAGAGTTGCCACCCTTTCCCTTCATAGGGATCCCTAAAACTCCCCTCCCTGTACTTGGCCTCCGAAGTAATCCCGCACCAGCTCTCCACCGATCTCCTGGTGGAGTGTCCTCATCCACAGTTTTTAATCCTCTTTCTCAGATCCTACACCAAGAGTCTTTATGTGTGGTTTGAAACCATCCAGACACCTAGAGTTTTTAAGGTTTAGAAAATATCACATCCCTTCAGAGATATTATTGTTTGCTCCCATAGTGAGAGGATTGCTTACTCCTCAGGTGTACCCTAGCAAAAAAGACCTTCACACAACTCTTTCCCACACACGTCTCACCTTGTGGTAGGGTGGGATATAGGGATACAGGTAATAAGAAGTTGCTAAGCTTAATGCCCTGTCCAGTGGCTCCTTAAATTGCTTCTGAGCTTTTACCATCCTTATTTCCTTTTTCCTTTACTGTTATGAAGTTCCCTTTTCAACTAGGAACTCTCCATATCCAAGTTCAAGTTTATAGACTGCTACTTCATTCCCATGTACCTGCCCAAATTTCAGTCTGTCTGCACTAAGCCCTCAATGGTTTTCCTTGTGTTTAGGCCTATACTACCTGCTTAAATAGCTTGTATGGTCCACTGGGAAATGAGCAACTCATTTTTACTCTGTCAGCACAAACATATAGAGGATAGTTCACAACTGTGTCACTGCTTTTTAGGGAAGTGGCTCTGTAAAGGAACAGCTCTGTTACATATGCCAAGGAGATCCAATGTCTGAGATTTTTTTTTCCTTCAAAAATAAAAGCCAAAGTGATTTTGAAGCAATTAAAAAAAACTCTTTCTGAAAGTCTGCTTATTTCTATTTTTTAGATCTTTTTCTATACAGTAGGAGAACTTTTTCTGTAAAGGGCCAGACATAAATATTTAAGATATTGCTGGCCATACAATCTCTGTCACAACTACTTAACTGAGCCACTGTTATGCAAAAGCATCCTATAGGCACACCTAAATGAATGGCTGTGATTGTGTTAAATTAAAAGGAAGGAAAGAACAGGGAGAGGAAGGACAGACAGTAAGAAGATTGGAGAATCTGAGGGGAAGCTGAGGGTAAAGAGCCTTGCATTGTTCTGAATCTGGCAGAGAATACATAATGTTAAAATACTTTGGTATTCAAAGGTGAGGTATTCTGTGTATATTCAAGCCACTGTCACATGGCATAAGAGCAAAGAGTGGTAGGGTTCAAATACTCATTTCCTTCATTGTCATCATTTAACGATCTGGCCCCTCGTTCATAAACTGAATGTTTTCTGACCAAGGGGATTAATAGTACCTGCATCACTGGGTTGTTACAAAACACAGCACTTTATTATATAAATCTATATGGAATAATTCTGATATTTAAAATCATCAATAAAATAATCAGCCCAAGATTTGCTTATATAGCAAAATATAGCATTTGGCCCAGCACTGCAATTTAAGAAAATTATTTGGTGACATGTTTTGGCATCACATAGTAAATGGTGTGAAGCCCTCCAGCAATGCTTCTTTACTAAGCCAAAACTGGTATTTATACTGGCCCACTGTTTAGCCAACAAGAATTTATCATATAACAAAATTAAAGGAAGAGCCCTTTTTAGAATTAAGCTTTTCTTCTGATTATGAAAAATGTATTAATTTATATTAATTATAAATTCTAGGAAAATAGAGGAGATACATAAACAAGACATTTAACAGCATATTTATGGTAATAACCTAGAAAAAAATAACAATTTTTAATACTTTGGTATTTTTATTTTCTATTCTTTTTTTGAAACTATATACCCTCTTTATAGTTAACTGGGCTTATACTTAACATTAAATTTCTGTGAACTGTTCTTTCTCCTTCATCAAAAAAAGTAAGAATTTCTCTAATTTCATTAAATGTTACATAAAAAGACTTTATAGACCTTTATAGTATACAATCTTATACATATGCCCTATTTTATTTAACTAATTACCAATGTATTTAGATTATTTCCATATCTCAAGTAACATAGGGATAAACTTTTTACATATATTTTGCCTATATTTCTGATTATTTATTCAAAGACAAAAATTGAACACATAGAATTAAAGTTTAAATATGTGTCTGTATACTTACATGCATTGCCTCCAAAAAGGTTTTAATAATTTAACTCAATTTTTCCAGAAACCTGCCAGCAATGGGTTTTATATTTTCATCAAATTAATAAGTGGAAGTGGTATCATATCATCTTAAGTTACATTCAATTTGGTACTCGTGTGGTTAAGTATATTTTCATAAATTCATTGGTCATTTACCATTTCCCTTAGTGAATTTCTACATTTGTATTGAGTTGTTCATATTTTAAATTATTTTGAGGAAACTAGGAACTTTTAAAATTAATTCTTTACTAGTTATATATTTGAAATATATTTTTCTTATTTGACAATTTGCCTTTTAAATTTATTTATAGCTTTTAACATATGGACAGTTTGTTTTTATGCTTTTTATATAGTCACATCAAGAACTTTGTCTTTATTTTTTCTACATTTATTTTATGCTTAAGTATATCTTTCCCAATCAGATTCCAAATTAATTTTTACACAATTTCTCCATTTCTTCATTTATTTGCTTACTTATTTTAGATTTCACCATTTTATCCACCTTGAATTTATCTTATTGTGTGTCATGACATAGGAATTTAATTTTATAGTTTCAAAATAATTAAATAAATATTCTCAAACTACTGATTTAAAATGTTATCTTTACTCATATTCACACATGCACAAACGAAAACACACACATATAGGGCTGTATTCTAGGACTTTCTCATAGTTTGTCTATCCTTGCACCATCACTTTGTTTAAATTACTATGGTTTGAGGATACACGAAAATTTATCTGATGGCATAAAGTCACTCCTTGTTAATTTTTTTCAAAACTATCATGTGGTTCTTATGCAACATGAATAGTGCATCATCTTGGGTGAGTTACAGGTAGGAACCATTATGATCTCTAGGCCTGATAATGCAAAAAGAACTATGCAGAGAAATCAGTCTGGCAGTGGAAAGTTCATTCAATCCACAGTGATCTTACAAGGAGACGGGGGTAGAAAAAATATTACCTGCCCCCTCTCAATAACCCTCTTGTTAAGGTGGACTGAATTGTGTATCCCTAAAAGTCACATGTTGAATCCCTGACCCCAAACATGACTCTTTATAGATAGGGACCTCCAGGAGGTAATTAAGGTTAAAAGAGGTTATAAGAGTAGGCCCCTATTCTGATAGGTCTGGTGTCCTTATAAGAAGAAGAAGAGACACCAGAATGCATATGGGCTCGCTCTCTCTCTCTCTCTCCCCCTCCTCAAGCACACAGTGAAAAGGTCATGTGAGAACACAGGAAAAAGGGGCTGTCTACAAACCAGGAAGAGAGGCCAAACCAGAAACTGAATATGCCAACACCTTGATTTGGAACTTTTAGCCTCCAGAACTGTGAGAAAATAAATTTTTGCTGTTTAGGCCACTCAGCCTGTGGCATTTTATTAAGGCAGCCCAAACAGACTAATCCTTCCTTCCTTCCTTCCTTTCTTCCTTCCCTCCTCCCTTCCTTCTTTCTTTAACACTATCTTGCAAGGCTCCTCTCTTCCTTATTTTTTAAATGTATTCCCTTTGATCCCTATTTCCCATTCCTATTTTCTTTCTTTTCCCCAAAGGTAACAATTGTGATTTGTTTTTATATCTTTTTCGAGTATTTGTATGTTTTTCTATAAAATATCTATTTGTATGCATGCATTGTTAATTTACATAAATGCTACTGTGTGTTATAAATTTCATGCAGTGTTTCTTGCATTTTTTCATTCCATGCAAGGTTTTTAAAATTTATCTGTATTACTATGATTACATATCTACACGTCATTCATTGGTCTTAGCCTGTATGGATTTCTATGACGCAGTCACAACATTTATGTATCCGTTTTTCTAGCAAAGGATAACTGCACTGCCTCCAACTCCTCGCCACCACAAACAATGCTTCAAGGAACATCCTCATTCATTTCCACTTACAGTTTCAAACACAGTAGAATCACTGGACATAAGGCATACCTTTATTTAATTTGGTGAGGAATAGCCAGTTTATTACAGAATGGCTAAGTTTCTCCATAAGCCAACCGGCAGGGCCTGAGTATACCCTATGTTTTCTCCTTCCACCAACACTTAGCAGTATCAACTACTATTTTATCTATCTGACAGGTCTTCAGGGATATGTCATTGTTATTTTAATGTGTATTCATCTAATTACTAGTGATTCTGAACATCTCTTCAAAAGTTTATTACTCCCTTGTGTTTCCTCTTCTATGAATTGTTTCTGTATGTATATCTCTGGACCATTTTTCTATTGGGGTTCATATTTACTTCTTGTTTATTCATATGAAGCTCATGTATATTCTAGATATTAGTCTCAATGGTATTCAACATTGAATAAAAATCTTTAATGTGATGTAATCAAATTCAGCAATTTTCCACCTCGTGATTCTGGAGTGTTGTATTTTTTCACAGTTAGAGTACTAAGATATTCCACTGTATTGTTTTCTATTAGCTTTGTGATTTTCACAGTTAGATAATTAATCCATCTAGAGTCTCTCTACATACATCATGTTTTATTTTTCTATATACAGTATGACATTTTTCTAAGCACCATCTAATAAACAATCTATCTCTTTTACATTAATACCTTGGGCCCCTTCTCTTGTATATTAATTTTCTACATATACATGGGTCTGCTTCTGAAATCTCTACACTTCTCTACAAAGGAAAGTTTACTTTCCTTTGCAACAGATTCTATAGCTATAGCTTTTTAATATATAGATATTTAATAAGACAAATCTCATTTCTTTGTGCATCTTTTTCAAAGTAGATTTGGTTCTTCATAGGCACTTATTCTTCCATATGAATTTTAAGATAAGTTTAACAAGTTCCTTTCCTGTTAAGTTCATTCAAGGAATTATATCAATTTTATGTTTCTAAAGTAACTAGTGCTCCATTTATATTCCATTGTAATTATTAATAATATGTAGAAACATTATTAATTTTTCTATATTTGTTTTATATCTGAACTTTTTATTGAATTCTATTTTTAATAGTTTTTCAGTTGATTTTATTAGATTTCCTGCATGGACAATTCATATCATATGCAAATCTCTTCTTTTATAATACTTATTCATCTGAATTCTTTTTTTCTACATTATGCAATGGCTAGAGCTTCCTGAAGAATGTTGAATAGTAGTAGTGATGGCAGGCATCCTTATCATGTTTTTCATTTAATGGGAATGATTCAGAAATTTTTCTATTAAGTATGATAGATATTCTCTACCATATTGAAGGAGTATTCTTCTATTATTAATCCACCAAGAGATTACATAAAAAATAGAATTTGAATATTGTCAAATGTATTTTTATCATTTATGTGTCAAAGTGTGGTCTTTCTCATTTCATTTGTTAATTTAATCGTTATTCTAATAAATTTCCTATTATTGAGCCAATCTTCCATTTCTGGAATAAACCTAATTTAATCGTGGGCTAGTATACTTTATTGTATTAATAAGTTCAATTCACTACTATGTATTTTATTTATAATTTTCTACAATTTTGATATTGGAATCTTGATATTTCATTAGGAGGATATAAATGTCAAAAATGAATAAAGAAGCTATATCTTGAAAATTTGAAACAGTTTGCTCATAAAATCATCTGAGTTTGGCATATTTCTGGAAGTACTTATTTGACACCTTTTAAAATTTAATCTATTGAGATTTTCCATTTATTGAATCAATTTGTTAATTTATTTTACTAAATGATTATCCATTTAATCTAGATTTTCAAATCTGGATTGTACATAATAGCCTGGATTTGGTTTTATGAAATCTTCCAGTATCTTTGATAATTTTTCCTTTCCTTCTTTTCTTCTAGAATTCCATAATTAAGTTGTTTTCCTGTTTCCTTATTTCAAAAGCTGCAGAAATTTTTCTTTATAAATATTTCTTTATTTTTCAACAACTAGACTTGTATTTATTTTCAAATCTATAATTTTTGCCACTTATTTATCAGTTTCTGCATTTATTTTATTGCTTGCTTTCTCTTTCTCCTTATTTCCATAGGTTTGTTTTATTTTTTTTTTAATAATTTTATTTCAAAATACTGGATAGCACAAGTGTTCCTGTTACATGGATGAATTGTATGATGTCAAAGTCAAGGCGTTTAGTGTGTCCATCACCAGAACGGTGTGAATTAAAGGTTTAGATCAAATATTTTAATTTATTCTTATTTAATAATGAATGGATTTAAATTGGTAAGATGCCTGTGATTACAGCTTTGACTGGATCCCATATGTTTTGATATGTGCTGTTCTCACTAACTCTTTTTTCTAAACATTAAAACTGCAGTTTTGATTCCTGCTTTAACCCAGCAATTATTTAGAAAAATTGTGGTGGTTGTTTAATTCCCAAATTGTTTGAGCAAGGGAGTTCCTTCATATGTTTATAATTAATTTTTTGCTATGTGGTCAATGAGCCCTGCACACTTTTTGCTACTTTGCATTTATTTAACAAGTTTTTTGGTCTAATATACTTTGACATTTTTAAAAATATTCATTACCTATCTGGTGGATAAAATATATTATCTGTGCTTTAGGAAACAGTATTAGTTAGAGTTGTTAAATCATCTGTTTTAAAACCATTTAAATCTTTTTTATTCTTGTTTGGGCTTTGCCTGTTAATCTTTCAAATATAGAAAGATATTTCTGTTGACCATAATGATGGCCAGGCTTAAGGCATTGTTACCATTTTTCAATATGAAATTACTCTCTTTATGCCACTTAAAGCTTTTTTTGCATTAAAATTACTTTAATAATAGCATTTCTATCTTTGTTTCTGTTTTGTTTCATTTGCTTTAAATATTTTTGCCTATCCTGTTATTTTTGATTTTCTGAATTACTTGGGGTACAGAGGAGGTCACTCTTGTAGGCAGCATAGAGCTGGGTTTGATTTGGGAGTCTATTTCAGTTTTTTATTCAATGTGAGCCTTTTTTTAAATAGGGGAATTTAAATTATATGTATTGTCATAATTAACATGGCTAGACTTAATTATATCACAGTTTTATATTTTATGCATTTTGATTGCTTGTTCCTTTGTTTTCTGCATTTTAAAAATGTCCTTTTTTCAGGTTGATTGAAAACTTTATTCTATAAATTGAGGAGACTATATGTACTTATGTCATAAATTTATCGTAACATTTTAATTTCTTACTACACAAAAAGCATATTGAACAGTATCTGATGCATTAAACATGCTCAGAAAGTGTTTGTTATTTTTTATTATCATTCATCATCTTTATTATCATTATTCTGATATTTAGAGTTATCAAAGAAAATTCAGCAGCCTGCTTGACTTTTATTTCTTTCTAGGTATCTGACAGAATGACTATGGAAATCATTTTTGAATTCTTGAAATTTCTAAGTTGCCCAATAATGTCTCTAGCTGTTCTTCTCTTCTAATTAATTTTGCTAGCCACTGATTTCTTTCTGAAATCTCAAAAAGTTACCTCAATTCTAGCCTTGATTGTTGCTTCTTTTGCTTTTTTTCCCTTCTTCTCCAAGAATATAAAATATCTCTGTGTTAGATTTCTTTACTCTGTTCTCCAAATCCACTATTTTTTCCATCTTTCTGTGTTTTTATAAGATCACCTCAGTTCACTGCCATATCTAACTTGACTTTCTTCAGTATTGATTCTGCTTGCTACTAGTGCACATTTACATTTGTCTGTTACAATACTGTTAGATTATTTTTCTCATCTTCTTGTTTATGTACATAAGACAGTTCTTATTATCTCTCTTGTCTCTCATGATTCTCTATTCTTTCCTTACAATCTATGTTCTCTAGAATTTTATGGGGTACATAGAACAGGTATTATACATTTACTTCTGCTTCATTTCAAGGAAATTGTTTTTTTAAAAATTCCTCTACTTTTAAGTATTACATTTTTCTTATTCTTTTATGAATTAAAAAAACCTTCTTTGTTTTGCCCTTTATTATATATCTTTGACTCTCCTGACCTCATTTTTGCCCAGGAGCAGAAGTGTGGATACTCTCTCAAACTCCATTTTATCTTCCTCGTGAGAAACCTTTTTCCAAACCTCATGCTGGAGGGCAGAGGGAGAGGAATAGTGAGCAAGAAATTGTGGGAGCCCTGGGAAGTCCATGCTGCAGGCTCTAAGCAGATGCTCGGTGGAACTACTGTACTTTGTTGTACCCAGCTTCCTGTTTCTATTGTCCATACTATTTACCTTGTGTGGCTGCCCAGGCCTCCTTTCTGGTGCTGCTCTCCACGTCAAGGAAAATAGTCACTAGAATCCAGCTAGAACCCCTGCTTCACTATTGTACTGCATTGTCTGTGCTGTGCCTACCTGCACAAACCTCACAACCTCCCACTGCAGCCACATCTAAATGTATCAGCCTGGAGAAAGAGATTCTAAGGAAAATGACCCCATCTGTCCTATGGTCCACTACATTTAGTAGGTGTGAATTAGGTTCTGCCAGGTACTTCACTCTTTTCTGGAACACTTTACTGCTATATTATAGAGAGTTGTATATCAACCCACAATGATTTCTTTCAAATTATTTCCATATTAACAGTTCAATCAAAGTACCTGATGGAAAAAGTAATACTCCCTAGTTCCCAATATTGATGCAGATTTTTCCTGTTTTTTATTTTTTTATTGTATTTTATTCTTTGGTCATTTCAATAGGCTTCTTAAGTGGAATTGTGAGGGCAGCTAGGGAAGAAAGTTTGATGCATGTGCTCAAGTTGTTATAAAGCCTGAAAGTACAGAGAAGCAAATATATACTGTCCATATTGCAAAAGTCTAGCAGTTCTTGACAACAATCTAAGAATTTTGCTATTAACAGAATTCATGCCCATGAAATCTACACTTACATTCATACACATCACCCTGTTCAGAATATGAAAAGTAGAACCGTCTTTAAAAAGTATTCAGAAAATTTCAAAAGAAATCTCACAAAAGGACATGGCAAGTCACATCACCTGGCGTTGGAGTTTACCTTGTAATCATGACAAACAAACCTGGAAATTGGGTTCTATTCAGATGGCCCCTGGGAAGATATTTGAGGATACTGCAGCCTTTTGTACAGAATTAGAAAATGGCTAAGAGTGCCAGATGGGAGTCAGTCCTGGCTCTGCTCTGTCAGTCAGTGAAGATACCAACAGCGAGGCTTTTTCCACTGTGCAGCAGCCACCACGCACTTTTCAAGATTATAATGATTACACAAATGACATCCCCAGAAGCTACAGGCTGAACGTGCTGCATGCATCTTTTGGAGAAAAATCTTCTGTCATTTCTAAAAGGTGCATTAGAAGCCTCTCGTTAGGAGCTAGACTCTATACAAGAAGCTGTATCCAAATCACTTTTACCACTAGCACGATCTAACTATAGCAATTGGTCAACAGATACTCCAAGGTATCCTCCATCGGTTCCATCTTAAAACCACCCACTTCAAAGATTCTTTTGGCTGTAAAGAAATATTTTTAATTGTTTGAGTATATAATCCAAAAAGAGGTTCTCCAGACAATTATAAATAGACTCTTTCAAGGGAGCATAACAGCTTTTGACTTCATTGGACCAAAAAAAAAGGAGATAACATAATCAAAACTTAGAAGGACTAGCACCCCTTCCTAAAGTTGCCTATTCCATACCCAGGAAGTAATTTTCTTACCTGGCAGAAGCTGGCCTAGCCATTTTGCACAGGTTTAAAAGCTGTTCAAAATGCTGAATTGTTGGAGCCCAACAATTCTTTGGCCTTATCCTCCATAAAATGCTTTAGAATTGTGAAGGGAACAAATTAAGTGATACATGGCAATCTTATAAATAGATCCATAACTCTAAAATATATCCAAGCTGAATATCTCAAAAAGCCTGGCTCCCATTAGTCAATTGCCTCAGCACATCGAGTGTATCACAGCCTCACAATTCTTTCAGCACCATCTATTATTTTACTTATCATTGACGTGAAATTGCCTTTGCAGAATTCAACACATGAACATTCTAGTTTACTGTCAAGTGGAATGTGTTTGCTGGATGTGGTATTAAATGTGATGTCTACTCGAAACTTTTTCATAATTTGTTGTAGTCAACAAGTTGAATAAATGGTGAATACATGGAGACCCTGATGATTTTGCTATTTGTGTACCAAAAAAAAAAAAATCAAGATAATCCAAGCTCAAAGGCGTAGCTGAACTCTTAGTGCCCCCATGGGCGGGGGAGTAATTTCCTTGCATCTTGCTATGAAACTGGCTGCCACATACACCCCACTCCCAAGGTAAGGTAGGATGCAAAATAAGGCTCCTCCCTATTACATTTCCCTTTAGTTACTGTTGATCTCCTGACAATTATCTTTATTCCAGAGGATAAAGGAGAGTGAACACATCCTATTTTCCTCTCTTGACAGGCTGCCTTTCTCTTGTTAATTGAGTCCTTTAATATTACCAGGACCATTATCTCATTTAATCCTCACAGCAATTCAGTGAAGTAGATTCTACTATTATTACTATTTCGCAGATGAAATTGAAGTACGTTAGAGATTAAATAACTTGTCCAAGATTACGTAGCTCATAAATGGTAGGGCCTGGGATTCAAACCAAAGCCTACTGACCAGAGCTCACCTCTTAACCCCTCTGCTCCACTGCCATCCAGTTGGCACAGGGTGGATGCAGGTGTCCTAGTGCATGAGGGACTCTTGAGGCACAAAGCAGTAGATACTAAGAGCCAGTCACAAACATGGGCTTCCATTTCTTACACTCTGGCAAGAGTTTAAATCAGCCTGTTCCTGGTGTGTGCTCATATCACTTCTCTCTCTTCTCCATCTGCTGCTCCTAAGACCTAGTCCTGGCTTCCTTCTAAGTCTTCCCTGATATCTCTGCCAGGCATCAGTTAAGAACTCTCCTCCAGAGAGACTTAGGTCAACCAATAAAGATCTCTTTTCCTCCCTGGGCTCAAACCCTTTTGACCTTAGACAATCATATGTTAGTGGTCTGCTTCATGTACGGAACTGGGAGCCCTCCTGGCTCAGCCCATGAAGCATTTTTCTTAAATCTGAAGCCCCACCTGCTATTCAGTCTTCCTAAACTGAATTCCGATATAATCTGCTCTTCCTGATACCTATTTTCTCTCCCCTTTGCCTGAACCCCATCCTCCTGCCCTCACTGTCACCTCCTAATCTTGTTTCTTTTCTGTTTTGTCTCTCCTCTCCTTCCTCCTAATCCTTTTCAAATTACTGTTTTCTTGGGCCTTTAACCCAGGCTCAGGCTCAACTCCTACCTGGTCCTTAAAGCTGCTTTCTCACTTCTTTCTGTAAACACACAGGTTTACCGAAAGTGCTCCTTCCTTTCTAACTCTGCTCCAACAACCGTCCCCCACCCCCCCAACACACCCCGGACAGTTAGAGCATTCCAATGTCTGTCCTCTTGCCCCAGCAGGAGAGATCACATCTCTCTTCCAGGGATTCCTGTCGCTTAATAAATATTCCTGGGCATGTTGAAAGCCAGCCACCATCTGGCTTTGGTGAAGTCCATCAGCAAACATCCTTGGAAATATTAGAATCATTTGTATTTGATAACATTTACTTCACCTTTCCAGAACTTCTAATCCACACTCACTGTTTGGAAATGGATGCTACTCCATTTGCTCACTTGTTCCTGAGCAAATCTTCTCGGCAATTATCTCATAAAATTGAACTTTTTATATAAATATTCTCAGTGTTACAATGCATCACAAACAATTTATTTCATAGCCAAGGCTCGATGGAGAATAGGACAAACTAAACTTATAAGCTGGTTTTCAAAAGGTTTGCTTGTTTGTTGTTAGCAAACTATGTTCTAATCATAGTTACAGACACAGAGGACAGGACACATTCCCAGCAGCAGGAAACAGACAGAAAGTCCAGGCAGATGGCAAATCTGCATCAGGGGAGAGTCAGCAGTGAGCAACAGGTGTGCTGGCAGAGAAGACAAGTGCAGCATCAGAAGCCAGGTTGGCAGTGGGCAGAGTCAATACCAGGGAAATCTGGCAACAGGTAAAAGGAGCCAACCACAGCACTAAAGTTCAGGTCTATAAAATGACTCAGGTGGCAAGACAGGATCAGAATAGCAGAGGATATAGGATTCTAGGCAGGGCGCCAAGGAGTTATTTCAGTTATTGGAATTGGGATTCAAGATAGAGTTTTATTCACAAAGAAGGTGAGAGCTAGGGTACAAAGTCAATAAGACTGACCAGAGGCTAAGCCACTAAGTCGTTGTCTTCCACTTAAATTCTACCTGCCTGGGACCAGGATTGGCCCAAGGGTTAAGAATGGAAACAAATTCCCAGCTGAGAGCCAAGCAGCTCAGTTCTCCAACTCAGGGCAAAAGAGCTTATCAGATGAGTTACCAGGTAAACCATAGGTGATCAAAAGGTGATGGGCAGGTAGGTTTGGCAGCTTGGGCAGCTTCTGGGATTGCTGGGCTGACAAAAACTGCTTATCCCTTGTAAGAGTTTGTCTGGCACAGATGCCAGCCTCCCAGTGGGGACCTGCCTGCCTGCCCATGGGCCGTGTCTGAGAGGCACCTTTTTCACAAACCCTTAGGTCCAAGGCATAACAACTCCTGTATAAGCTGTAGAACAAAACAAACTAAAACTAAAAATCTTTAAAACAAATATCCTGGTGGCTAAAATTTTCCCTGAGAACATCATCTCATGTGCATTTGACAGAAAAGGCAAGTTAAGGTTACAGAACCATTTTTGATGTGCAAGCCAGAGAGAGCAACATGGCTTTCAGAATGCCTTTTGGTCAGGGAGGGCACTCAATAAATATTTGGAGATTGGTTGATCTTGCCATTACCTTTAGGTTTCCAAAGGAGTAGAAACTTGATTCTAACCACGTCCCTGGCCACTCTCCTTCATCCAGTAGCCAAAATATGAGTAATTCTAACCTCAGTGTATTCTTTGGTGACAATCAAGGGTTGAGTGATACTGTAAAGGAGTAATTCCTTGAAAACAGGGAGACCTGCTATAGAGATTTCCTTACTGTAATGTCTACAACTCAAAACGCAAAATATCTACCATCTGGGAAGTTGTCCAGATTTTCAATGCAGGCAAGTTGCTGAATTGCCCAGAAGAACATTTTTGTTTAAATACAAAGAATGGTGTGTATAGGTGTGTGCCATCTATTTGAATGTCAATTTTTTCTGAATTTAAATATTCTTTTAATGACTATTGTTTATATGTTTCTCAGTGAAGTCACTTTTGCCGAATAAACCATGCCCTAACTGACCGTGGAAGAAACTTGTACTTTCTGCTGTCATGAGTAGTTTTGAAGATCCTCATTTACACTACCACGGAGAAAATACTGATATCACTCTGCCAGTCATGCATACATAGTGTGACCAATAAATGCCTGAAATGCCTCTACTTTGTCCAAGCAGGAGGTAGAAAGAAGTAATCCATTTCATTTAGAGTCGTGAGTATCATCTTGGCATCAAAATGACAAATGATCCTTCTCCATGTGTGAAGCATGCTGGAGTTAGTGGGCTATGTACCAGGGCTATAAAAACTTGGTATTTCCAAGCATCTGCTCTCTCTAGCCCCACATTTCTGGGCAACTGCAAAAATTCTTCAGGATGATGCATTCAAGCCCCAGTCCTCCAGCATAATCTGTCAGGAGAAATTTTAAATTTACATCAAAGAAATTAGGTGAATCACCCTACTCTCCCCTGTTACTGCTCCATAGGGGTCTCTGGGATGAAATGAAATTGTGGTTACATTTCCAAATGGGTTATAAACCCAATACAAGTCTCCTTAGAGACTCACAACTTACACTTCCCCGTTTCCTGATACAGTATTGCGTCTCTAAAGCTACTCCGTACACACTCCGTACAGCAGTTAGCCTTGGGGAAAAGGTAAAAACAGGGAAGAGAATTCTAATGATGGATGGTTGAGAGCTTAGTGGACCTTGTTAAACACACACACACACACACACACACACACACACACACACAGAATCTCCAGCCCTGCATCAGTGATCACTATTTCCAGGATGACTCTGTCCTATTATGTACTGATAGAATGGCATGCTAGCAAATAGCTAAATAACAGTTCTCCACCTTTGACAGGGAATTTACACCCTGAGAAGCCTCCTTTATTTTTGTGACTACTGAGCCTTAAATGGGGCTTTTCCTTCAAAGCTTTCAAAGAGGGGATTTTTTTTTTGGGTAGCGATACCCTGCATCTAACTTGACTTTTTAACCAAAGTTTTTGGCCAGACACTTAGTCAGAGGAGGATTTTCAGGCAGAGACAGAATCATTTCATTTTGGTAAGACCTACCCTGGCCTCATCCCCGAAACAATGGTAGGAACACCAAAATGACAAACTCTGGCCGACTTTGTCATGCTCTAATTCAGCTTTGAAGGAATTACCAGGATACGCATAGCCTCCATCTAGGTATTTTTAGAAAACAGGCAATAACCAAGAAATAAACACATTGAGAGCACACGTCACTGAGATGATTGCTAATTTAGAAATACACTTCTAGCAACTCATTCTCTCCTACTGTTTCCAGGCACAGTACCAGCAAGAAATTAATTGCCTAAGAGAAGGGGGGAAAATGTAAGTAAAATCAAATCAAATAAACTTCTCTTTTAAAATAATAGCACATATGGATTTTTAAGAACATTTTAAGGTTGCTCAGTTAACGGAGTAGTCAGGCTCCACTTCAGCAGTCTGAGACCAAAGTCGATACACCAAACACACATTTCCCGGTCTGTGGCAGTGGCTTCTCTCTGGCAGTTTCTGTGATATATGCACACCTCTACTCATCATGAAGTTTGTGATTAATGTTCAGTTAATCTTTCTTCTCGCTAATAGACCAAAATATTTCTCATCAAGGAATAAATGATCAGACTACGGATACAAGTGGCTTTTTGAGAAGTCCATTTATAATGCAGCACTTTGAGCAAGAAATTCTTGATTTAAAAAAAGAAGAAAAACTAAAATGGATGTATTTAGTCTTTTACAACTCTCTCCCACTTCTTCTCTTTAAGGAAGTTTTTTTTTGGATAGTAAACACAAAAAGGACAAAGAAGGAAAGGAAGTAATAGTATTAACTGTGAATTCACAATGTGCCAGGTCCCGTAGTGGACACTGAATTACATATTATCTCCTTTAATTCCCAGAGCAACGTTTCATAGCCAGCATCATTGTCCCATTTTACTGATGAGTAAACTGAGCTTTACTGATATAGTCCAAGGTCATGCAGCAAACAGGTTATAAGAACCAGTTTTAAACCATGATTCATCCGACCATAAAATCCATGCTCTCAACATCTCACAGTGTTGAGCATCCACACATTGAACAAGAGAGAAAGCAGGTAATTCTGTCATTAAATATGTTAATTGAAGACCAATTCCTAAAAAATTATACAGTCTGTTTCCTATTTAGCTGAAATTATGAGTGCTGAGCATTCACGCAGATATTTAAAAGGAAGATAATCAGCATGGCTCATCTCACCACAAGAGGATTAGAGCCCCAAAGAGAAAGAGACGTCATCAGCCAGAAGTTTTTAACTCACAGGACCAATGCTGCCATTTAAATAGATGCCTTCAAAAACTATTAATACTGCTAATGTTCAGTTTATCCCATATGAAGAAAAATCACTCTCTTGGTTAGCTAACGCAGGCAGCAATAGTTCTTGGGATGAAGACCACAAATGGGGCCAAGGTGGGGAATTTAGGCTGGTGTAGGTACAGTGGCCAGTTTTGAGAAGGCTGTAAAGCCTCGAGAGATTGACAGGTGTTCTGAAATGACAGAGGACAATCAGGAAACATTAATTCTAGTTTTATCTCTTATTTGTGATAAGATTCTAGAAATGTCACTTAACCTCACTGTGTTTCATTTCATCTCTTAAATAAGAATCTTATATTAACTATTTCCAAAGTTCCCGGCAGACCATTTTATGCTTTTAAGTTTATGTTCAACAAAATGGAACTAGTAGAGAGTTCAGAGTTGGAAGAAGACTATACTGAAGTTCAGAATTGCATTACACCAAAGAACACGGACAAAACGTAAAAGTCCCATTGTTCCAGGCCAACGGGGTCAAGGCAAAGAGGAAGCAAAACTCAAGCAAAAGGTAGCACAACAGTGTGAGATGCCAGGAATAAGATGGATCCGTGGGACATTTCACTAAGTTTTAACCCCAGGCTTTCTTCCTCAAGAGACTGAAAACTAATCCTTAATGGTGGTGGGGGGGAGCTGCCTGAGAATGGCAGGTGGAAGGAATTAAGACACTTGGTTAGAATGAGAGGAGTTCTGAAAGAAAAGTTTCTGACCAACTCCTTCATATTGACACATGACTTTTATTGTCTCTAAATATAATTTCGACAGGCATTTCCTAGCACTTAGTCTTGGTATCAGTTCTGTTAGAAATTCCCATATTCTTAAAAGAGCAGAACTAAAGAAATCAATAAACCACAGAGACATTTTAATAACATCCTTCTAAGAAAGGAATTTGGGTTCTTAGGTTTTTCCCTGAGGGAGATTGGTTTAACTGATTTGCAGTAATAACAGCTTGATTCATGAGGAATTTTTTTTTACATTTCACTATAATTTAAATAAGTTTTGCTAATATCTATCTCCCTCACTTGCCTAGCTTTAAATAACACAGCCCAGCCAAGTGATTTTTAAAAAGTAGTTTTATTTATTTTGCAATTGTGAGGAAGATGGGTGGGTAATTTTGGGATTTCTTTGAATCAGTAAGTAGTGTAATGCTAACTGCTTTCAGTGTTAAATAGGATAGTTCTTTTACCTATCGGAAGAAATATATATGTATATGTATGTATAAGAATATTTATGTATATGTATGTATATATGTGTGTATATATATCAGCCTATATTTGTATGTATATTATATATAGTATATATTACATATGTGTGCATATATATCAGCCCATATGCTCTGATGTTTAACCTGAGTGAAACAGGCAATTCTGGATTCATGACTGCAGTTCATAAATAAATATGTACAAGAATGAACTCTATAGCTTTAATTTTGATAAGGAGTAACTCAACCACTCAAATACTAATTAAGTATAGGTTGTTTAAACTATTGTTCAGCCTTACAGCAAATACTATAAAGCTGCTAAAAATAGAGAGGTGGGCCAAGCATGGTGACTCATACCTGTAATCCCAGCTCTTTCGGAGGCCAGGGCAGGAGGATCACTTGATGCTAGGAGTTCAAAATTAGACTGGGCAACATAGCAAGACCTCACCTCTACAAAAAATTTAAAAATTAGCTGAGTGTGGTGGTGCACACCTACAGTTCTTGCTACTCTGGAGGCTGAGGTGTGAGGATCGCTTAAGCCTAGGCATTTGAGACTGCAATGAGCTATGACCATGACACTGCACTCCAGCCTGGGCAACAGAGTGAGAGCCCATCTCTAAATATATATATATATATATATATATATATATATATATATATATCTACATATAGAGAGATAGATAGATATATATATATAGAGAGAGAGGCAGAGGTAGATTTATATGTATGCACATGAAAAGACAATCAAAATTTATCATTAAATGACTAAGGTATTGCCACACAGTGCTATATGTATGTTCCCATATCAGTATACTTATAGAAGAAAGTTGGAAACCTACGCATCATACTGTTGTTAGTGGTTCTCTCTGGGGTTAGGTCTTTGATTTTCTATATGTTGTATTTTCTTTTATGTGCAAATTGGATACTTTATATGATTATTATAATCATAGAATAATTTAGAGGAAGAATAAAATGCAAGCAAGCTGTCCATAGATATGTATGTTCCTCTCTCAATGTCTTAATTTAAGTCAAGCATTAGGGCCCACTTTGGCAGTGTGCCATTTAAGTCTTATTTTGGAAGACTAATTATATTTTAAATTTTTATCTAAGGTATGTAGCATATGTTATCACAAACAGTAATATGATGATAATGATGATGATGATAATGACTGATGACAGGAATAATCTTGGCTTTTACAAACCTATGTTGAACACATTCCTTCAGAGGGGAGTCAGGATTTGGGGCTTTGATAAAATTTTATATACATTTAAGCTTCAGCATTACCAAATATTTCAAGACCCACAACTCAAACCAACACAATTTTTTATTTATTAATGAGTACAAACAAAGGGGTAAAGGAGCTGTTAGAAACTTATATGATGATTTGAATTGTGACTGTACTTAATCAAACAACCACTTCACGTAGTGTTTCAAGGTCAATTAATGTCTGTTACCTTGTTGCAGGCACTACGGGCATTTCCAATCATAAGTCATTGCTGTTTTTGTTGCTGTTAATGTATTTCACAAATAGAAAAGAACACAGTGCATTAAGAAAAGTCCTGCCTGGAAGTCAGGAAATCTGAACTCTTAGACCCAAATCCATCTCTGACGGACAAGCTGTGCGACTCTAGACAGCCCGCTTACCCTCTCTGGCTCTCAGTTCCGTCATTAGACTGCCATTTTCTTCCACTGAGTCTGTTGCACCCCACAACTAGCAAGTCCAAGCTGCCTGAATTATTGATTGCTGTATCAGCGGCATCTAGAATGGTGTTCGCTATTTAGAAGATCTTTAATAAATACCTGTTCAAAGGGCAAATTCCTTAGTGGTGTCCTGTGAGCGTTTATATGTGCGGCTTTTGCTTTGAGCAGAACTTGGAGTAAAAATGGAAGAGCAGAAAATAAAGATCAGAATGTGTTTCTTGGACAAGAGAAATTCCTTGCCTAAAAACCAAAGCTAAATAAACAGAACAAAAACACCTATGGCAAAGCCCTCACGGAGTCTTATTATGCTTCAGAAACCTCCCTGCCAGCCCTGCAGAGTGCCCGCTGGGAAGGTTACACAAACAGAGCAGACCCACTCAGGAGGCACACTCAGCACGCAAACAATTGGCCCCTCCCCCTTGCATGCCTTCCTCCCTCTTTTACTGTCGCTGAAACCTGCCCTATAAATCAGATTTAATTATCTATAAAATTTGGTGTAGAAAAGGATTTACTCATTAAAAATGTTCATCAACTTGCTACCCACGTTCCAGACTAATAGAAGCGGAAAAGGAACACCATGGAAACACCAGACGGGCTGGAGAGATAAGCAAGCTTTAAAATACCTGAACCTCAATTAAATAGCAAGTTCCAGTTTGTGTATTTGCCTTTTGAAATATTGTGTTGGGAATAAGTAAATGTCACCAAATAGTCAACTGGTTTCCCCTTCTTTGCTTTTTTGGTTACTTGCTTCAACAGGTTTTTAAAAATTGGTCGTCTTAGTTTACCTCCTTTGCCTCTGTGTTACCCAAGATATTCTCCCCAGTCGTGTGTGTGTGTGTGTGTGTGTGTGTGTGTGTGTGTGTGTTTGCAAAATGTCATAAAGCTCTCTACAGCCAAACACAACGGCTCGCGTTTAGTCACAGAGTGAGGAGCAGTTAATTAATGAGAGCCAAGGGAGGCAGTGAAGAAACATTGGAGAAAAGCGAAGCCAGAGGAAGATCAGAGGGGAAATGTCTGAAGTCGGTCCAAGATAAATCTTCAGTCCTTAGAGGAAGCCCTAGGATAGATGATGTGGGCTGCCAACTAAGTTGGATTTTGCATGTGTGTGTATGTGTGTGTGTGTGTCTGTGTGTAAGGAGCAGTTGTTTGTTCTTTTTGTTTGTTTATTAGAGTGGTAAAAGCAGGGAGTGTGGAAACTTGGAGAGAATGTTAGAGTAACTTTAACAAGGCAAAGCTCCTCTCTAAAATTGCACATTAATTTCCATGAAACTCTTCATTCGTGAAAAGGCAGAGATCTAAAACTTTTTCTCCTTTCTAGCACATGACAGGATTTTTGTCGTGACTTTCCTAAATTTTTACTGTGCCAAGCAAGAAAGTGCCCACAAGAGTGGGAGGGAAAAGACACATGGGGTGGCAGCAAGGAAACCTGCCTAGAGGAGCCAGCATTCCCTTCTGTCCCTCACTTCCTTCCAGAGAGAACGTCTTTCCTTGACAGCGCCTGCCTCCTGTCATTTCATCCCAGCGCTCTGCCCAGCCCTGGAAAACTGGATTTTCTTTTTAAAGAAAGATGTCTAGAGAGAAAAATAGAAAATGAACAGCCAACAGAAACTCTAGCAGAGCTTGTTGATTTGGTTCTGTCAGATGTCTCAAGTGTTAGTGGTAAAGCCCATTTTTTATTTCTAGAGACATTGTTTCCTTTCATTGCACTTGCTATATTCTTTTTGTTTCTATGTTCCTTAGGGTATAGTTTTTTTTGTTGTTTGTCCCCAAGACCTCTTGCTGAGCCTTCCATTCCCTGATCTATCCAATCTCATGAACTCACCAAAACTGACCCAAATAAGGGATTTGGAATCTTTTGACTAAGTTTTGGAAAAACATGTTGCTCCAATTGCTATCCACTCGTTAATAGGATGGGTCCTTGTTCTCAGTTCACAGGTCTTTGAAGACTTGTTTTCTTGACCATACAATTATAAGAAGACTTCAAGGCCACCCACCCAGACTGATGGTCTTGGCCCAGTGTTTGCCCCAGGAGACTGGGGCAATAAAAGAACAAATGAAATGATAGGTTATGTTTTGTGATTTTGTTCCCCAAGCCATTGTTTAAGTAATGCACTGCAACTATTTGCATATATGGCTCACCTAGACTGAGCAACTCATAGGAATCTTGTCTTAGTCACTTTAAATCATCAATGTCTAAGACAGTGCCTAGCACGTACAGGGATTTCAATAATTTGGAATGGATGAATGAACAAATAGCCTTTTTGATGTTAAAGCCACAGAACCACTTGATTTGGACACAAAAGCTAAAATTTTAAAATCTATAGCAGTTTGACCTTTTGATTTCACTCCATTATTCAGAGTGCAAAACACTACAAGCTGTGGCCCCGCTATTTTCCATGAGCACTGTGTTCTCTGTCTCTTGCTGTTCCTATTTTGTCATTATCCTTGCTCCTATCCCAAACAGCCATAAGAATACACCTACTCAAATCACTATGCTGTCAGTAAAGAGAATCTGTGGATTTCATTCAAATGAATAACTACTGAATCTGAAATTCTGTGCCACTCAACACTTGCTGGCAGTGGGAGTGCATGTATTGGGAGTGCGGGTGGAGCAAAGAGTTGCAAATGAGAGGAAGGAGGAGGGTGGGAAGAAGAGAACCAAAGAGAGGGGGAAAGCCTTGTTCAGTCAATCACTATTTATCATTTGCTTACTCTAAGCCAAGTACTGGGCTATGTTCTCGCAAAATAATGGTAAACAGGACACAGTCCCTGTTCTCAAAGAGTTTAAAATCTAGTGGGGGCAGTTGTATATCAACCTAGTAGCCTTACTGATCTCACCATCCTGAAAATCATATCACATAAGTGGTTGTTAGGCCTCAGGCTGTACTAGTGTTGAGGATAACCAACAATGGATGAAATCTCCCAGAACTTGAGCCATGAGCTTGACTATTAGTTATGGACTGTTGAGCACTATGATCATTCTTCCATACCAATAGGCCTGCTGCCACTGCCCACGTGAATACCAAATACACTGCGTAGGCAGTGGAAAAATCTAAAGAAATGCAATATAGGGCCAGTTAGAAGCAGTAGGAAACCATCATAGTCTTTTCCAAATTATGCAAATATGGTGGTTGGCATGCATAAGCAAAGAACACTGACACCTCCACTGAATGACTAAAGGAGCCCCAAAGTCCACCCTGTCCTAGAAACATCCTCCTCAAACCAGCTACAAAATTTTAATGTCCCTCCGGGGAAAAGCACTTTCATTAGATTGACTCATCAGATGCCTGGAAAGAAAAAAATCCATGATCATATCTTACCTATTATCAGAAATTAACATATTTAATCAATCCATTGCCCTTTCTCCTCCTAACCCTCTAGCTTTATCCCCACCCATTCCCACCCTAGTCTCTGCTCAAGTAGCTGTAAGTCCAAAACTAGGGAATAGAGTAGGGTGGCAGTCAGTAATTCTTTATGGGGGAAGAACATCTGTTTTGTTCAGAAGGCTTTTAAATATCTCAGTGGAGAGTCTTGCTTTGGTTGTGGGGATCTAGAAAGAAAACATAAAGAAAGGGAAAGAATGCTAAAAATAAACTTTCCCCACATCACAATTTTGTGAGCTACCTGATCTGTAAGTGATAGCTGTTCTCCAACTCAAATCTCAACTCTGGTTCAGAACTCTCAAGAATGTCTGCTACAGGCCCAAAGCCCCCATTAAGATGCTTGACAACATAACCCATGCCATTCCTCTCTCAGTAGCAGCTACACTAAGTGACATCCAAATGTTGGTAATGAGGAGACATCTGCATACACACTGGTTTTGAAACATAAAGCACTGGAGAAGTTATAAGCTGTCAATCACTTTAGCTGTCCTCAGCCCTGTGTTTATTCAGAAATAATTTTCAAGGCTGCAGGAAGTGTTGTTACTAACTGATGAGCAAGTTTGAACACTGAAAATGAAGAATGATTGATGTTCTTTTAAGTAAGCTGGGAAACTCTTCATCCACTAGAGGCAGCCACAGCTCAGGATGCTGATAAGTTTCTGACACAGCAAGTGAGTGATGAGTGGTGTGCAACACCTGCTGAAAACAAGAAGCTCTGACAACAACGTGAAGAAGCATCCCCTGAACACAAATCCTATGGCTCCACACAAACCAGCTAATAGCCCTGATATCTTGATTTGATCTATGGCAGCAACCCAGTCAGGATCACGTTGACTTTTCTGGTGGAAGATGCTATAAAAGTAAAGACTCACAAATTGGTAATAAAATCTTCTTTGATTTACTAATGGGTTAGTAATTTTGGAATTTTCTAATCTGAATATTTAATTCTGAATACTTCCCATCCTGTCATATATTACAGTGTTAACAGTTATAGAAAAAGGACAGAAGCTGTTAGAAGCATTCAAACTATTAGAATCTAGGAAATGTGAATCCTATCTTGGGATTCATGTCAGGAAACCAACAATCCTAAAATATTCCTCACAGTCAGCTTCCCAGAGCCCTGATCCCAGGATGCCGGATGCCAACCCAACACAAATCCACGCTTTGTTACAACTGCAGAAGATTCTTTTGATCATGGTCCATTGACCGGCTGGCTCACAAGCTGTGGCAATGCCCCATTGGTGTTGTCATCAAACTCCCCAGCAAGGCCGCCAGCCACCCTCACATGCAACAGCTGCATGTATGTGCTCATTCAATAGCACTTAGTGTGAGCGTGTTCTGTGCTAGGCACAGTACTGGCTCCAGTGAGATACAGTGACAAAATAAAGAACAAAATACAGAACAAAATAAAAATGCTCCCTGTCTTCATGGAGCTCATAGTCCAGCAGAAGACAGGGACACTGAATGTAAAATATATATTTCGATAAGTGCTGTGCAATATAAGTTGCACAGTGTTATGAAAGAGAACAATGAAGGTAACCCAAAGGAGACATGGAAGGCCTCCCTGAGGAAGTCATAATTTAGCTGAAATGTGAAGGTTGAATAGGAGAAGGTTAGGCAAAGGACGGGGTATGTGAGTGAGGAAGCGTTCTAGGCAGAGGGAACAGCATATGCTAAGACCCTGTGGCAGATTAGAAAAAGGGAACAGCACGGTGATGTGACCTATTTTCCTTACACAATTTCAGCAATTCAAATTCAGTGAATACTTACTTTACCTTAAAAGGTAAAGCCTTTAAATTTATTATAAATAAGGATTTATTCTAAATCCTGTCCACTTTCACTTATTCTGAATTCTCAATCCCATACTTACCCACCGGCATCTTTGAGCTCTCTTCTCTAGCCTTATTCTTGTTCCTTCAAAAATGTATCTATCTTTTTTCAGTAATGGTGATAATGAGATAGGACAATCTGTTGGGATATTAATTTGTGATTCGTGCTTGAGACTTGCGCTGTAGACGTCTTGACGGATTGGAAAGGGACTTTCTTCCTCTCCCCTTCAAGGTAAAGACAGCCAGGTCTTTCTCTTCTAAGGTCTCTAATCTATTTGTAGACATTTGGAAGTTTAGTTTTGTATCAGACCACTACCTCCCCCAAACTCCCTCAAGTCTTCTGTTGTGCAAAATGTAGGGCCCTCAAGAGAAAGAAGGCATTGAAGTAGGGCTTTAGGTTGAGGAAAGGAGTAATTTGCCTTTTCATTCTCCTCTCAGGAAACCACCAAAATCTATAAAGTTCAGTCAAAACTGCAGCTCAGTATAAAAAACCTGTGCTCAGTTGGACTCCAAATCTCCCCAACTACTCCCCTCCATTATCAAATTCATTCTCATTACCAAGTTCTACCCTATCACTTCTGCCTGTCCCACAATTCATCTTAAGTTTCTTTTCTTCTATGTTGTCTCCCTTATCCACTTTTTCATTTCACCCTTATTTTAATCCCTCATTTTCCTGATGTTCCATAGTACTTAGTGCCTATACTATGCATGCAGTTATTAATTACATCCTCTGTGTATAAAACAATTAGAGAACAATGTATGTGCTTTTTCTCCTCAACTAATTTGTAGAATGCTTAATTACAGAGATGAAGTCTTACACTCCCTTGAATCTCTTCCAATTCCTGGTGCAAAGCTGAATCTGTGGCAATTGCTCAAAAATAAAAAATTCAAATCAAAGAAAATCATTTGGCATCCAGACTATGTGCAATGCCGTGCTGGGTGCTGTGAGGATTTGTAAAGGACATACTAGCCTGGCCAACTCCTTCTCATCTGCCCAGCCTCAGTCTACATAGACTCCTTTTTTCTTGGTAGCTTGCCAACTCTAAGTACAGATTCGATGTTCCTCCTATGTGTTGCTAAAGTAACCTGAACTCCCCATAATACACCACTTTGCAGGAGCTCATTTACTAGTCTTTTCCTCCAGGCTGAAAGCTCCATGTGGATTGGGGGTGCAGGAAGCACATTTGACTTATTCATCATTTAGCTCCAGTGCCTGGCTGTCCCATGGTAGATGCTCAGGAAATATTTGTTGAATAAATAAATGAAAAATCACTGACCTCAAGGTACAAATGATCTAGTTACTGAAACAGATGAAATGGGCCAGACACAGTGGCTCACACCTGTAACGCCAGCACTTTGGGAGGCTGAGGCAGGAGGATCCCTTGAGGCCAGGTGTTTGAGACCAGCGTGAGCAACAGCCTCTTCAAATAATAAAAAAAATTAGCTGAGTGTGGTGGTGAGCTCCTATAGTACAAGCCATTCAGGAGGCTGAAGCAGGAGAATTGTTTGATCCCAGGAGTCTGAGGTTGCAGTGAGCTATGATGATGCCACAGCACTCTAGCCCAGGCAACAGAGCGAGACCCTGTCTCAAAAAAAAAAAAATCAGAAGAAATGTTTAAATACATATGTGATGTACATATATACTAATTATATATGTTCATATTTACTAATGCATCTGTATAATCAGTTGTCACCTCTAAGGCCAGCTATTGTGGTTTGAACCTACTTTGGGTATGATAAGAGCTCCTCATAAAGGCAGTTGATAAACTGTAAGGATGAACACAGTAATTATTAACACAATATACAAATTTGTAGATTCACCATGGACAATAGATCATAAAACTTAGCCAGGTGTTGACCTCAGGCCCTCACATAAACACTCACCCTTCATTGTTCTTGTCTTCTTGAACACTCCTGACTCCTCATTAAGGCTACCTCCCAAATGAAACACATTCCATCTTGAGTTAAATAAAAGCATTCATGAGAACATTTTCATCCTGGTGTTTCTGTGAGTCCACAGAGTTTTGTAAAGGCTGAATTGAGATGGAGGCTTTTAAGAGCCATAACTTTTTCTCTACTTCTAAACCACACTGCATTAAAAATCCACATCTCAAAAGTATAAGTACTAAATGTAGTTTAAAATATAACTACCATTCCTGAATAAACCCTCCCACCATTTAACTCTTAATTCTAAGACACTTCCTTCTTTATACCTGGGTTATAGATGCCAATCATTATTGAATACTGCCTAATACTTTGTAGTTGTCTATCAAGAGTGGCTATAAATTGAAATGTACTAATTCCAATCTTTGGGTTGCAAGGATAGATATCATATGTTGCGAGCATAGCAGTTTATTCATTTATTTTTTCATTGAACCAATATTTAAGGAGCATTTTCTATGTGGCAGGCACTGTACTAGGTGTCAAGGATTTAACAGTGGGAAGAAAACCCTACATTTTCTTCCCAAGGTTTCTACTTCAAAACAGAGAGACAAGTCCAGGAATCTATTTCTCTTGACTCAGCATCTTTTTCACAGTTGCCTAAGTTCTTCAGTATCTATATGGTTGAGAATGTGAATATGAGGCTCCAGGAACCAAATGAAATGGTATCGTTATGTCTGAATTTCTCTGATGATACTTTCTGTATCATTAACTTGAAATATCTTTCATAGTATCTGTAATATCGGTCATAATTTATGTATCTGTTTTATTTGCCTGAAGAGATTGTAAAGTCCTGGAGGACAGGTGCCTCACTGCATCACCAAAAGTAGCATGCCTTGCCCACAAGGGGAAAATGCTCCCTATTTTGCAGATTTTTTATCTTGGACATCTTTTCAGGAGCCATTCTGAAGACACCTGCTGCAACTGTGATACATCAACAGGGTTTCACTCTGATTTAATAAATTATTTTTTAAAAACTATAAAACTAAACATGAAAGCCCTTATTTCCAACTGATTCTATTAAATCCCACTCCTGGAATTTCAACACATATCAACGTTAAATGAAAAAAAAATGCTATACATTTCAGTGAGTACCAATGAAGAATCACCTAAAAGAAAACGGAAAATAAGGAGTACTCATAATCCAGTGGAAAGATGACTACAAGATCACGACTGGGGAAACATGTAAGCTAGAGATGAGGTGCTGTGCTTGGTACCAAGCTGCAAGGAAGATCAAGATGAGGTCTCTGCTCTTGCAGGACCAACAGTCTAGTGAGTGACCGATACAGGTGCGCTGCCCCAACTGATGCACGTGAGCCAGGGCAGGAGTGACACAGAGCAAGTGCCCTTGACCTTCAACACTCGGGACTCTTCATATCCAGCCTATTGAAGGAGTGGTTTTTACTCATATGTCATAGAGAGTATTTCCAGTAATTCTTCAGTTGGGAAATGAGTACTCTTGGCTGTAAAGGAAGGATTGAATTAATTATTTATTGTTAATACTGTTATATCCAAATGGTCAGCTTTACTGCTTGTTTTCTCTTTTACTGAGGAAGAATTGTTAAATTTTATTCCAATCTATGATTGTTTTAAATTGTGGCTTTTAAACTCTGCTCCTGGGAGCCCTAAGATTTTGCAAATGTGCCCCTGGGGACTCTGCATGATAGCAGGTAGCCTTAGGGAGGTGCCTAAGAGATTCTTCAGTCTTGCCACCTCTCTTTCAACTTGAGAAGCTCCATTTAATATTTTGGTCTTTTTATGTTGTTGGCCTTTTTTGTGTTTGTTTAATTTTAGAGTTTAGTATGAAGTGGGTTTTCTTTGTTGGGGGGAATTCTGCAACTTTATACAGTGTTTAAACTAGTGGCTTTTGAAATGGAAAATTGTAATATAAACATGTGATTTTTATCTATTTCTGTTTAAGAAGCATATTGAATTTCAATAATATACAGCACTGGATGCAACCAGAAGTTTTTTGGTTTTTAGTTTTTTGGCCTTTATTTATGCAAGTTAGTGTCATGAAGATTACTTCTCTAGTAGGTCAGGGTGCTAAGTGATACTGTGGAATAAACATTTAGGAAATGCAAAGCTACTTGTCAAAACAACTTAATATCGTTACTTAGTTTTCTCCAAGAAGAACCAATGGAACTGGACATCACTGTCAAATACTGTTTCCTGGCACTGGAAGCAGCCTACATATATAGAGTGTTTATGTAAGATAAGATATGTTCATTTCCCAAGGTAGTTTAAAATTTGACCAAACTAAATATCATGCTATTTATTAGTTTGATTCTTTTATTACTTTTTAATTGACATATGAAAGTGTATGTGTCATGTAGAGCACGCTGTTTTGAAGTGTATGCACATTGTGGATTGACTAAATCTAGCTAATTAACAGTTACCAGTTTTGTGGTGAGAACACTTAACATCCCTCCTCTTAGCATTTTTCAAAAACACAATATATTGTTATTAACTGTAGTCACGATGTCATCCATTATTTGAATTCTATCATGCGTTTTGATTTCCTCCCAGTGCCCACTGTGAACTATTGCTATAGGGAAACTTAGATGTGTAATTCCCATTAACAATATGACAGAAACAGCAACTGTGTAACTAATTTCCTGCATTGTGTGTGTCTTCTGCTCACACTACATTGAACATATTCCCTCATGAGTCTGAAAAGAAGCAAACAGTACACCACCCTTTTAAAAAGTGGAGCAAATTCAGAAATTCTGGTGATTTCCGTGAGCACAAGAAACAGGGTGGAGTCTTAGACATTATGTGTGCTGTGTGCTGGAGCCACTGTCTCTATGTATGCACCGGATACTAATGCTGACATCTAATTAGCATTACAAAACTGATTAACTCTCAATAAGGTCAGCACAAAGCAGAGAAATACATCTTGATGCAATCTATTAGGTCATGTATTTAATAAATTAAAAATACTTAAGGAAGGAAAATCAGTCTGGCATTTTCTCCAGTCTATTCTCTTTGGCAGATGACTGAATTACAGAGAAAATTCAAAGAGTGGATGCAACACTACATTAAAAGCTCCGTAATCAAAACAGAGAGCATAAAAACACTTGAGCATTGTCTAATGGACAATTTATCATCCAAACAGATGCATTCATTAAGGGAAAAATTACCTTCAAATATCAGTAAAATAAATTGGGTCTATTCTGATTTCTTATTTCTGCAACAAGAGTGTTCCAAACTATGGAAACAAGTATATAAAAGATGCTTCAGTGCACGAGCAGGACATTTTAGGCATTTAAGTTTATTGTGCAAAGCTGTTTGAACTGCTTGAAGATGGTAAATCAAGCAAATATGGAACATTCCAGCTGATAATGTCTTTCTGGGCCAATTATTTCTCTCCTATATTTTAAAGACAGACACTGTTTTGTTACTTCATGGCCATTGTTATTATTAATGCTACAACTACTACTAATAAGAAATCATTTTCTGCTTTGCCTTAGCAACGTGGACTCCAATCACTCACCACAGTTTTCCCTTCTGAGGCAGGGTAACATACCTCTCCAGCACAGAGCCAAAAGACTGCCCCCCTCACTCTGTCTCTCCTGATGTGAATGCTTGGTGCTGAGCTCACAGTCAGATGGCAGAGGGAATCACTCTGTACAGCTGGTGGCCTGAGCGTGCTCCATCAATTTGCTGCATTGCTTTGAAATTAACACCGAGCAGCAGTGCTGTGGTTGCCCTAAGGCCATAATCCAGCCACAAATGGAATAAAGAACTTTCATAAATAAACAGGCTAAGCAGTAGCTCACTGAGTTGTGGCCCTCAGGCACGTGCAAAGCTCTTCTTTTCCCTATGGGTGAACTTACAGAGAGCTGCTCTAACTTACTGGAGTGCTGCTGACAGTAATGCTGATAATGGCTGTTGTTCATAGGGCACCTACTATGTGCCAAGCATTGGTCTTGCATTATCCCTGGTCCTCACAACAATCCTGCCTGTGGATACTATTACCATTTTACAGATGAGAAAACTGAGGTTCAAAATCAGATACAAAAGTTTTTCTAGTGCATATACTGTCTCTCTGCTTACTGAACCCTGACCATAAAAATTTTCTAAATGCTAATAATAGGCTACTGAACACCTGGGTCATTTTGTTTTGCACATGATAAAATGGAGACAGCAATAGGTAAAATGCACACTGTCAGTCTGAGCCTGACCAGCTACAGTTTAGATAACCCACATGTGGTTTTGGTGCATTGAGCTAGTCTGCCTCTATATATAGGAAGGAGGTATTGCAGAGACAAGGGCAAGGGTTTTGATGTTAGTCTGAGCGGAGCTTGTACCTGGCTGTGTGATCTTTGGGAAACTAATTAACTTTTCTGATCTTTATTTCTTCATTTGTGAATCAAAACACTAGCCAAAATGTATTGAGTACTTACAGTGTATGAAAAACTTTATCCAAATGATAAAACCAGATTTCAGAGAAGTTAAATAATTTGCCCAGGGTGATAATGACTAGGAAGTGTCAGAAGAGATATTGTAACTCACATATTCTGACTCTAAATCCTGAGATTGTGGCTTTCTTATGCCTCCTTGCCTTACATGGCTATTTTAAGGATCAGTGATTATATATAATATATAAAACATGTTCATATGCAATATGGCCTATTGACACTGTAACCATATTCTAAAGGGTTTTAAATTCCAATATATTACACAAAGTAATATTAACTACCTTATGATACTTGTTTAGTGCAAGCTGACTTTGTAAATTAGGCCAGGTATAAACTTGTTATTAAAGAAACAAGAGGCTCCCTAGAAGAAGTCTTGATTCAAAATGTACGTATAAATGAGATAAAATGGTAAGTTTTGGTGGGCAGAAGCAGTCTTAGGCATCTTGTTAGCCTAGAAACAGTACTCTGCATTTGGAAGACACTCAGAAAATTGACTCAAGTTGTATTACAACAGGAAAAAAACAAACATAACCATTGTGTTTATAATTTAGTCATTTCTTCATTCAACTATGCACCAAGCCCTGACCAAGACCTTCGGGCTGCAAAGATGAATTTCACGTGACTCCTGTCCCTGTGGAATCCGCAATCTAGTAATAGTAGAGATATAGATAAGGAATTAAGATAGAAATTTGAAGTCATACAGCTGTGATATGGAGGGGTATATGGGAGGGAGTGGCTTAATCTGCTTAGGGATGTTGAAGAAGGACTTTTCAAGGAGGAAAATCTTAAACATTATCATGAAGGATGATTAGAAAACATCTAGGTGGACACAGGATTCCGTGTTCACCAGCAAGATAAGTGCAGCTCAAAATGTCAAAATTTCCAAATGACAAATTTAGGTTACAAATCGGGCATCTGCAACCAAGTCTACACACATGACTGGATTAGAAAATGTAAAATGATTAGTGGGAAGCCAGTAGGAGTTTCCAAAACTGAGGCTAGAAAGGTGAACTGTGATCAATTTATAAAGAGGTTATATGCCGTGCTAAGAAGTTTATGCTCCAACTACAGGCATTAAGGAGCAATTGAGTTTTTATAATTAGGGTTCTGATATGATGAGTTTGATGCTTTAACAAAATAACTTGAGCAGGAAGATCAGCTAATAGTAAGAAAAAAAATAGGCCTCAGTGAAGGGGGCGAACAGAGCCACAGCCCTGTAGCTGCATGTGGATGGTACAGTAATGGGAGACTGGGAAGATTATCAAGTTTCTGACTTGGGGACCTGTGGATGGTGATGCCATTAATGAAAGTAGGGGACCATGGAGGAGAAGCAGCTTTGGGGTGTAGATAATGTGTTTGGTTATCAACATGATCATTTTGATGCGTTTGTGGAAAATTCAGCTGGAAATGTCTACCTGAGCTTTAGGAACGAGGCGAGAGCTGATGATACAGATTTGGCCCCCACCAGCAGGTAGGTGGTTAGGACCACCTACAGGGCAGTGGGACTCATCCAAAATGACGATGATGATGATGTGAAGGAAGTAGAAAAGCAAATCTGACTTCAGCGGGGCCACTCTGAACTGCTGTTCTATCTTCTCCCCAAGTGGACAAGTCCTACTTCAATATTTCTAAACTTTACATTTACTTATTTCTATTTTAATTTTAAATTTACAAGTCACCAAACACCTCTGAAGTAGTCAAAATAGAGATATGTGTGCTTTCTTCTATACAAACTCTCTTCCAGCTCATACCTTCTTATCCAGTCTCTTCAGCATAGGCATCTTGAGGATACGGGGGCTGCCAAAAGATGTGAAGTGACATCCTTTGTTATGAGAACGAGGTTTGACTTGTAAATGACTAGGTTATGG
>CM052444.1:15893991-15945237 GCA_028533085.1 Varecia variegata
GTTTTTTCCCCATACTCTACAGTCCTCTTAAGGGGAAAAAAAAAATCAAACTATCTGAAATAATTACAGCACTAGCTCTTACTTTGAGGAGCAGCAGACTGCCACTCCATATTTGGTTTGTTTTAGAGGGTTCATTCTTTTAAAAAGTAGATAATTGCCACTGAGCAAGGATTTTTGTTTAGGTTCCTTATACCTAAAGTCCATTTCTAAACTTGAAGGTTTTATTCCATGTGAGAGCCAAATCACATTTTAGCAATAGCTACATTGCATAACTCAGAATGCTTTGATTTCTTCCATCTAAGTTGAAAAAGTTGTCACAAAACACCAACAGATTCAAAACAGCTCTCAAAATGACTTTTGTTAAAGGCAGATTCCTGAACTATTCATCTGTGTTAAAATGCATTTTGCCTTGAATCATATGTCATGTTGCCAGCAAAGAGTTGTTTCCATGCCAACTCGTTTGCAACACGGGGGAAAAAAATCAAAGCTACTAACATCTGGAAGATGTCAGTACTGATGTAAGCCACTTACAATGAAAAACACGGGACTGCAAGTGTCTGCCAAAGAGACCCTATATATGGGGGTAACATTTTATAATATAATTGCCTAACAATGCGTTACTATTCCTTTTTTGGCTGTTTTCTTGATGGAAAATCTATTCCAGAAAAGGCTTGCAGAAAGAAAAAAATTAATATGCTTCATATGCAGTGTTTTCTTTATAAAGCTAGCACATTTTTTCTGACATGAGCCTTTTAACAAACCACTTAATTTCACGCATAGTCTTAAAAGTGGGACAAGAAACAATTGTTTCCCTTTCTACACCTTTCTCTTTCCATCTGTAGTCCTGTAAGTCTTTTTATAAATAGTCTACTAGTGAGAAATATGAGACCCAGGATCTCAAACAATGAATTTTATGACCAACAGTTTCAATATACTTACTTCCCTTTCTACATTTTTTTTTTTTTTTGTGTGTGTGTGCATGCGTGCACTCATGTGTATCTGTCTCTATAGGTCTTTAAATAAAATGAATTAGGCACTGTCAGGGGAATGGACACTCTTGAAGCTCAGACTCGGGGGGTTGGGAGGGGCATGGGCAATATACTTAACCAGAACATTGTACCCCTATAATAAACTATAATAAATAAATAAATAAAATAAAATGTAAAGAGAGAAAAAAATAAAATGAAATGGTATCTTAAAGACTATCAAATTCAAAAAATAAAAAAATAAAAAAATAAAAAAATAAAATGAATTAGTTTCTTTATTCCCTAAATGGTAACGAATGTCACGGGCCAGAGTGCCTTCTTGGAAGTATTATCCTAAAGTCAAAGAACCTAAGGACACTACATTTCGAGTTGATGCCTAATGCCATCAGAACAGCTCAGATCTTTTCTCAGGTAACAAGGATCCACTGACCACACTTAATTTACAGTGAAAAAGCACAGGGGTTTCTCACTCTAACTTAAAAATGGAACACAAGTTTGTACTAAGCCTTCGCAGATTATAAGCATGCAGAGGCTCCTGTGAACAGAAATCATACCTAATGGGTACAATGTACACTATCTGGGTGATGGAAACACTTATAACTTTGATTGAAGCAGTACAAAAGCAATCCAGATAACCAAAAAATTTGTAGCCCTGTAATCTTCTGAAATAAAAAATAAATAAATCATATATGTCCCTTGCCCCTGCTTACCCAAGCAACACTTCAGAGTATCCTCTTGTCCTCCAAATACTTCTAGGTATTTGCAGAGCACACCTCATCTATGCACCCAGGAAAACTCCACTCATTATACTACCAACAATGTTTTTCTTCTTCTTCTTCTCCTGCTCTGGTCACCTTCACCCCCAGTAGGTGCCACCTCCTACCACACAACAGGCCTGCCACCAAGTGTTGCTGCCTCCCACCAACATGTTATGGTTCCTATGTGCCAAAGTTGCACCAGTATCTACTGCAAGGTGGGGAAGAATCTTGTTGTTGGTGTCTTCCTCCAGTGGGAACACACTCAAACAGTGTTATTTGTGGCCAGAATATTTGGTGAAACAACTTTTAAGGGATTTTTATTAAAAAACAAACCCACTGTTTTCCATGGGACTCATACATGATTCCGATGGAACCTGGGCCAGTGCTAATCCATCAGATAAATTCCCAGCAACAGTCACTATATTGTGTCTTCTCCTCCCTGCCCCTGAACCGCTGACATATTCAGATTTCTTTGTTGAGTCAACCTACTCTTGTCTGGCTCCTCTTCATTTTGAATAAGTTCTTTCCCAAGAAGCTCATCAGTTCCTCTTGCAAAGAGATATCTGGAAGGCCCGTCCCATCAGTTACCAGAGATACCCAGATAGTTCTAAATGACAGCACAAATGATAGGTGGGATTCAGCAACAACATGGTTAGAACATCTTTTGCTTTTCAAAGACTGGGTCAAGGTCTTTTGAGTCATTTCCAGAAAGAATTCTTCCTTAGGAACAGCCTGGGATCATTCTTTCAGGCCCTCCACCCTGGGGTCTCACCACCACTGAAAATGGATTGTGGATGTGGTTCTAGGTGCAACATGAATATGTTCTTCTCTTGCTGAAAAGACAGATCAGTGGCCTCTTGAGCTATCTTGTACTCTTGACGTATTGACTTTCCTGATCCTTTGCTCATAGCTGAATTCAAGCCAGAGTTCAAGGTAGTTCTAGTTCCTTCCTCACAGATTCAGCCCTGTTTTAGGCTTTGGGGCTAAGCCTACTCTTATTGTTGAATGAGAGCAATTGAGTTAGAGAGCCCTAATTCCATGACCGAAGTGACTCTACATCATGCCACTTATTCTAAAACCACATTTGAAACCAAGTCTCCAGCTTGCACTTCTAGTCCATGTCTGTGTCACTCCTCTTAATCACTTTTTCCTCTCAGAAATCCAGCTACTAAGCATGTGCAGACAGGTCTTATCTGTAGACATCCATCACCTTCTCTCTACTACGCTGGCTCCCTCCCCATTGCCTGCCCCCACACTGCCACCTGGCCCATCTGTTATGTCTTGCTGAACCCCTGACGTGCCCTGCATGGCTCTCTGAGACACTTGCCCCTCCTGCTGCTAAGTTCGCACTGACCACTACCTTGCTCCCTGGGCTGTGCCTGGTTTCCAGTTCCCAGCCTGCATGTGCAGTCCCTACCACCACTCACTGAGCTCAGAATACAGGTTCACACAACAGAGGCCCTTGGATTCCAACCTAGCCATTCACTCTCAGCCGATTAAAGCAATGGAGTACCTCAGAGAAGCCAGACCTGGAAAAGAGATCACACAAACCACTGGGCCACATTCAGCTGGCAAACAGGCTTTATTTCATCCCTGCAGTATTTTAAACATATTTGTGTGGACCTTGAAATTTGGTCAATCTTACATAAAAGCCCTGATTTCTCTTGAGATATCAGAAGCTCTTACAAGAAGCTCAAGTTCTCTCATGATAACAGTCATCCCCCAAAGAGCACACGTCCCCCAGTGCTCGGCAGTCCTCGGAGCTGCCTGTGACATGAGGTTATCTAACATGACTCTGCCCTAATTGTTTTCTAATGGTAGAGGAACATTTCTCTGTACCACTGTCTCTAGCAAAAGTAAGAAAATGAACAAAAGAAAGTGAAGTCCATGTATTTGAAGATGCAAGAGACTATCGTGCCTGTGCGTGTGTATGGGTGGGTGTAAAGGAAGAATAGTCTTATGTGTTTAATAAGTAGAATGTATAAATATTGATGTTTTTAATACACCATCCACATCACCCATTTACATTTATCTTGATTGAGCCCCTAACCTGAAAAATTGATAGGGCATCTGCAACCAAGTCTGTCTCTATAAATATTTTACATAAATAGCTACCTATACATTGTGATTTAAGGACCAATGAAAGCGTATTCGAGAATCTCCTGAACATCTCAATCAGTCCTTACCCCTACTCTCTTACCAACAGCACAGGTGCAATTGCCACTATTATACCCACACTAAGAAAATGGAAACAGGGGGCTACAACTAAAAAGAGATTTATTGCTTGAGGACAGCTTCTGGTCCTTCATTTATTAAACTCCTTCAACCACTATGTGTTAATCTCCTCTACGTGCGTGGCACGGTATTGTGCCCTGTACATAACTATATTTGCTATCTATCATTCAGAGGGCCTAGTGTACTGGGGGCTCTGCCAATCCCTTTCCAGATACTGTGTTATTCATAATTCTCCAAGGTAGTAATTATTCTCATCTTATAGTAAGGAAGGTGGAGCTCAGGAAGCTGAACAACTCATTTATAAGGACACAACTTATAAATGAGGTACCAAGATTCAAACCCAGGTCAGCCTAAGTTTAAATGGAGAAGGTGTCACCTGAGAATTGTTTGCTCAGATAGCTAAGTCTCTTTATGTTGCTCAAAGCTGAATATTATACACATCAAACAGCAGAGATGGCTTAGTATGAAATCGTACGCCCTTCCCCTGTATAATTCAGGAGAGACTCCCCTATAGACGAGGAACAATTGACTCACCCAACAGGGCCTAGCCTGTTTGTTTAAAAGTCTTTATTTTTAATTTCTAAAATATCTTCAGCATTTTACAACACTAAAAAGAAGGTAGCATTTTGTTATAATCTGACTTTGAACTACATTCTCCACTGCAGAATGTCACTTAGCCTTCCATAATGTTATGATCAGCATCTTACACAAACTTTAACCTCTGCATGTTAATAAATAGCAGCAGAAACCCATATGTAGAGGCACAATGACAAAAAGTAATAAAGCTGTTCATTACCCTTGACTCTTCTGCTCCCTTGCCCTGTTTTCCCTCTGCACATGGTCAGAAATTGAATTGATATTGAATTTGCTTCACTTGTGCAATACTATTCATACACACTTCTGTAATTCATTCACTTCACTCACATTTCACCTTTTGTCATTTCAATCACTTTAAATCTGCTTTGGCCTCCTTCACATTCAGTCTACTAAGTTCCTGGGCATGAGCAGAGGATTTATTAACTGTACTTTCTGGGTTTCTGGTTACAGCAGGAATAATCTCATCTGGAGACAGGTTTAGATACTGACAACACTGCTAGTCCTGAAATAAGGCCTGGAGAGAAGATAGATGCCAACCTTTCCTGGGATAGACTTTGCAAAGCAGGTACACAGTTAGGAAGTGTGGCCTATAGCCCTCAGTATCAGCATCAAGAGGTGGCTAAATGTGTGGGCTCTGTAGTCAGACAGGCAGAGCTCACATCCTGGAGTGCCATTTCCTACCATAGGAATTTAGGCTTCTGTGTGTCTCTGTTTCCTCATCTGCAAAATGCATATAATGACAGTATCAATCACATAGGATTGTTTTGAGGATTAAATGAGAAAATCTATATCAAGCACTTAGTTCATACGTGTTCAATGAATATGCATTATTATTATTATGGTGGAACCAAGAAGGTGTAGAACTAATCTCTTTTCTTTTATAATAGTCTGAAGAAAACACAAAAAAGACCTAAAGAAAAACCTACTTTTGCCAACAGTTGCATTTAATGAAAAAACCTGGCTGCCCTTCAATATTACCTTCAAATGTTATAAATACTGAATCTTGATAAATTTCCTTTTGTGAAAAAATGGATGAAGCCTTCCTTAATTAAATTCAAGCTTTTTGAAGACTCTTTATTTCTGTCTTATACAACTCTGGGATAATAATATTCCTCGGGCTTACTACCTGTTGTGAAAGAGGAAGAATTTTTTACTCCCCTCATTCTTAAACTTTAGAAATTTGGTGAATGAATCATTATTTGGTAGATTCATCCATAACTTACTTTCCCATTGTCTTTGCAGAGAGAAGAGTGCTAATTTTTCTGTCTTGAGTATAAAGGCAAAGCCGGGTAACCAAAGACTTGATGGACCAAAAGAGGCCAAGGCCCAGGCAGTGTAACAGGAAAGACATGGTTGACTGCCTGGGGTCAAAAACGATAGCCAGCATTGGCACAGGTGTGATGAACCAGGTCCTGCTTACAGTAGGAATAACAGGTGAGGAGACGCTGAGTCTAGATCCAGGTAAGCATCAGAATTAAGTCCGGGTTAGCAAACTGAGTAGATTAAAAGATAGAATCTGGGTAGAAAATTCTAAAGGCAGCTGGTTGCTCTAACAAAAATGTAAAGAAGACTTGATTATCTGAAGGTAACATGGGTCTTTTCCATTTTAAGAAACCAGAGTCTGTTACTGCAAGCCTGAGTCTTTAAAGGCAAAAGTGATCTCCTCATTCATACAGGATCCCTGATAGTTATAACTGTGGATAAAGCTATGTGTGCCAACCAGACCCAAAGATACTTACAGCCAGACCTAAGGATCCTCTCAGAAATCCAGTCCAATAGCAGCTGCCCCCTTGGAGTATTCATATTCCAGTTATAAAAATCTTCCTTCTTTATTCATGTTATAGAAGTTGCTCTGGTAGCAAAGGCCTTTAAATGAGGCCCTAATACTAGTCATTCTAGTTTATTCTCATCGGAAAGCTATTCCAGCACCTTTATCAACCCAAAACTGCCCGTCTTTGGTCCCTTTCCAAGTCAGTTATAGCTTTTTGGAAGTGTAGTGACCAGAACATGTTCTTCTTCAAGGGTAATATTACACTTTCTATTTTCATTCTAATACCCTTCTTGGTGATGCCAGGAACACTCTGTCCTTTTTTTTTTTTTTTTCCTCCAACTACATACCAAGTCTTCAAGATCTGAGACTCCATGGTCCCTTAAAAGAAGTTCAATCTAGCCACTATTTCTTGAGCTCTTATAGAGGATACAAAAAAACCAAGAGGCTCAGTCTTGGCCCTCAAGAAGCGACAATCTTCATTAAGCCATAAACTTATGAATACCTTAAATAAAAAATCAAAGCAACATATTATTAAGTACCAGGGATATTTCAGAAATTCAAAAGAATATGGCTACTTTTATTTTAAAGTAAATATATTTCTGGGGCATAATAATGGTTTGCAATTATTCAATAAATGGTACATAATAAAATAGAAAAAAATAGGTGATTATTTCTTCTATTAGTTGTGGTTCAATGGTAAGATATTTGGCCAGGATCTTATTGTCATTTTACATTCTCAAGGGAAATATACAGAAATAACACTTGGGAAAACACAGATTAATATTAACAAGAGCTTTGTACTCCTGGCCTTGGACAGGTAGGCCATCTCACATATGAGCTAGAAGAATTTCTTTTGAGTCACTGGGCTGAGGCCTAGGCCAGAGATATCACATACAGAGCATATGCCTTCCTCGGCCTACCAAGATAGATATCACAGTCTTTTTCTCACTGATCCCAAAAATGGCCACAGAATCTTTTTTTAATTCAGCCCTTCTGGTGACCATCACCAATAATCAGAAATTATCATTGTAGACTGACACCTATTTGTCAACCTGACCTCAGGTCCAAACATAGATTAACTCATATCGCAGCCTGAATACAGAGGTAAAACCTCTACTCAGGTCCTGAGAAATTCTTGGGATGTATTCCATCTTTATTATTAGCATTCTTGAATTAATAATAAGTACAGACACTTATTTATGGAAGATCTTTATTTCCAAATAAAAGTAGAAGACATGAGTATAGTCTCAGTCCAATGTGCCAGCTATGACAAGAAATACATGATATGCTCTGATAATAGAAAGATGTTTACTTAAGTAACTGTCTGTTAAATGGTACTGTATTAGTCAGGGTTCTTCAGAGAAACAGAACCAATAGAATTATATAGAGAGAAAGAGATTTATTTTAAGGAATTGGCTCACATATTTATGGATGCTGGCAAGTCCAATATCTGCAGGGTAGGCCAGCAAGCTAAAGACCCAGGAAGAGTTGATGTTGCATTTCAAGTCCTAAGTCTACCAGACTGGAGACCAAGGAAAGACCCAATGTTGCAGTTCAAGTCCAAAGTATGTCTGCTGGCAGAATTCCTTCTTGCTCAGGGGAAGGTCTGTCTTTGTTCTATAAGGCCTTCAACTGATTGACTGAGGCCCATCCACATTATGGAGAATAATCTGCTTTACTCAAAGTCCAACAATTTAAATATTAATCTCATCCAAAAAAAACACCCTCATGGAAACATCCAGAATAATATTTGACCAACTATGTGACCACTACTGCCCAGTCAAATTGACACATAAAATTAACCATCACAGGCTTTTATGAATATGAATTATAATATGAATAATTATGAAAATGTTAATAATATGAATTATTTCCAATTAATCTGCAAAATCTACAGTCCCTTCAGAGTGGAGTACATGTACGACCACAATGGGCAATTTGGCAGGGGTGCCCTCCTCTCTGGCACTTTGCATTTAGCAGCAAAGCTTTCTTTCTATCGGACCAGGGTAGCCCAACTGTATGAAATTTAAACTTACCAATTGTAACAGATTAATGGTACCTAAAATTTTACATTCTATTTTCTGTACCCAAACAAGAAAGCATATTTAAGTCCTTTTAGGAAATGCCATCAAAATAGTAAATCTCATCATAAAAGTAACAATCTCACTGCCAAATGGGGGTAAAAAATAAAACAAAACTTTAAACAGTATGGAATATCAGTTTTTATAGCATACTGACTTTTTGTGAAGTAGTTTTGTTCAAATACTAACATTTAAAAGTATTGCTAGAAAGGTGAGCAGGAGAGACAAGATGGCTGACCAGAGACACCAGCTGCCAGATCATCTCAAAAAGAAGGAAAAGTTTTAGATGAAAAAGAAAAAACAAACATAGATCAGCTGTAATTTGGTTCTTTGAAATGATAAACAAAACTGACATACCTCTTGCTAGATTAACCAGGAATAGAAGAAAAAGGACCCAAATAAGCTCAACCAGAAACGAAAAAGGAGATATTACAAAAGATACCACAGAATACAAAATATCATCTGTGAATGCTGCCAAAATCTCTGCAGAGAAAAATTAGAAAATGTAGAGGAAATGGACAAATTCTTAGAAACACACAACCTCCCAAGACTCAATCAGGAAGAAATAGTACTCCTGGACAGACCAATTATAAGCAGTAAGATAGACGCAATAATAAAAAATTATCCAACAAAAAATATCCCTGGATCAGATGGATTCACAGACAAATTTTACCAGACCTATAAAGAGGAGCTAGTACCCATACTGCAGAAATTATTCCATAATATTGAGAAGGAGGGAATCTTCCCCAACATATTCTATATAGCCAGTATCACCTTGAGACCAAACTCAGCAAAGGCCACAACAGAAAAAGAAAATTACAGACAAATATCCTTTATGAATATAGATGCAAAAACTCTCAATAAAATACTAGCAAACCAAATTCAATAGCACATCAAAAAATAATTCACCAGGACCAAATGGAATGCAAGGATGGTTCAACATATGTAAATTAATAAATGTGATTCACCACATAAACAAAAGCAAAAACAAAGACCATATGTTCATCTCAATAGATGCAGAAAAAGAATTCAACACAATCGAGCACCCTTTCATGCTAAAGGCATAGAAGGAACATATCTTAGAATTATGAAAGCCATAAATGACAAACCCACAGCCAACATCATACTGAAAGGGGAAACGTTGAAAGCATTCCCACCCAGAACTGGAACAAGACAAGGATGCCCACTGTCACCATTTCTATTCAACATAATGCTGGAAGCCCTGGTCAGAGCAACCAGGCAAGAGAAAGAAATTAAGGATATCCAAATCAGGAAAGAGGAGGTCAAACTCTCACTTTTTGCTGGCAATATGATCTTATATCTAGAAAATCCCCAAAGACTCCACCAAGAGACTCCTGGAATTGATAAATAAATTCAGCAAAGTCTCAGGTTATAAAATCAATGTACTTTAATCAGTAGCATTTCTATACACCAATAACAGTAAAGCTGGGAGTCAAATCAAAGATTAAATACCATTCACAATAGCTACAAAGAAAATAAAGTACCTAGGAACATACATAATGAAGGAGGTGAAAGATCTCTCCAATGAGAACTACAAAAAAGTGAGGAAAGAAATTGTAGATGACACAAACAAATGGAAAAACATATCATAGTCATGGATTAGTATAATCAATATTGTTAAAATGTCCATATTGCCCAAAGTGATTTACATATTCAATGCAATCCCCATCAAAATACTGACATCATATTTCATGGATCTAGAAAAAATAATTTTGTTTCATTTGGAACCAGAAAAGGGCCTGAATATCAAAAGCAATCTTAAATGAAAAGAACAAATCTGGATGCATCACATTACCAAACTTCAAACTATACTACAAGACTATAGTAACCAAAACAGCATGGTATTGGCACAAAAATAGAGGCATAGACTAATTGAACAGAATAGAGAACCCAGATATAAAATCATCCACATTCAGCTAACTGATCTTTGATAAAGCAGACAACAATATACACCATAGAAAAGACACCCTATTCAATAAATGGTGCTGGGAAAATTGGATAGTCCCATACAGAAGAATGAAACAGGATCCATATCTCATACCACTCACAAAAATTAATTCAAGATGGGTAAAAGACTTAAATGTAAGGCATTAAACCATAAGAATTCTAGAAGAAAATGTTGGAAAAACTCTTCTAGATATTGACCTAGGCAAAGAATTTAAGAAGAAGACCCCAAGGGCAATCACAGCAACAATAAAAATAAATAAATGAGATTTGATTAAGTTAAAAATCTTCTGCACAGTTAAGGAAAGAATCAACAGAGCAAACAGACAACCTATAAAATGGGAGAAAACATTCATAAGGTATACATCTGATAAAGGGCTAATAACCAGAATCTGCAAAGAACTCAAGCATATCAGGAACTAAAAAACGACCCCATTAAAACATGGGCAAAAGACATGAACAGAAGCTTTTCAAAAGAAGATAGACAAATGGCCAATAAACAAACATAAAAAATGCTCAATGTCACTAATCATCAGAGAAATAAAAATTAAAACCACAATGAGATGCCACCTTACCCCACTCAGAATGGCTTTTATTTAAAAGTCCATAAACAATAGATGCTGGCATGGATGCATAGAGAAAGGAATGCTTATACACTGTTGGTGACATTGCAGACTAGTACAACCTCTATGGAAAACAATACGGAGATTCCTCAAAGAACTAAAAGTACACCTACCGTTTGATCCAGCAATCCCACTACTGGGTATTTACCCAAAGGAAAAGCAGTCATTTTATAAAAAAGACACCTATACTAAAATGTTTATTGGAGCACAATTCACAATTGCAAAGATGTGGAATCAACCCAAGTTCCCATCAATTCATGAGTGGATTAACAAATTGTGGTATACGTACACCATGGAATACTACTCAGCCACGATGAAGGATGAATTAATGCCTTCGGCAACAATTTGAGTGGAACTGGAGACCAGTATCCTAAGTGAAGTATCTATAGAACAGAAAAAAAAACACCACATATACTTTCTATTAAATGGAACTCACTGATGAGCACACATGTGCACAGAGGGAAGTGTAACTCCATAGAAATCAAGCAGGTGGGAGGGGGGAGAAAGGGATGGGCTAAAACTTACTTAATGGGTACAATGAACACTCTCTGGGTGATGGGCACATTTATAACCCTGACCCAAGCATTACAAAAGAGATCCATGTACTCAAAAACATTTGTACCCCTGTACAAATTTTTGATATAAAAAATAAATTAAAAAGTAGTATCTAGAATAAAATCCAGAATATAAAAATGACCAAATCAATAAGAAAAGCAACCTAATAAGAAAAAAAAATGAGTAAAAGATTTAAAAATTACATAAAAGAAAACTCAAATGGCTAATAAGCTTACAATGAGAAAATCTGTGTTCAGAGACATGTAAATTAAAACCACAATGAGATACCACTTCATATCATAAATATTGTCAAAAATTTTAAATTCGGATGGCATCAAATTGTTGGAGAGAAAGTAGAGCAGCGAGAATCCTTTCGTAGAGTAAAACCACACTAGAGAACAATTTACATCAAGCAAAGCTGAAGCCTCATGTACCTTCTGGCCAAGGCATTCTACTTCTAAGAAACCCTTGCGTACAAAGAGATATGCCAAAATATTTGCAGGAGCATTTTGTTTGTAAGATCCAAAAAGACTCCTCCTGGGAATAAGAAAATGAGCAAATAAATTGTGGTATATTCATATGACGGAATACAGTACAGCAACTTAGTAAGTGGCCTATATCCATATGTCAATGTTTTTTAATCTCAAAAATATTATGTTAAGGAAAAGGCAATTGCAGAAGAAATATTTTAAAACACACAACTCTCTATATTATTAATGTACACATTGGAAGTAGAAAAAATAAATGTCCAATTTACAGGGGAGAAAAAGGAAAATATGATATCAGGGTGGGGCTTAAAGGAGATTCAATTAAAACCATAATATTTTTATAATTTTAATAAGAAAACTGAAGCAACTGTGGCAAAATGTTACTATATGTTGATTGCGATGTAGGTACACGTGATTATTCAAATATTCTCTATACTTTTCCAGTATTTGAAATACTTTAAAATTATTTTCCAAGTGATTTTTAAAATGTAAGCTTTTTCTTCAGGAATTGTTTGCTGGTTTGTTTTGTACAGTTAAAGCAACTTTTATAAAAGAAAGAAACACAGAAAATGGAACTTTGGGGGGAATTTCTCAAATCAAGCCACAGGTTCAGTACAGATAAGGTCATTTCCGATTTTCTCAGAACCAGGCAACGGTACTTTCTCTTCCTCAGTGCTCCCTTCCTTCCAGAACCAAGGACCTCTTTTTGTGTTTTTTTAGATTCCCCAAACTTCTGTCTCTAAAGTCACTTGTTTTGCCCTGAACCCCCAGTGAGTGTGCTTTCCTCACACCCCTTCCACAGCTCCCTGTGGCTCTTTGAATTACTTCAAGCCGATTAATGTTGAGTTGATATCCACACCCAACATTTGACTAGACAGGCAGTAGGAAAATGTGGATTCCAGGTTTAGATTTTACTGCTCTGACTGTGGATTAGTTTCTTAGCTATTCATATTTTGGAGTCATATTTAGGAGCCTAAGTTTCCACAAGTGTAATATGAAAGTAATGTCATTTCTAACTGTAGAGGAGTGCTTGGTGCATCAAAACCACAAGAACAAATTTGTTGTAAGAGCAACAAACAAGCCAATCTCCCTCTCACTCATTATTCCCTGACATTGTTCAGTAGTTAATGATTCATTCATTCATTTAGTCAATAAACAGATTTTCATTCTGTATCTACATTATGCAAAAAACAGCTAAGAACTCAGGGACTCTCAAACATGCCAGGTCATTCTTTTTCACACAATATATAAGTTAATGGAAAATGGAAAATAACATAAATTCTTCAGTAGGAATGAAAGATGTTTTATCCAAGAAGACATTTCAAACCCATGGAGTAGTCTCTAAAAGCATACAGGGTTATAGATGGGAACACGTTTAAAAGCTCAGAGCAAGTGTTGTGCAAAGAACTAACAGGTGAAGAGCAATGGTGTAGGTAACAGACAGCACATTTCATTCTCTGTAGCAGTGGCATTCAGACTTTGTGATTTCCAATAAAATTTTCCTCCCAAATTAAACATGGTGGCCAAATTTATTTTCCAAATAAAATCATTAAATTAACAAAGAACCAAATCTTACCATAGTCTATCATCAAATTTAATTACAAGTATATAATTACAGAGTCATTCCTTTCAATGAATAAACTATTATTTTTCTCATTTTGCTATGATTTGAAAAACGCTACTAGTGTTATAGGATGATATAGTTTCATTGATTTAATAAATATGTTGAGTTCCTACCGTGTTCCAGGAACTACTCTAGGCATTTGTGGTACATCCATGAACAAAATGAAGATTCTTATCTTCATTCATTCTAAATTATGAAAAAGATTCTAAATTATGAAAAATCATGAAAATTATGATGATGATTATTTTAGCCTGAAATACAAGACCTGCTTTTCATATTGAATTACAGAATTTTCTACTAAAATTAAATACAGGTATTAAATGAAAATAAACAAACCTGCTCCATGTTTGTAAAATACATGGGGCTTTACTAAAATTAAAGATAAACTTTGATGTTTTATTCCAAGTTAAGCAGTAATTTTAAGGCTGAAGACAGCAAACTATGTTCAGTTGATTGAATTTAGAAGTAGAAATTTATTTTGATGATATTAAAATATGCATTGCTTTCATTTCTTTTTATAGTTCATATATGCATATTTCTGGCTGAGCAGTTCTAATAACTCAGTTATTGCTAACATTTCTATTGAACCTGGGATAGGCCACTTTCTGATGTACCAATATGGTCAACATATATTTTTTCCATATTATTATTCTCAATTTATCTTTTGGTCACATTGGAACCGTATTTTTTATTAGTCATATCTATTTTTTGAGGTTAATATTATCTGATTATTTTCATATATGTTTCATTTTTATAAGTAATCTTGAATCAACTTATATTTTACTTGTCTAAAAAATATTGAGTTAAACATATACTATCTACCAAAGTACATCTATCAGAATTTCCTTAGATTGTCTAAAAATGTATGGATTTTCAATTACCTAATATGTTGTATGCATTAAGAAAGCACCTAGATATTCAGCAATCCTTGACTTCTCAGCTTGCACTTATCAATAAAAGTTGTGGCCACCTACACTTCGTTCAGAGGCCGTATCTTTATTTCTCCAGTGCAATTCTTAATACTTTTACCTTAGTCTTAAACTAGAAATAGGCTCCTAAATGCCTATGGTAGCCAGAAAGGTAATAGAAATCACCGACATTCCAATATGTAGATTTTTTTTAAAGCACCATACGTGGCCAAATCAAACACATCTGCAGGTATGGCCTGCGGGCCTGCACTTTGCAGCCTGTGTCTTAAATACTGTTTGCCTAGATTACCAAAATATACTTGGCATAAGTCAGCCTGACATAAATCCCCAGGTTCCAATTATTGTTATATAAAATGAGTACTATTAAATAACCAATAAAGATATATTTTATTGTTCTAGTACTATGCTAGCTACTATGATTAATCAAGAGAAGTATAAGGTATGGCTTCTTTCCTTAAGGAATAAGAATATAAAGGAGCAATTATTTGGCACCTGCTCTGTGCAAAGCTTATATAAATATAAAAGAAATACTATTTCTTTTCATCTTCACAACTGCACAATTAGCGGTTATTCATTTTAGTTATCCATTCATCAACAAATACTTTTTAAGTATGACTATATGCCAAAGGACTGGAATTTTAAAAGTGAAAGAAATGAAAGGCAGAAAGATCAGGAAATGTGTCCAGGGCAAGGACCCAGCCTCTACCTTTCTAGTCCAATGCCCATGACCTTCCCCCACCCCCAACCCCACCCCCAAGAGAAGCACAGAAGCAGAGTAAGGGCTCCAAGTAAACCTGACATGGTTTGAATTCTGCCCAAGCAGTTTGCTGCTACATCTCTTTCTTTCCGTGTTGCACTTCTCACTATTTCTCTCAGAGCACTGTGGCAATGGAAAGGGCTTTATAACCAGTCCTGGCTTTTTGATGGATAGAGTAAACCTTCCAAGCTGAATTTGAACTGAAATTGTTTTCTCACTGTGAAAAAGTCATTGATTCTATGATACTTCCTGTGTAGCCACATGAAAAAGCTTCCTGCCTTCAGAGACTAGTGTTTTGCTCTTCAACTGTTTCTAGCATATGTGTGTCAGACTGATAAATATGTAACCTAGGACTTCTTCTCATGTTTGCATGCATACTGGTTATATATAATGGTTATATCAGCAAAGAGCTGGCCATTGTTTAACATGAATAAAAACACCCAAATAGTTCTGTTTTCAAGGCTATTACTTAGTGATTAACATAATATATTCAGCTGTTTTTATCTGAGGTGTTTATGTAATTTGGAGTCCATTATTAGCCATGAATCAAACTGGTTCATTTGTACTTTATACTAGTAGGCTGTTAACTAAAGAGCAAAAGTTCTTTAAAAGGAGTTCCTAGAGCTCCTCTCATTTATTTACTTATTTTTTAATGCCCCACAGCACAGGGAGAAAAGTTGGGTGAATGAGTAGAAGAGTAGATAAAGAGGCTAGCCCTTTTCCAGATGTTCTCTAAGTTTGAACAAGCCATTTTTTAAGAGAGGCCCATATCTCAAGGATTCATTTTCTCTCCTGTTTGACAAATTTCAAACGTTTCAGGACATGATGCAGTGCCCTGGCATTCAATCAAGGTTTGATGGATGGAGGAAGGTAAGTATACATTTGGAACAGAAACACTTGTAATTGAATGCTATATTACTGTTAGTAAGGTTCAGAAAATAAACAAAAATAAAATATTAACACCAAGGTGTCATTTTAGGAAATTATCTAAAAACTTTGTCTGGAAGAAAGGAGGATACATTGCTATCTTACCCACTAGGGGAATTTAGTAGTACTTACACTTCAATTTTTATCAGTCATTATTTTCTTGATCATACTTATATTTCTTAACATAGCATTCAGCTTATTTCCTCAAGGGTACATTTCATGTGGTTTATACGGAGCTAATTGGCAATTTTACTTTGTGTTGACCTTATTTCTCATCTGCAGCCATTATTTGCAACTACCTCTCTTTGAACTCTAAGCTGTTTAGAGAGTGACCCTGATTTTGCCTATTAGCCTTTCACATAGAGAAGAATCGACATCATTGTGCTGGGGACAGTATAACTGCTCTCTGCCCATTATCATTCCTATAGGCCTCACACAATGCACTTGATTCATTTTTTTCCTTTTGTTTTGCCTCTTCAGGGTGAAGCTGTAAAAGCTGATTTGCCCCAAGCTGATTGAGCACCAACACTGCTAGGAACTTTCATATCTTCTATTTCATTTAGCTTTGGCCCCATAGGAGGCTTTACATCTTTTTTCCCTTTATGTATACCACGGCTATACTGATGTACCTAGCTTCTTCCAAAATACTCCAAGCAATTTCACCAAGATAATAACTAACATTATTGAGTGCTTATCATGAGTCAAGCACTATTCCTGGATTACTCCATTTAATCCTTGCAACAACCCAAGAGGGTAGATATTATTATTGTCCCTATTTTACTGATGACAAACCGTGTTCGTAACACAACAATGCTTGCAGGGCCCCTATTTCAAGGCTTCATGCCTTCACACACACTCCTGCTTATCAGCTGGGACCGCCCTTATTCCCCCCTTTCAAGAAGCCTTGCAAACTTCTACTTACCCTTTAAACTATTTCACATGCTTTCTCTGTGAAGTCTTTTGAATCCACCTTATAGATTTGATTGTTACCTTTTTTTGTTCCAAAAATATATCAACTACAAAACTTCAGTATTGCTCATTTCACACTTCACAGTGTTTTTTAAAAACATATCTGCTTCCCTTACCAAATTACAATGCCCTTGAGAGCACGGACTAGAATAGTTTACCTTTAAATCCTTGTTTTCTATGCCAAATTCTTGGCCCATCTCAGGGTTAATTTCTATCCACTGCTTTACTTCTTGACTCTGGATCATAATTTCCTGTTTCTTTGTATGTCTAGCAATTTTTTGATTGAATACTGAATTGTTGCTAATACATTGTAGAGACTCAATCCTGTTGACTCTTATGTTAGCAGACAGTTCTATTGCTGGTTGATCGCTATGTACTAGAGCAAACTTGGTTTTATGCTTTGTTACTGGAATCCACGCAGAGCCTAATGTGTTTCCCAAGTGTCTTTAACTCACCAGGAGTAAACATCCAAACTCCGTCTCCTCTGAAGATCTTGTTGAATCATAATTTTAGGCTTTGCTAGGTAGGGTTTTGTGTAGGCCTTACTTTAGGTTGTCGCCCTTACTCCTAAAGTGTAGCATTTCTGTGTCTCAGATGGATGGAAGGGTGTCAGCAATGTATTAAGGAGTCTCTCCACTCTGGCAGGGCCAGAATTCCAATGTTCCCAGGCAATGCTTTTCCCACAGATGCTCATCTACTGGTGTCTCTGCTTCACTCTCTAGTGATCTGGAGGTGGTTCCACTCTGCATATATATAACCTAGTCCTCAGCCACAAACACACAGGGGACCCCACACAGAGATTTCCAGGTCCCGACTCTACCCAGTTCTCAGTACCTGATGCCCTCCTGCAGATCCCAGCCATTTCAATGGACCCAAACTTTGACCTCAGCCTCCTCAGCTCAGTGAAGCCACCACGCTCTACTCAGACTCCACTTCCTGATCCACCATGACCGGGAAACTGTCTCCAGGCAGAGGGTTGCACAAGCATGAGTCTCATCTCTTATTTCCGCATCCCCAGGGCTGCAATGTTGTGCTAACTATTGTCCAGGGCCTGAAAACAGTTGCTTTATATATTTTGCCCAGTTTTAAAGTTGCTCATGGCAAGAGAGGTAGTCTAGTATCAATGATAATAGCAGAACCAGATGTAGAAATCTCTCTTATCTATCTTTATACTTCCAGTACTTATAAGTGTCTAGCAAATAGTAAATCTCTACTAATAAATTCTTAAGAAAGGATTGAATAAATGATGTTTTTCAATGAGTTATGCTGTTCTAGCTAAGTAATATCTTATTATCCCATGAGATCACCAAAATAAAATAGATTTTATTTTGACATAATTTGCTGAAATTAATTGGGGAGTGAGATGAAAAGAGAATTTTCTCTGCTAGTTTTCAGTTGCTTCCATTTATTTATAACTAAACACAATTTTCTAGTCCTTTGATGGTAGAGAGATAAACACTTAGGCAAATTAAAGTAAAAATCTAGGTTAACAGGAATGCTTCAGAGAACGGAATTTTCTGTTAATGTAATTTTCCCACCTAGTGAGGGTTAACAGAAAATCCTTTCTGTTTAATACTTCTTATTGAAAATGTCTATGTAATAAAGTAATTAATTTTTCTTTAGAAGATACAGCCTTTGAACCAACAACAAATTTTTGATAGATTTTCCTTCAGTACCTCCAAATACCAATCCACTCTGTCCAGTCCAGACAGTCCCTCATCCCTGGGGACATATTCAGAAGGTGGGAAATATCCAGGCAACTCCCCTGAATTATGGGTACACTAAATTCTGATCATTCCCAGTATGATAAATGAATACTATTCTACCCCTAGTTTTAAGTGTGATTCTAGAGACAAATGAATATTCTCTCACAATGCCTCCCATAAACAAGACACAGCCTTGACCCCAGCTCTTTGTATAGCAACTTTCCCTGTTTCTTTCCATGATCAAAGGAAAAGCATTACCCCAGCTCTCCAAGATCCTGGAAGTCTCTAATGATGCAACGTTGCAGTTCAAGGAATCCTGGGCCAATTTCTGACTGGAAGTATCCCCAGGCTGATGCATTTTGTTTCTTCTTGGTAACATCTCTTGAAAACAAGGAAACAAACCAGTCATTTTGCTGGCTGAGATATCAAGCCTTTTCTCCTTTCCTTTTTTTTTCCAGTGTGTACTATTTCAGATTTATTTTATTTCTTGAATCTGTGAATTGTATCTTTCATCAATTCTGAAAAACCTTAATCATTATTCTCTTCAAATATGGCCCCTGTTACACTTTCTTTCTCTTCTCATACTCTATTAGCCATGACTCTATATCTCTCTTTCACGTTTTCTGTCTATATATTTCCTGGATGCATCCTGAGTAATTTCTTCTGACCTATATTCTAGCTTATTAATATTCTCTTTAGCTGATTTAAGCCACTGTCAAGCCCATCCACTGAGCACTTTTATTTACGATAGTATTATTCAAAGTGTGGTCTTCAGACCAATAGTACTGGTATCATCCGGGAGGTTGTTAGAAATGAAAATTCTTGGGCCTGCCCTCAGACTAAATCAGAATCTGTAGGAACAGGGCCCAGGAATCTGTGTTTTGAAAAGCTAACCAGGCTGGGCCTATTACAGGCTCACACCTGTAATCCCAACACTTTGGGAGGCTGAGGCAGGAGAATCACTTGAAGCCAGGAGTTTAAGACCAGCCTGGGCAACATAGCAAGACCCCCATCTCTAAAAACAGTAAGAAAATAGCAGAGCACAGTGGCTCATGGATATAATCCCAGCTACTCAGGAGGCAGAGGCAAGAGGATCTCTTAAGCCCAGAAGTTCCAGCCTGGGTGACAGAGAGAGAGTCCGTCTTTATTTAAAACAAAACAAAACAATAACAACAACAACAACAAAAAAAAACTATCCAGCTAATTTTATGATGTTAAACTATAAGAAGCAATAATTTACAGTATTATATTTTTCAAGTTTATAAATTCTATTTGGCTCTATAAAAAATATGCTTAGTAATCTCTTATTTTCTGTTTCCTGGAATATTTTTTAAGTTTGTCTTTCCCTTCTTTAAATGTACTAATGGTATTTGTTTTATATTGCAAGATTTGAAGTCTTTGGAGACCTGTTACTACTTTATGTCATTTCTGATGGTCTCATAGATGATGCCATGTTTCCTTCTATACTTAATGGATTGTTTTTATTGAAAAAAATCTTTTTTTCTCCCTAAAACTGCTTGTAGGTATACTTTGAGGTCTGGAATAGAGGTGCACTCTCCTCTGGAGATAATTTCCTTTTTCTTATGCCAAGTGATACTGTCAATTTACAAATTGTTTTGGATCATTCATGTGGGCTAACAATCCACTTGAGGGGTAGCTGGTGGTTAAAAGTTCTCAGAAGCAATTTTGTTTTTCCTCCTTGATCTGATTGGCCTGATAGCAAATTTCTTCAGTCTCCAAAGGCTGGAGGACGTGGTGGAATTACTTCTGATTGCACTGGGGATGTAGCCATTGGGGGTCCCTTTATGGAAACATGGTCTCTTATTAGACTCCCCAGCTGTGTGAGCCTGAGGCTTAGTCTGCCATTGCCCAGGAGGCAACATAGTTCAAAGCCTACGTCATCATCTTCAACAAATGAGCTCAAGATAAAAGCAACATCCATGTTCAAGTTTCCCTTAGCTTTTAGTAATATTAATAATAATGTCAAATAATTGCTTACCATTTTGTCAGCACTTCCATGAATTTAAGATTATATATATTTACATGTACATATATGGATGATACATATGTGTATATATGTATATACATACATGTGTAATATAAATGATACACACACACAGAGTAGTGTGCTGAAGCTGACTTGTGCTGGATCCTGAGACTGAGTTATTAACATCTCTTCCCAACTATGCATTCAGTGATGTCATATTGGTACCTGGCTACGGTAAGAGTATTTACACCATGATAGTCAACAACCACAAAAAAAAACCAAAAACAAATTGAGCCTTTTTCCCCCGCCCCTAGAAATCCAATTGTTAAGTATTTGAGCCCACATAGCAATATATGGTCTAACATGTTTATTTGTCTTCTTCAGGAGGATCAGTCGAGCTATCCAACAAACAGAACTCTTTTCTTCCTCCTCTCACTATTGCAGACTTTGCTTTCCCTAGAGACCCATTGTTTATACCTAAGATATATGCTGATTTTCTTTTACTTTCCTGATTATTGATACAACCATGAATAACTGTTCCAAATAATTCAACTCCAGATCAAGATTGTCCTTTTTGGTCTTCCAGTAACTTAACTGCAGTCCTCAAAAATATTCTGCAAAGTTATTATTGTTATTTCTTTATTTTACAGATGAAGAAACTGAGGCACAGAAACATTGTGGATTTACATACCTAGAAATGGCTAGAAGTGAGTTTCAAATACAGGTCTGTCTGACTCTAAAGCCACGCTGCCTCAACTGAATGTATCTTTTCTATTGACCTCAAATTGACTGGTCTTCCAAAATGAATTCCTTCCTCCCTTACAAATCTTTTCCTCTTTTGTAGTCTTGGTAATAGTTAACATTTCTTCCTTCAGTTTTAAAATGATCAGTTCTCAAAATGAGTTCATGAAAAATAAAGGGGAGGGGACAGAAACTTCTTTGTTTTTTGTCACAATATATTTCTAGAAACTGAGTTATAGAGTAGCTTGGGAATTTTAGTATAATCAGGAATGTATTCATTGATCTTTGTCCATGTTCCTGGCACAGAACTCCTAAAATCCTTGGAATTTCCTAAGTGATAGGAGAGTCTTTTGTTATTCATAACAAGCCCCTTTCTATCACAATTGAGCATATGCTAATAAGATGACTTAGAGCAGGGCTCCTAGATAGTTTCAGGTGGTGCCCATCACCAGAAAGACCAAATGATTAGAGGATAGGAATCTTTAGTCCTACCTCTGACCTCCAGGGAGCAAAGAGGGGCTGGAGATTGGGCTCTGTAAAAGCTCTTGAACAACAAGATTTGAGATTCAGAGAGCTTCCATGTTGGTGAACACAGGAAGGTGGGGGGAGAGGGGTGCATCAAGAGAGGGCGTGGATGTTCTGTGCCACCTCTGCCTCCATACATGAGAGATGCCTTATGTATCTCTTCCATTTGGCTGTTCCTGAGTTATATCCTTTCTAATAAATCAGAAAATGTGAGTAAAGTATTTTTCTACATTTTGTGAGCCATTTTTGCAAATTATCAAACATGAGGAGGAGGTCTTTGAAAGCTCCGATTTATAGCCAGTCAGTCAGAAGTGCAGGTGGCCCAGGACTTGCAACTGGCTTCTGAAATGGGGATGGTCTTGTAGGACTGAGCTCCTTTCATCTGCGAGATCTGGCGCTAACTCTACGTAGATAGTGTCAGAGTTGAACTGAATTATTGGACAGCCAGTTGGTATCTGAAGAATTGAATTGGTTGCTGGCATCAGAAAACACCCTAGGAATAATGTTATGATTTGGATGCTACATTCTTAATGAAGCACTTAACATCAAATAAATTATAAATATGAATAGTAATCTTTCTTAAAAGCAAAGCTATCAAAATAAGATTTCATAGAAATTAAAAATACTAAAATATTACAAATATGCTGCATATTGATTATTGAAGGGACGGCATTATATTATAAAAAGAATCCACCTCTCATAAACTATGAAATCATGTTGTCTCATAAATTTGATCTGAAACTGATAATTTGCCATAGTAAACATGATTAAATTTTCAACTTTGCCTTCTAGGACTTTAGAAGAACTTTGGATATTGGTGGTGTTTAGGCTTAAAAAATGATACTCTAAAATATGGCACTTTGGCATACTTTCAATGAAAGGAAATTAAAAGCCCTCAGAAATAGCCTTAGAACCAAGATCTCTTTCTGGTCTTCCTTGGCCCACCTGTCTCTTTGAGCTTCTTTGTTTCCCAAAGCACAGGGAAGGACTCTTTCTGGTATTTTCTTATCTGACTAGGAAAGCTTCTTTCCAAAAGAAATGCAGTTGTCTAAGACCCTCTCCCTAGGAATCTCCTCAACTAACTAGGAAAGATTAACTGTGGGAGAAGAGAAGAGACTGGAAGTTTCCACCATGCCCAGACAGACTTTTTACTTACTCTTCTGAGAGCAGCTCCAAGAAGTTACCTGGGAGACCTTACCTGCATAACACAACCCTTGTTCAAAGTGAAGTTCCATGCCTCACCTTCCCACCACCTCCCCCAGAGCTCAGAAGAACATTGTCCCAGGCCATTGTTCTTTTGGCTCATTAATTTCCTCTGAAAATCATTTACTCCTACACTCCCCTCTCTGATTGCATATGAAGAAGGGTATACAAGCATCTGGACCTCACTGGGTAATTGGGTAATCATTGATTGTCCTGTGATTCTCCACATGCTTGTGCACATTAAATAAATGTGTGTGCTTTTTCTTTTATTAATCTGTCTGTTGTCAGTCATTTCAGTGAACATTCAGACAGGGCAGAAGGGAAGCTTGGTCTTCACCCCTACAGTGGAAATCCCCAAATCAATCACAAATTAGGTAAGCGTGGTAATATGATAACTCAAAGATGCTGAACATTGCCTTTACTTAATTAATTTAATTGAACTGTTGGTACTATAACCCTATAGTTTTATTTTTATTATAAATGTATAGTATATAAAATCTGCCCTGATCTTTTGTGAGTTTGATATGCATACTAGCATTTATTATCCTGAAGCTATTAAAAAGTATACTCTGAATTTCAAACAATCAACTGAGAGATGAATTTTGGAACATAGAAATCTAGCACTGCCTGTACCAAGATAAAGAAGGAAGAGTTGATTGATCCAAATGCATACTGAAATCAGGAGCTATGTATGATTATATATATATTCGTGTATGAGTTTATTTGCTTAAAAGTTATCCCTTTCTTCCAAAAATTTACCTTAGGATGATAGGGGACTCTGGTTTACTAAAATTACTGCTCAATTAAGATTTTACCATACTTTGAAATACTGTAAATCAATCTAACATTTGAAAAAACTATGCTGAGATTACTTACTTTTCATAGATTCAGACTCTTAAAGGACATTATTTTTCTACCCATGTTTCAATTATTTGACCTTTGCTATGCAACAAATTAACTAACCTAGGGATCTAGGGATTGTCAACCAAGTTTGGATTTGTATTGACTTGAATATTCATCAAGTCTCTTTTAGTTTATAAGTATTTCTGCAAAGGAGAAACATTTTGTTGGTTGTTTTATTGAAACTTTTAGCTGGATTCATAATACTTTTTTCAAACTTTTATTAAACTTCTATCATCTTGGGAATTTAGGAGAATTACTTTTATCTCTACTGGTCTACTTGCCTAGTGAATTTGCTATGTTTGAAAACATAAAATGATGAAACTCAAGATAATTTCTCCTGTTATGATACCAGAGTTACAGGTCTGACTTCTTGTCTTTTTTATCTTTTCATTTGTTCTTTCCTCATGGTCTCTGAGGATGTTGTCTTTGCTCTTATCATTGAGGTGAGACAGACTTCTTGTCTCCCTCACTTTGTCCCTTTGGGTTTTTTTCATAGACTTCCTTCTCTTTTCTTTTTCATCTTATAGCTAACAATATTCCATCTTCCCTATTTCTTGGATTTTTCCATGTAATTTTAATTATCCATTGGTCATCTATATTATAGGCAAAGAAAAACATTAATGTAAGAATATAGGGAAGATTTCTTATTGACCTATTATTATCTATTAGATTCAAACCGTAGATTCTGAGTTCCTTCTATCTAGAGACTCACAATTTGGTAGACCTAATTCAACCAAGATATAGTGTTAATCATTCAGAGGTTACATCATTAGAAAATCTAGTAAAAATACAGTCATAAAATTGAATGATTTATCATCAGCTACAATTTCTGGATTCTTCTAATGAGAGAACTGAAGCTTTCATCATAGTAGAATGCTTGCTATTAATTGACCATTCTTAAATTTCAGAATGGAATATACAAATAAAGTATCTGTCATGGTTCTAATGCTGTTTTACTGTTTGTATACTTTAGTTCAACTTTTGGCATGATCTTATGTTAGAGTTTCTTGATGTTAAACATTGGCACCTTTTAGATCCTTGGGTACCTACAGATATTTGTTCATTTTTAAATTGTAATAATATAATTATTTAATTATAATCATTAGGCTGATAATATCAAATATAATTTAAATTCCCCACTTTTACAGAGATATATGCCATCTGTTCTCAAATACTATGAATTGTTATAATTTTCTGTCACTGACACTATTTTATTCCTGAATAAATTCTTGGTAATTTTCCTTCTTTAAGTACAATTTTAGATATGAATCATGAATGTTTACCCAGACCACATAGAAAACAGCATAATTAATATCCAGTCCTTCAAGTATTTTTAAATATTTAGCAAATTGATGACAATGGTTTTATTCTATATTTATGATTCAATTATTAAAATTATGTCCCTTGAAATTTTCTAGGTGAAATAAATATGATGCTTAGATACAATGTATGAATTATATTAATAGTAATGATAACTTTTATTGAGTGTTTATAATGTGACAGTAATCCTACAGATATTTAATTCTTTAAAAAAAAAAACTGTGTTTTACAGGTGAGGAGGCTGGCTAAAGCTCATATTGATTAGTTAACCTGCTCAAATTCAGCTAGTATATGTAAGATCTGAACCTGGGTTTATGCAACCCCAAAGCCTGTGTTCTTTTCTCTATACTGCATCACTTCTCCATTATGCAGGTGAGCTATCTCTTCAGTGATCATGTTGTCTGATTAATATCTTAGCTCTCCATCTCATTTTTTCCCTATATAGATTATTAATATATGGTAGAACTAATGAATTTGGTACAATAAATCCATTTAATTACTCCCTAAGTGACTGATACAGATCACTGGACAGTCATTAACACCATGGCCATTAGTACACATTGCAAAGATGACTGAAGTGAATGAATCAGCTCTGAGATGTGGGCCCAAGGTATGGTGTTGCCCAGCCTTTGCTGGTGATGAAATTTAGAGCACCAGGCTTGGAGTCACAAGCTTTAACTGAGATTCTGTACCACCACTTACTAGACAAGTGACATTTCACAGCCCACTCACTTAACCTCTCTGAACCTCTTTTTTTTACATCTGTTAAATAGAAGTAGGAAGATACTGACCTCATAGTGTTGTCAAGAAGATTAAATGAGATGTGTGTAAAAGGGTATTACATTATGAAGAGCAATCTGTAAATTTAAGCTTTGATTGTTATTTTATTAGAGCAGCATTCACCAATAAATTTTTGATACTAAGACTACTTGGGAAAAAGAGAAAATATGTTGCATGTTACTGTTCTATTATTTAAATCTCTTCACACTTGGACTCCTACATTGCTTTACAGTCTGGATCGTGCTTAACTTTCTGTTTGCAACTTAACATCCTGCAAATGATGTATCACTTGCTTTACCATCTGTGTCTTCTACAAAATCTAGGTTACATTATAGGATTTTTGTGTATTTCGTGTCCTACTAAGACTTGACAAATATTTTTAGAATCTTCTAATGTATGTTGAAGTCTCAATTCCTCCTTCTATGATATTCCTCAATATCTTTATATGAATGAGGAGTATATGAATTAATCAATAATAATTAATAAGCTTTTGACTAGGACATATGCTAAATACAATCAAGTCCCAGAGGGCAACACATACAGCATGTTACAAATCTGTCACAATATGTATGATTTATGTATGTAAATACTAGGTCATAATCAATCTTCATTTAAAGAAATTGCATACTTACAAAACAAAATAAGTCAGCATTTAATATTACTTCTGTCATCAGCAATGGTGTTTGAAATTACCTTACTCTACTGTATCATTAGAATAATCTATTCTTGTATTTACCACAAAAAATACTTCACATACAAAATTTTAAAGTAAGATGGAAATAAAATAGGGTATTACTTTTTTTTAAAATGACATACTTTTTCCTGTATTCCAAGTAAAATACACAATGAACAGTAATTAAGAGGGCAATTTGAGGGTCCACTGACAAATTTTAGTGAGTCCATTTCCCGTGGAAAATATACACAGTTGAAATACATAAAATCTCTCTGTATTTTAATTAGTGAGATTTGATACTATTCATTATAATAAATTATTTCAGCTATAATGTTAAAGCAAAGATGTAGCACACAAAGAAATATTGAACAAAGGTCCAAATGGGATATTATTAAAATGTCAAAGTGAGTAAGCAGATGGAGTTTCTATGGCTCAGTGGATTAGTCACCAGGCTCCATTACCTTGGGGACTCTAGTGAAATCCAGTCTCAGAAGAATGATCAGAAAGTAAAATTAAAGGGTATATGCAGAAGCAAATAAATAATTTTGTTTGTACTTCCATCTAAAACCCAGAGGTTTTCATGTGTTTTTTTTTCTTTAATCACAAGACTACATGAAGATTACAATACTGCTACATTTGTTTTTACAGAGGTTTTTTTTACCCTCTAAGGTTGTGTAAAAGAAAATAAAAGGAAAGATTGGAAACTATGCAGATCTGTCATGCTCTTCACTTAACAGAACACGTACAATGCAGTAGCTAGATCAAAGCATGTGCCCTCTCTAATGGAGCTTCAGCACAATACACAAGTGTGTGGGGTGGCATCGCTCAAAAGCAGTGACTCTGTAACAATTAAAGCCCTATGACTAGGGGCTGAGCATACCTCCTCCCCAGTGTGGGAGCCGAATAGATGAGTAGCCTCAAATGCCATAGGCACCACTTGGGAAACCTTGGGTAACTGTCTCAGTGGGTCCTTGGTGTGGGGGAAAACCTTGGCTGACCAGCAGCTCCAGCCCACCTATGTGGACCCTGGCCCACTGAGACAAACCTCTACCTGTGAAACTGGGAATCAGCAGTCTCCATGCTGGTGGAATAGCCCCCTATATGGGTGGCTCTGCCCCCAAAATCTCAGAGCCATCTCTGAAGCTCTCCCTGTCCTTGAGTCTGAGTCTCTGCCCCTGTAACTCCAGGGCCCCCACCAGTCCTACAACTCCACTCCTGAGACTCCAGAGTTGTGCATGGACCCCAAGACCCCACCACTGAGTCCCCACCTCTACCACTGGGCAGGCAGAGTGTCACTCAGAACTCCCCAGCCCTGAATAGTCATCACTCCTGGTCTTGGTTCAAGAGAGACCTCAGCAAAGGAGAACAGGTTCCCTGCATTCCCAGTAACTCAGAGCTGAGAGAAGAGGAGCCAGATGAAAAGAAACCAGCAAAAGAACCCTGGCAACATGAAAAAAACAAAATAGTTCAACATCCCCAAGAGAACACAATGGAACTATAGCGGTGGACTCCACCCACAAGGAAATTGCTGAAATGACAGAAATGGAATTCAGAGTATGGATGGCAAATAAGATTATTGGAAGGAAGAGAAAGTTGAAAATCAACAAAAAGAAGCCAAAAAAATTTCAAGAAATAAATTAAAAAATCACAAAATCACTGGAGAGCTAGACAATATAAGAAACGAAAGGATATAATAGAACTTAAAGAAATGAAAGGGTCATTCAGGGAATTTCAAAATGCAGTTGAAAGCTTTAACAACAGGCTAAACCCAGGAGAAGAAAGAATCTCAGAAAGCAAGGCAATCTTGAAGGCAAGGCTCTCAAGATAACCCAGTCATTCAAAGAGACAAAGTATAAAAAAGTTTTAGCAATCACTAAGAGAGATATGGGACTACATGGAGTGAAATAGTATTCAAATTATAGGTATCCCTGATGGTGAAGAAGAAAGAGCTAAAAGCATGGAAAACCTATTTGAGGAAATTATTGAAGAAAACTTCCCAGGAATCACCAGAAATTTAGACATACGGATACAAGATGGACATTGAACAATGGGAAGATTAGTAGCAAATAGGTCATCTCCAAGACACAGAGTAATGAACCCTGGCCAAAGTCAAAATGAAGGAGAAAACTCCGTAAGCAGCAAGATGAAAGCATCAAATAACCTAAAAAGGAAAACCCATCAGGCTAACTGCAGACTTCTCAGTGGAAACCTTATAAGCCAGAAGGGATTGGGCCCCCATCTTCAATAAACTTAAACTGAACTGCCAGCCTAGAATTTTGTATCATGCAAAACTAATTTTTACAATAGATGGCGAAATTAAGTCCTTTCCAGACAAGAAAACACTGAGGGAATTTACCCTGACCAGACATGCTCTGCACAAAATACTCAGAACAGCGCTACACGCAAATGAGCACAATAGATACCCACCAGTGTAAATTCACCTTTAAAAAAACCCAAACTCACAACTCCTATAAAACAATAGAACAAGAGGTAAAGCAAAGCAATAAGGGACTACCCAACAGAATGAGCAGACCAACATCCCACGTGTCAATGCTATCAATCAATGGGAGATAATATTCAAAAGAATGGGAGATAATATTCAAAAGCTACAAATCTCATATAGCAATAATAACCAGAATTTACAAAGAAGTCAAGCAAATCAGCAAGAAAAAAATAAACAACTCTATTAAAAAGTGAGCAAAAGACATGGACAGAAACTTCTCAAAAGAGAAAGATAAATGTCAAATAAACATATGTAAAAATGCTCAATGTCACTAATCATCAGGGAAATGCAAATTAAAACCATAATGAGATATCACCTTACCCTAGTTAGAATGGCTTTTATTTAAAAGTCCAAAAACACTAGATGCTGGTGTGAATGCAGACAGGAAGGAACTCTCATACACTATAGGTCAGACTGCAAGTTAGTACAACCTCTATGAAAAACAGTATGGAGATTCCTTTAAAAACTATATGTAGACCTACCATTTGATCCAGTAATCCCACTACTGGGAATTTATGGAAAGGAAAAGAAGTCATTTCATTAAAAAGACACCTGCACTCAAATGTTTACAACTCCAAAGATGTGGAATCAACCCAAGTGCTCATCAATTCATGAGTGAATAGTAAAATGTGGTATATGTACACCATGGAGTACTACTCAGCCATAAAAAAGATGAAATAATACCTTTTGAAACAATCTGGATGGAACTGGAGACCATTCTCCTAAGTAAAGTGTTGCAAGAATGGAAAACAAACACCACATGTACTCACTATTAAATTGGAACTAACTGATAAGCACACATGTGCACAGAGGGAAGTAAAACTCACTGGAAAGCAACCAGGGGGTAGGAGGAAGGAGGGAAGGGGAATAAACCAACCTAATGGGTACTGTGAACACTATCAGGGGCATGCCTATAGCCAAGACTCAAGCATTACAAAACGATCCATGTAACCAAAAACATTTTTACCCCTCTAATATTTTTAAATTTAAAATTAATTAATTAAAAAAAAATTGTTACTGTCTTTCATGCTGGTCAGCTCCCTAAAGCAATTACTAGTACCTACTCTTTAAAGATACAAATTGAAATGTGTAGACATTTACATTTCTCCCAAATTTTGACAAATCATTTTAACTTTTATTGTGGCTCTCCAGTTTAGCATGCATCAAAACTGATGATCTGTACTAACTAGGAAGTTAAGATTTAGAACATGAACATACATCTTGCACACACACAAAAAAAAATAATAGAATTGTCAGAAAGTCCTTTCCCTAGATTGAATAAAAGCACTGCTCAGATATTTCATGATAAGAAGAAAGTAATTGCATGTTACATCCTACAGTTTGTGAAGTGTGCTTTCTGGATGACTTTTTGGTAAGAGCCCAGAACTGTTTGGGTGGTACTCTACTGTATAAAATAAACACTTGCTGAATGTAGCTTCCTCCACATAAGTAGATCCTGAGAGAGCAGCTGGAGTGTAATTGTGGACCAGTCGTTACTCTAGAGACGAAAGTCACAGCAAGCTAAAAGAGTATGAAGACACAACCTAATCTACTCAGGGTACTACACTGATTTTTAATTTTTTTTTTTATTTTTTGGTAACATAGGTAAGCCCCAGCTTCATTAAAATTTAGTCTGGTCTTTGAGAAATGTTTTGAGTTCACTAGTGATAAATGTTAAATAATACACACAATAGATATATAGAGACATATAATTCTGAATATGGAACACAATATATATAATCACGATATTGCAATAAAAAACTAAATTGAAAGTAGAACAGAGTTTCTGATTGCTACACTGTGCCAATTATATTACCACATTGTTGCCTCACTGCAAGACTGATAAGAATCTACAAGTGCCCAGAGCCCAGGGGATTTGAACATGCCTGGTGAAAATTGGAAATCAATAGGAGTCTATAATCACAAGCAAAGGGCATCATTTTCACTGGGGTAAAAGATGACACAAAGCTTGTACAGAAGCTGTTGCACATGGGGCCAAAATGACACCCTCTCTCCTCAGCGTACATTGAGAGTTCCTAGATTGGAAACACCTGACTTTTTGTTTGGTTGGTTGGTTGGCTTGTTGTTTTTTTAACATGGCTCTTGCTTAAGAAAGAAAAACAAATTACTGTTCAATTTTAGACAACAAAGGAATGGCACACCTTTTTACTGAGCTTATGCTAATTAGACAGATAATGAATATTTTTTCTGAATTCACTGGGAATGAGACAGAATTCATTTTCTGAATTTAGCACCTCTGTTTATCTACATTCTTGGTACCAAGTGTGCAAATGTTTCCAGGCTTTCTGTCAACTCACTGCAAATTCTTCTCAGACCTGGCTGCAAGTAAACTCTATTTCCAAAGCTAAGAGGTAATTTAGTCTCCAGGGTCATTTTGTCCTGCCCCTGGCTTAAGCAAAGTCTACCAATTTAACATGAAAATGAGAATTACCATCTGATAGGGACCAAGCTAAACCAAACATTTGATTTCATTGCAAATGCCTATTTTGTCCCAGCAAAAATTACACGTCTTTTTTTTCTTCTTGATTTTTAGCCTGTTACATTATGTGTCCAATTCAACCCTGTCCTTGAGCTAACGCAGACAGAAAGCTGCAGGGGAACAGGGCAAATGTGCGGTCTTTGTGGAAGACAAGAACGTATTCACCCACAGAAGGGTGGTAGTGCACTTCCCCACAGCCTCCCCCAAATGTCGAAAGAGGTGCTGCTCTCCAGACAGCAGTTCCTTTAAAGGATTTCTAAAATGTAAACCAAGGTGAGTGTGACAATATTCATGCCTATCCTCTTCACTTTTTGAGCAAAGGAAGACGTGCTGAAATTGATGGGTGCCTAGCTCAGTTTTCAAAAGACAATGCCTAGTCAAATGCCAATTTATTTCTAACATTTTTGAAAATATACAACGTGCTACAATGCTGTCTTGTTAATGGGAAGTGAGTAAAAGTTGTGTTGTACACGTGGGATGACAAACACATGGCTGCATCCGAGGGCGTTTTTGAGGTTGAGGTGGTTCTACCTTAAAGGTTCTATAAATCAGCATTAATTGTTTGCTGAGAAATTGGGAATTAACTTGTTCAATGAGATTAAAGTTACTAGTTGCCGATGTCCTGCAGTTTGCAAATTTCAGATGTAAGTGAAAATGGCTCTGTCTACAAATTCCCTTTTTCTACCCCTTCTACATTTCTTTACTTTGAGTATTATAATTTAGTTTATTACAAGGAAATACCTGCTCAAAATAGAGAGGAAACCAAAAAGAATAGCTAGTATAATGCTTTATATGGGTAACACAGAAAATAAATATTTGTTTATTGAAAGGCAAACATAGTTTTCCACGGAGTTTAATATACACCCTATCTTTCAGCATCTTGAACTTATGCAACATGACTTCTCTTTTGGAGAAAACTGCTTCTCTGCGCCATAAATTCAGAAATATTTTCTCAGTGGGCAAATTCTATAAGCACAAGGCTGGTCCTGAGCATAAGCAGAAAGGACATTTACTTATTAGTATAAACTATGATTTGGTAAGAACCCAAGAATTTCTCTCCTAAGACTTTCAGAACTGATTTGATTCCCCCTCTGGGTTTATTGCAGCATTCTCTCACAGGAATTCTTGCCTCAGTTGTACTAGTTATTTGGCAACTGTTTTTCTTCATAAAGTTCTGTGCTTGTATCTTTACATTTTCCAAACTATAGGTGTATACAGAAATGTCATTATTCTAAGTGGTTTCTTTTAGTGTGACTTCCTTTTAATATTGTATATACTTTGTATCTTTCTGCATGGTAATGAGTAATGAAAATGTAGACTTCAAAAATTAAATTAAAAAAATAAGTAAAATAGGATTCCTAATGGAAAGGCAAGCGTATAGGGCAAGAGGTTGTTTCACATTTCAGTTCATTAGTTTTTGAAGGAGCCCAACCAAGGTCAAATTTACCCAGCATGCCCAATGGCTATGAGCATCTCCACAGGGTCAAGTAAGCAAACCCAAATGAACTTGTTGGATTAAGTTTTTTAAAATGTTAACATAGCAAAAGGTGTTTATTTTGTAGGTACTATTGCAAAATGAGAAATCATGTCAAATGTATCAAATAGAAAATAATAATTTAACTTCATTTTACCTAATGTTTATAACTAATCATGATTTTATGAACTTGTTGATAAGAGTCTGCACCTTCAATCTGCGTAGCATAGGTTTTCAATAATGAGCACATGAAATTCCATAACTGTCTCCATCCACATCTTTCCTGTACATTCACATTCTTCCAATGGGCAGCAATGTCTGCAAACATGCTTTAAACTTCTGTAAAACTGCACAATGTTATGCCTTCTGTTAAAACCTTTACACTGGGGGTGGGTAACCTGCAGCCTTAAGGCTTTACACTCTCTTTGGAAACTTAACCAGAATAATGCTTATATCTATAATGCAACTCTGAAAACTGATGGTTTGGTTACAAGTATTAAATCTTTGACCAAAGAATTTGGTGGGTTTTGATTGAAACTTTGAACTAAATAGTTTATTACTGGTCACTTGTATAAAACACAGTCAGCAAGGTAACATTGTAAAATAAGATTTCATTATAAATACAGATTGGCAGTTGGATTTGGGTTTTAGGCAGAAAAAAAACATGCTTAACTCTTTAAATAATACAATTTAAACAAATTGTTCTGGGAAAGTATGCTAAATAATTTCTTTTTAATTAAATACTTTGTAAAAGGTAAGCAAAAAAAGATAACCAAATTTTATTATTTGAAAATAGCTGGTTGTTATTATTGTCTTTCAAGATTATAAGGGTTGTTCTCTCCAGTTAAAACAGAGCTATGACACTCAGAGTTGAGAAGTTCACAAATTTGGACGATACACTTGATGACTGTATTTAGCTTACATACAACCTGCTGCATTGAACAAAGCACGATTTCCTGCTACCATGATAGTGTTCTTTTTTATGTTCATATGCAGAAATAAAAATGATACAGTAGTCACTGATAATGAATTGTGTACTCTAGAGCCATCTGGTCATTTGTGCCTGGGGTTAAGAGTTCTTGGGTTGTCATTCAATTATCAAATATCTTCTTACTCCTATTCATCTTTTTGCGGCTCAGCTCAATGATGTTCATCTCCTTGGTGGAGGTCCCTTGCTGCTCCAGTTTCACCTGCTCTGCAGCTCGCGCTCGCACCTCTGCCTCTGCTCCTCAGCACTGCCAGACTGCTGCTTTCTCTTGGCTCTAGTACACCCCATCTTCATCTCCCTGATGGTGTTGTCTTTGGTGGTCATATCAAAGGGGAGGGAGGCCCTGCCATGGGCCTTGTGGGTAGAATCTGGACCAGGGGCTGAGGACAGGTTCCTCCAAGAGGTGGGGGCTCCTTGGAGTCTCCATGGTGATTTTCCAGGCTTCAAACCTGCCCGGCCCACCCAGCTTGCTGAAGACCATGGCCCTCCCCTTCTCTGAGGTCCTCTCATTCCCCCACTTCAACCCACACTGTCTTCTCCAGAGGAGATGGGCAACCCAGATGGACCACGGAGGAGCCCGAAGGCACCTGGGAGCAAGGGGAGCGGGCCTTGAGCAACCTGGGCGGGGAACTCTAGGTTGTGGCTGTGAATGCAGGGCAGGGGTGAGGTGTGTGCTTAAAAGGCCAAGAGGACAAGGCCAGAGCTGCAGCTGGGGTTCTGGGCATTGAGCAGAACTACGTTTCCCCGCTAAGAAAAAAGATGGGGCTCCAAGGATGTGTGTGTGTCTATCTTTCTGGGCCTAGAGCTCAGGGGCATTTGGGTAAAGTGCTCTCCTTCCAGCTATCACCTCCCCAACCCTCAGCCCCTTGGCCAGCTGGTCCCATTCCCCTTGTAGCCCTCCCTCCTAGTCTCTGAGCCTCAGAGGCCCCCAGCCAAGGAGGAAACGGGGCTCCAAGGGTCCCTTGCCTCCTCCTGTCTCCTGAATCCCTCCCTCCCTCACCCCATTCCTGCCCTGGCCCTGGCTGAGCTCTTCCACCCTCCTGGGCACTGTAGGGTTACTCAGGAAGCATTCTCAGGAAGTCAGTCCTATCCCTGCTCCCTGGCCGTTGCCCCCTGTCTCTCCCAGACCAGTATACCCCTCTCTTCACCAACACTGACCTCAGAGGCTCCATTCTGATGCCTCCCAACTTCAAGCCCCTAGCATCTGGTCACGGTGCCCCTCACCCTCTCCCTGCCCTCTATTTCCCACCCAGAGGGGTGACAGGAGCTTAAATATTCCCTCTCCATGTTGTGCCCTCTCCCCCTCCCCATACTGCCCACTAAATTGTTTATGTTTTGGAGAGAGAGAGTTCTGTATTGCAGGGCATGCAAAGACCTAGCCTGGGTTCCTAGCTCTGTCTATGAACTGTGTGGACTGTTAAAAGAAAAAGAAATCACTTAGATTGAATTTTCCACCAGCTCCAAAATATAGGGAGTTGAATTTGAAATGAAATGTTAATATAAAATTTAAGTTATATGAAAATGAAAAGTTAACATAATATTTCTTGCCCACCTAACTTTAAGGACAGATTCAGGTTTCGTACATATGGGATCCAGGAAAGATTTATTTCACATTAGAAGATAAGTTCTAGGCCGGAGGGCCCATATTCGTCTTGTGCACTGTTCCTACAGGCCATAAAGTAGACAGTCAATTAATAGTGGTTAAATAAATGAGAGACTGGATAAGCACATTAGCACAAATACCATTATCAAATTAGTTAGTTATTATCCAGCAGAAGGCACAGAGTGAGAACAAATAAGTTTTGAGGCCAGAAAAGAATATTTCCTGAACACTAGAAAAGAGGAAACAAGCGGGCAACATAGTGCAACTCCAGGGTGCAAACACGTGCTGCTGCACAGCGCTGTCAGAGGAGCGGGCTACTTGTTTGAACTTGGTGTTGGATTTGGAAGTGGCAAGAGTGGGGAGATTGGGTAGGACTGCCAAAGACGAATTTCTTCTCACCCTTTCATCAAAATGATGGAAGGAAATGTTGGAAACATATCACTACCAAAACAGACCTTTGAATTTTAACCTTTGAAAACAAATAACCTGGGAAACTTTTGCAGCTGTGCCAAGCCTATCTTGCTAGCTGCAAACTTCTCTTCAACTTCCTCTTTTCCATCTTTTTTTCCTGTTCAAAAGCTCCCCACCATGTTCCTGGATCCTGCTATGCAGCCAGGAGAGTTCATAGAAAAAGCCCAGAAAGAAGGTGAACAGGGGCAGCTCTTCAGTCTTTCCCACCACCCAGCCCTGATCCGACAGCCTACAAAACGATTTGTGCCCAGTGCTACCAGCATCCTTGCAACTGCTCAGCCAGTTGAGACAGAACCCTTTCCGGAACTTGTGGTAGAAGGTCATATGCAGGTCCTAAAATCACCTGGAAAAGCACCCACGGCAGTGTTGATTTTCCTCCTTTCCATGAACTCATTCGCTCCATTCTTACCCTGAGCCCCTTCCTAGAGAAACCAAGAAACTCTTCTTTTTCGTAAGAGAGCAAGAAATGATCACATAATTCATAAGACAAGCTACAGCGTACAATGAGGTATAATTAAAAAGTGTCACATATTTACCAACTGGCTCACCTGTAGCCCAGCATATGGGAAAAATCCTTCACTCTGCTGAAAGAATCCAGCCGCCTGCTGAGCAAACCGTGTCAGCCTGACAGCGCCTGGCTTAATTACTTCAAACTTAATATAATTAATAAGTTCTTCATTTTCCAACAGGAAAGCACTTAATGCTGTTCAATAAAATAATTCATAGCCTACATAACTTGCTGCAGCTAGGAGGGTTTCTTTTTTTTTTTTTTCCTGTAACTTTGGGTAATTTATCTGCTACACATTTGAAATGATGTTTTCTTGCTGAGCCTCCCACAGGAATGTGAGTTGCAATCATTACATTTCTTCCAGCAAACCCAGTCCTCTGCCAATGCACTGGGGGAGCCTGGCTTCCCTCCTCCGCCCCTTACTAATCCCTGTGAGTCATGGGCTTTGTTGTAAATGGTCTGAGGAGACTTTCAGGTTCAATGACTAAATATTTGCTTAATATAAATGTAGAAAGAGGGTATGGGGAGGTGGCTGAGTGAAAGGAAAAACTCGTGCCAAGAAAGGAAATCCAAAAACAGAGAACATAGTAAGGAAACATCAATGAAGGACGTAAAATATGTGCCTAAATTTCACCTTCTTCTGGTGGGATTTCCATTTGGTATTTTTACAGGTGTCTGCCTGAGGTACTGTGGATGCACAAGGCAAAGAATCTAATTTTTTAAATTGTTAAAAGAGAGGGTTGTTTTTTAGTCTATTAGTAAATGTCTTTCAAGGGGAGAATTTTTATTTGAAAATGCATAATAGAGTCCAGATGTGGTGGCTCATGCCTGTAATCTCAGCACTTTGGGAGGCCGAGGTGAGGATAGTTTGAGATCAAGATCACCCTGGGCAACATAGCAAGACCCTGTCTCTAAAACAAATTAGCTGGTGTGGTGGTGCGTGCCTGTAGTCCTAGCTACTCTGGAGGCTGAGTCAGGAGAGTCATTTGAGCCCAGGAGTTTGAGGTTGCTGTGAGCTATGATCCTGCCTCTGCTCTCCAGCCCATGCAACAGAGTGAGACCCTATCACACAATAAATAAATAAATAAGACCAACAGAGGAATCTGTGGTTTTTCAAAGATCCTATTTTTGACAACTGCCTTAAAAAGAATGTTTATTCCTGAGTAGATCATTATTAATGGAAAATTATTGTTGGGAGTTTTATAAGGCTATTAAAAGCTGGGGGTTGGGTGGAGGGGTGGGAGACAGGAATAAAAGGCTAAAATGAATGCAAGGCCTTCACCATGGACAAACTTACAGGAGACTCTAGGTTGCAACATGCTGGTTCTCAAACTTTAGTGTGTGCATGAAAATCTCCTCAGAGCTTGCACAAATGCTCAGTGCTAGGTCCCATCTGCAGAGACTCTGATTCAATAAATCTGTAATAAGGCTTAGAATCTGCATCTTTAATACTGACTCTGGGTGTTCTGATACATGTGATCAATTGGCCCATACTTTGAGAAACACAGCTGTTATCAGCAATGCAGGAATGGGGGCTTCCCCTCAACAGTCTGAGAACCACTGATCCTGCTACTCAGCAGAGGCAAATGAGTCTAACAAACAGGTACTATTATTAAATGTCATTAAGTAAGAAAGCCACACCTTTCCATGCTCCTTCCAGGAAGATAAGTTATATTTTAACCAGGGGCTTAGGGAAGGAGTCGAGGGGGAGGAAGTGACACTGAAGATCCTTTATCCTCTTTTTTAAATCTTTAATTATTATGGCTACATAATAGCTGTCTATATTTCTAGTGTATATGTGATGTTTTGATTATAGGCATACAATGTGTATTAATTAAATCAGGGTAATTAGGGTACCCATCACCTCAAGTATTTATCATTTCTTTGTGTTAGGAACATTCCAATTCCACTGTTTTAGTTATTGAACATTCCAATTCCACTCTTTTAGTTATTTTAAAGGATATCATAACTTACCATTGACTATAGTCACTCTGTTGTGCTATCAAATATGGTTCATTCTAACTATCTCACTTAAACTTGATTTGTCTCAAAATCCTGCTTGCTCTTTTTGGAGGAAAGTCCACAAATAATTGGGGAGAACTCTCTCTTTGTATTCTAATTAATGTTATTTTAAAAGATGTGATTAGACACCCTCACAGGTGCATAAATCTTCCTCCGGGACAGGGTATCCATACTGCCCCTTCCTTTGATAGAAACATTGTCCTCGCAGGGACTTGACTGAAGACTGAAAGAATCTCCAATGTGCCCAGGCCCCCCACCATGTAAACCACCCAGCAGTGGATTGGTGAGGCTCTCCCTGCAGGTGAGGAATCCCATCTTCAGCAGAGGAATGAGAGCACTGAGGGCAATATTGGAACGTGGCCAGGCATTGTTTTAGACTGCGAGTGAGGGGGAGTGAAACTGACTGATCCCAGTCTCCTGACACCTTCTCGTTATGATCAAAACATCAAAGTACAAACTCTAGCACAAAGAGAGAAGAAATCTCTAATTTTGACAGATCTATGTATTAATGATTATAATGAGTTTGCATCAAATTCTCCAAAGAACCAAAGGTTACCCTTTGCTAGATCTAGTGTTTAAACACCAGGATTCTGGCAGCAAGCAGCTCAGGGATGAAGCCCAGCTCCACCCTTTGCCATCTGTATGATTTGGGATATGTCATTTACTTCTATGAAAGTCAGTTTCTTTATCGTTAAAATAGGAATAACAATAAGACTTATCTCACAGTGTCATTATGAGGATTAAATGAGATAATTTGGTAAAGTGCCTGGTACAGGGTAAAAGAATTTTTAAAAATGTTAATTATCCTCATTCCCCTATAAATCCCTAAGGGCAGGACTATGCTGCTACTGTTTATCATTGTAATCCCAGCACAGACCCATGCATACAGTTCATGTTCCATACATACTTTTGCAATAAGAGAAAGAAGGAAAAGGAGAAGAAGGAAGGAAGGTAGGCAGGAAAAAGAAAGAAAAGAAGGAAGGACAGACTTTGAAAGATAAAGGAACGAATTCAAAGACAAAAAATGAGACATGTTCAGAGAACTTACTTTGGCCTAGACTACGGCACAGTAACAATAATATGTAAAGACTTATGTCTTGTTCCTCAGAAGTCCCGTGTAGGCCCAACCAGTGAATCAGGGATCTGTCCAGATTCCATCTAGTAGCACTGGCCTCTCTCAGCACGTGTCTGTCAGGAGAACTGTGACAAGAGGAAAAAGAGCTGGAGAGCCAGGTCTCAGTGGGTGACATGCATCACTCCTGTTGAGGCCTGTCGGCTGGGACCCATCACATGACCCACCCAGCTGCAAGGGAGTGGGAGAGGGAGTGCAAGAGAGGAGAAGACCGGCCACACACAGGTAGCACAGGAATGTCTATCACAGCACCTGTCCTGGACCAAAGTTCAAGGAAAGGAAGTTGACAAAAGTTTATAGGAAACCATATCCTGAAAAAATCAACAAAAATAAATATGTTAAATAATCTTGGTTTCTTAGAGTTTTTTCTTCATAATATCATGGGATATTCACTTGATGTCTGGTTTGTTCAGATATATAAGAGAGCTCTAAAGGAAGTACAAGGAAGTACAGTACAGTGTGACTAGAGTTAAACCTTTACTTCTCTCTGTCTCTCTGTCTCTCTCTCTCTCTCTGTGTCTCTCTCTCTCTGTGTCTCTCTCTGTCTCTCTCTCAGACACAGAAACACACATACTATAACACACACAGGATAGACAAGAATCCTTTTCACTTATGTTAACCTAGACCCTTGGAGGAGGAAGAGAGATGCAAATGTTTGTTGATATCTAATTATGCAGTAGCATCAGGAGATATTAGAGATGGATGTATAAAACTACCCCAAAAGAAGGCTTCATTCTCATTCCACTGGATAAACAAAGCATGGCAGCTTTGACCTTGAAATTCCAATTGACTTGGACCAGGTCAGCACATCAGAACAATTAAATTATGGACCAGTTATTCCTTTTGGTGACCTAAAAACTCAGTGGATTAATAACTACACAATTAATTTGCTAAAATTTGTCAGTATCCAAATCTGGCCAGAATAAATAACCCAGATGTAATCTGTTCACAGTCCATCTCAACACTGTTACATAACTTTAGCTTGCAGGATTCTTGGACTAGAACTAGTTCTCTTTTGGGGGCATAAATTTTTGAGCAGTCTAGCACAACTTTTAATGCCTTAGAATTAAGGTACTGCAGCCTAACACCATGCAAAGTATTTTACTTAGCTTCACTGTGGTGAGAAAACAATTTCCAAAATCTCAGTGATTTACAACAAACATATTACACGTTAGCATCTGCAGTCAGCTGTTGTGGCTGTGTTCAATCTTCTCTTTCCAGGACTCAGGTTAGGGTTAGGGTTATATTTCAGATTAAGAGTGGCTCCCTTTTGAGACATGCCATTCTCAAAGCAGAGAGAAAAGAGTAAGAGTGTTATAGAAACATGCAATGCCTCTTAAATCTTCTGTTCAGATGTAGCATGAATCATGTCTACTCACAGGCCAGTGGCTAATGTCAGTCATATGGTGAAGAACAGAGAATTATTTTCCCTTCCCACAGGACACACTGCAAGGTACACAGTCACAGGCAGGGAGGTATAGTTCTCTTATAGGATGGGGAGGGAATATTCGAGAACAATACAATCTACCACAGTAAGTAACCAATACTGAATCTTTCTCATCTTAATATCCCTAGGGCCTAGCACAGGTGTCCAATGAATATTTATTAAATTGCATTGAATATTCATTGTATTGAATGAATATATCATTTCTGTGTAAGTCAGTCATCTGAAAGAAAGAGTATTTTATCATTATATCTATCATCTGTATTATCATCAAATGATATTTTTTAATTAGCCATGTATACCTAGTACTTATCAGAGCATTCTACAGGCAACAATAGATTTGATCGATTACTTTTAGTCATTTAGCAATCTGAAAGAGAAAAATAATAGCAAATAATTCTTAAAAAGACATTAGCATACCTACTCATTTATTAACATACAAACTCACAATTTTCTTTTTGAAAATACTGTTGATAATGCCAATCAAACCCTGAAAAAAGTAGAACTTGTTTTTCTCAAACGTGTCTGTCAGATTCAAAATTGTATTTCTTCTAGAAACATTTTTGGGGGAAACATCAGAAATAATAGGTGAAGATACAAATGATTTCCTTTCCATAATGAACTTAGAAATTAGAAGTTGTCCTGAATTTGTTGATTTTGAAGGTGATCACTGAAATAGTTACAGGTTGAAGTACAAAATGAAGATTGCGTGTTCAGCCTGGATAAACTCAAAATATAATAAAAGTTTGAGATACGTTTCAACAGGGCTGGTTATGTTGCTTTTGGATAAGAGTTCAGTCAAAATGAAATTCTGAGACTCTGCCAGCCCCCTCTTAGGAATCTGGGTAGAGAGGCTATGCTACAGCACATTCACTATCACAGAAATCACTCATTTTAATTTGCATCCATTTCAGGAGTTGGTCACGGGCAAATTCACACATCCAGAAACTGGCTTTTCTTCAAATATACCAGCATGCTACACATTACATTACAAGAATCGGGACTAATACCTTTATCCTGTAAAACAATGCAGTCCCCTCCTAATTGCAACTGGAAATTGTACCAAAGTTATCATTTGTGCTCAGTGAGTTTGTGAATTAATTCATTATGCTGTTAAAATCCCAGCGTCTCTTATCACCTGCCGCTTTAAAGACTCTGGTTGCATTAACAGCGTTGCCCTGTCAGCTGCCAACTGCAGGAGCCGGAGGCAGCTAAGAAGTGAATCCTTGAACTGAGAAATTCCACCTAGGGGAGGAGATGCAGCTTTGACTTGCAAACAGGGCCCAGGAACCCAGCAGAGCTATCTGGAGAACCACCTGAATCATCGATCCATAAAACCATCATGAAAGTCAATGTCTCCTCCAGCACAGATCAGAGTCAGGCTTAGATAAAATGCTGTCGGTAATGATAACCCTGTTCTCTGACCGTGGACAAGACTAAGGGATCAGTTGTGCCTTACTTTGAGGAAACCTTGTGCAAACACCAACCTGAAAATAGTAGTCAGAAAAGCCAAAGCAAGCCCTTTGTTTTGAAATCCTTTTCTAAATATATGTGACTTGTACATTTAAAGGTTGATGTTACCTTTGAGGACATAAGCCAGTATCGCTGATTAAAAGAATATTTATTTTCTGCAGTGCCACCATAAGCCTCCTACATTTGCCTGGCTGCCAAGCTATAATTAATTTGCTAGTGTGCACTGCCTGTCCTGAGATTTCCATGGAGCCACACTAGTATTTCTCATTAAAATGAATCCTGAAGGCACTTTGTTATTGTTTAGTCTCGGAGAAATATTGACAGTAGTTTTCTTTTTCCTTCCATCAACATCATTGTTTTATAAATGCTAAACGTAAAAGGATTTTTTTGCACACCTTTGAAGTGTTCCTTATCAATAATTCATTCAAAATCACAAAGGAGCAAAATAGCTGGGTGGTTGAAACTGTAGCAATGTTAGGGAAATCACATCTGCTTTTAAATCATCTTATTACTGAGATAAAGCTTCATTGAAGGTACAGGAATATCCACAAGCCCATTGGTTTCTCTTTGTGCTCGATTCAGCTGTGACTTTTAACTCGGCTTTAGGTGGTCGTTTCACCAGCATTCTGAATGACAGCACTGGGGTGTGGGCTCTCTCACCTCCATTTTTGTTTATTAAGATGCCTCCTGAAAGAGGAGAGCACCTGTGCAGTGTTCTACCTTTGCCTCATGTGATAGATAATTGAGGTTTGGTCTGCCTTGTTTTATACAATGCCCACCAAAAAGGTTTTATTCCTATTCTCTTAAATTGAATGCAGAGCCGAATCTATCACCACTACTAAATAAATGTTAAATAATAAGAATCATATCATTCTCGCCATGAAAAATATTTATTTAAGAAAAGAAGAATAAAAATGAAACCTATTATACATTTGCCAAAGATATCCTTTACAGAATTCAGGTTTTAAAGTCAGATTCTCCATTTTACTTTTAGTGTTGGACGAAAAGGCCACACTATTTAATTTTTCCAAACCATAGGCTAAAGAAAACAGTCATTAGCTCTTTTGTTAAAATATTCTCCTACTCTCCACATTGATTTGAAAGTTAATAATGCCAGTGGTTTTCTATGTCACAGCATTGGGTTTTAAAATTACTGAACCGGAATTCCTGAAGTCTGAAATGATGGTAAAATGCTACACAGAATGCATATAACAAACTAGGATATATTTTCTTGAGGTTATTGGACATTGTAGAGCTAATGTTATTTTAGAAACTGTGAAAAGAGAAATAAAAATGTTCATTAAGGAATCCTGCTTATAAACTTATAACTGAAAAGTTATCTCTTGGCATACTCAGAAGCCCATTTAAACTTTTTCTGGGGATTATAATGAACGTCCTTCAATACGTCTACTCTACTCAAAAGCAATAAAATTTTATTTAACCTGAGATATAATATCACTTAACCTCTCATCCACAAAAAAACCTAACATTGTGCAAAATTAGTTATTGAATAAAAAACACCAATCATATTCTTATAATTCACTGTCTTTCCCTCAACAAAATCTCTTTCAGTTTTTTTCTTTCTTGTCCTCTTAGCAGCAGTCAAAACTTTCTAGCTTATTTCATTTATTTGACTGGGAAACAAACTTTCTGAGAACTTTTAGAAAGTGGTTGCCAAAGAAAACTAAAGCCAGGTTGACTTTTCACAACTAAAGGCATAGATGAACTCTGCTCAACTTTTATTTACCTTTGGGTTCTCAACAGTGGCAGGCAGTACTTGGGGTACACCTAGCACTAGGTTTAAAAAAGCAAGATTTTGCTCTAATTCATTATGTTTAGAAACATAAAGAACTCAGTCAAAAGTTTTACAATCTGAGAAACATGAATAGATTAAAACTATATATAGATTAACTCAAGTCAGAGGATTGAAGAACATTAAAAAAGTGTATTAACTTAAGAATAAAAGACATCATGTTAATCATCAATGGTCTACAAAGTAAGCTAAGCCAAATATAACTCATTATTTTTTTGATGAAATATTATTCTGGTATAGGAAGACATGTTGATCAAATTCTCTCACAGTATTCTCAAAGATAAAATATTAATAATGATAGCTATCATTCTTATTTACTATGTCAGATACTCCCCTACAGGAAATTTTACATGTATTTTATATGTGTTTTATATATATGTTTGTGTATATATGTAAAATCACAATCTTTACAATGATCTTTTAAGATTAGTATTATTATCTCCATTTTTCAATGGAGGAAATCAAGCTCAAAAATATTTTATAATTTGTCCATAGCCAAAGTAGTAGGATTTGAATGCTTGTCTGACTTGAAACTTGTGCCCTTAACCATTACAAAATAATTGTATTGGCAGAAACCTTAACAGGTGATTGAAGTTATTAGTCAGGGTTCTCCAGAAGAGAGGTCTCTTGTTCTGTATGTAAATCTTCACATTTGGCCCCACTTGATTCAACTTTTCTTTTTTACTCACCACCTTTATTAAGATCCACTGTTGGAATTTACATATGACACAAATCTGGGAAGAATAGTTAGCTAATATATTGGATAAATAAATCTGTTTTGACAAAGAGCTCAACACACAGGAATAATGAACCCAGATTAGATACATTTCACAAAGATGAGCATAAAGGAGATGATCCATCTTGACCTTGGTCATAATAAGAAAAACAACAATCCTATAGATTTTAGTTGACCATAGATGCATGATATTGCCCCCAAATTAATGTCAGATACATTCTCAAGATGGAGGAAAACAGTTATATCATTGTACTTTGTAACTGTCAGGTAATATCTACAATATGAAAGGTCTCCAGGATGTGAGACACCTTGGGAGGCTATGGAGACAGGTCTCTTGCGGTGTTCATCCAGGTTCAAGATCATGTCCCGTTCAATTGGGAACATTTTTGAAATTACATAGGCCTTGGCTCCTTCCTTCTCAACCCCCACCCAACCCTGGAGAGCCCCATACCTATCTGATATGGTAGATCTATTCAGAGAATTTAAGTGATACATTTTGAAAATGCTTCCGCAGTGATTGCAGTACGTTTCTGTACACTTTCATCTTATACTCACCTAACCTTTCTCCCATATTCCTAGTAAAAAGCCCTTTATCTACATATACTAAGGCTACAAAATAGAAATAGACACTAAAAATTATGTAGTAAGGGAAAAATGTCAATATATCTTCTGTACATAGCAACCGGGATTGAGCAACACATAAACTTAAATATCTTGGCATCAAATCAATAAGTGAGAAACCAGGGTTTAAACTTTGTAATAAAATGGTTAAAAGCTAAGATTTTAGAGCCAGATAGATCTTTTTTTGAATTTCTGCATTGTTCCTTACTAGGCTTTTAACCTCGGTAAGCCTAGTGACCTTGATGACCTTAGCCTCTGTAAACTTCAGATTTCTCATCTGCAAAGTAGGGCAGTAATTGTTCCTCAGCTTGAATCTCAGCTTTTCTACTTCTAGCTGTGCAGCCTTGGATCGGTGCCAAACCTCTCTGTGTCTTAATTTCTTCATCTGCAAAATGGCACAACAATGGTATCTACTTCCTATGGCTATAGAGAGGATTAAATGAGTTAATATATGCAAAATATTTAAATGATGTGTGGCTTACAGTTGACCTTCAATAAATCTTAGTTATTATTTACCCTCTCTTCTCAATGGATATTTTATAGCCTGCCCTGTTTTATAGGACTCATAAAAATCATATCATGTGGTGAATGAAGAATCATTCTACAAATTGAGACTCAACTCTAACTGAATATTAGCTAGTATTTTTATCAGCCAGGAGTTCACAAAGCATTTGTGTAAACTTAAACTTGTAATTCTAGTTATGTGTATTTAGCTCATTTACCAGGCATATTTGGGGATTTTCAATAAATTCCAAAATGTATTGATAAGAATTTTACATACACATTATAAATATATACTAACATCTTCACATTTGCAGAAGATTTTAGGAAGAATCCGAAAGTTGTGGATTTCAAAACTTTTTAAATAAACTTCATTTTCTGGCTTCAATGGAGAAAGCAAACAATTGTATTTGTTTTCCCAATCAGACCTCGAATTGTTTTTAATTGACTTTACTTGCTAACCTGAGAAGAAGGAAGTCATTGGTTCACAGACAATAACAGCTCTGAATGAGATCACAAAACTACCACCAGCAGAGATCATGCACTAGCCACATCTTCTGAAACATAGCTTTCGGTTGCACTTTTAAAGTCGATCTTGCTATTTTTAAAATTTCTAAAAGGAATCTTTTTCTGCTGTTTAATAAACAGCATTTTGAATTCATGTTCGAATTCCCTTTAGCATTTCAACAACAAATCGACTGTATTAGTTTTGTTTGTTTTGCTTTCTCTTCTGTTTCACACACACAGTTCAAAAGCTGAAATTCCACTGATAGAACTAAAATGTGTGGAGGCTAATATTATCAAAATATTATACGTATAGAATGGCTTTTCTAAACTTAGCAAAAGAGAGTCTTGTACCAAAAGCATGTTTAAAAAACCTGTTTTTTCCGTATTTTTATTGTAGCACTCAACCAATGAAAAGTCATGCTGCCTCAAAATTTATTGGATTTACTGAACTGTGTCTTCAAAGAAAAGGTTGTTTTATGAAGGAAAGGAACTAGCTTTTTTTTCCCTCTGATCAGAAGATTATCTAGTTTGAAGTGAACTGTTATCTCAAAATAAATGAGAAGCAGCAATAGAAGCTAAGTGAAAACCCAGGAGACAATGTTTGCTTTGAACTGAAAGTGGAGGCAGCATTACGCAATGTGTACATGTCTGGCAAGACTGTCAGACACTCCTTCGGAGCTATAAAGCATGGAAATCCACAGCCTATTTGATAGCCATCAAAGCCTTCAAAAAGGAAATTTGTTTTCAAATGCCCTGGGGTGTTGATGATGCCCTTAATTTCACAGAGACAAGAAAAAAAAGTGAAGAAAGAAAACTTTTTGGTTTTTCAGTTGTGCAGTGCAGTTACATTTTTCAAAATTATCTTCTAGAAGATTAAAAAAGTAATCAAGTGGTCACTGGGAAAGGAAGTAGGTATATAAAAATATTCCTAACAAAGACCTCTTACGTGGGCAATTTAAAGCAAAGAACAATCGTGAAACAAAAGACTCATAAAGACTTTTTTTTAAACCTCAAGAAGATAGGTATTTGGGATGTTTAGTCTACTTTCAAAACAATATTAGCATAATTACTCTGGCACAAGAAAATGAAACGTTGACTGTCTTAGATTAAAGATGGATTGTGCCATTTAAATTTGCCAACACTTTACTACCAAAAGAATGAGTCTAGTTATTCTTAAAAAGGAAGGAAAAAAGAAAAAGTCACAGCTACTCTAAATTCATATATCCAACTTCTTCCTATAGCCACTCTAAGAGCCTACCTTTCAAACTGCTGAAGTTATACCCAAGTTAGATCATGTGGCTTTACAGTGAAACAAAAAGTTTTAAAAATTGTCTTTTTCTTTTATAAAGGCAAAATGCCCATTGAAAAAAGAATCCTATAGCACCATTCCCAAAAATAGAAGATAGTATCCTAAATGCAGGAAATATCCAGTCCAAAGATTAAAATAGAATAACTTTGAAATTTTCTCCAAATAACTTTTCAAAGCAAGAAGGAAAGCTAGAATTGTCATACACACTCACCAGCAAACAAGAAAATAATCTTTCTGCTCAAGGTAAAAATACTCTGTGATTGAGTCCAATTTAAACTTGGACTTCCAACAACATTTTTGCTCCAGGAAATAATATATTAAAGAATGGAAAGGATGCCAATTTAAGACATCAACATTTAATTCTCATCACCAAAATTGTAATCATAGAAGTGAGAGCTTCTAAAATTAGAACCCAAAATAACTATTAAGTTGAACTCATTTTCAAAGGCAGTACTAAGCATTTAATTAGGCTATTTCTGCAAGGAAAGAGCTGGTAAATCAATATAATCTAATAAGCTTTTGGCCAGGGCAATGGAAGAGTGATCACAATTGCTTGCCATGTGTTTACTCTTCAGGCCTTTTATTGGGCAAGTTCCACTAAAGAACAATACAATCAAAGGGGAAGGAGCAGAGAGAATTTTTTTAATGGAAGAATTCTGGCTTCAGGACACTATTTTATATATTAAAGATACATAAAACTTCTTTGGAAATTCTTCCTAACTATATAGTTTGAGCTTCATAAGTTTGATAAATGGCTGTTTTTCTCCAGTCTATTAAACAGAGAGACCAGGATGACCTGAGTTTTAAAGTACAGCACGTGAATCTGTGAAAGTTAGCAGTTTTCTGATTTGATTCACTAAGGAACAAAAAGGAATTGGCTTACATTGCAACAGGAAGAAAATATCTTTAAATAACTCACTTAGCTTCTCCAGGTCTCATTTTTATTGATTGTAAAACAAAAGAGTTAGGTTAAATATGTTCCTAACCTTCTTTGTTTATAGGAATTTGGTTTGTATATAAGAGTGTGTATATATATTATATATACAGAAAGCAAATATGTAGATAGATATATAAAGAAAAAGTTATTCTGACACTTGTTAAAATAGTAAGGAAGACTTTATTCAAGACTCTTGCAATAGCTATCAGATTGTCACAATAGCAGAGAGAGATCAGACTCTACTCACTGAGTGTACAGCAAAGATAACTGTGAATTTATAGCCAATGAACAGAATGAGGTCAGTGGATGGAAAATTACTAGGAGGAGCCATCAAGGGTAGGGGGATTTTTGCTATACCAACTTAACAGGATTCTTGCTGAAGGCAGACAAGGATGATCAGATATTGACGGCTGATCAGAGATACCTGATCAGATTTCATTCTGGGAAATTCTCCCTAAACTGACTTAGCATGATTCTTGCTACAAGTGGGCTATGCAGACCCAGCAAGGAGGGAGGCAAGGTCAAGGCCTAGTACAGAAAGGGATGCAGAAGAGACTCACTGAAGTTTGGTCAGGGAGAGGGTCTTTGTCAGTCCTTCCTCGTGTTCAAGGAAAGAAGAGACATTCTTCTTTCCTCTGAAAAATATAAGTTCATTTCTCATTCTTTTGTTCATTAAGGACCAGTTGAACCATCTGTTGGGACTCAGTAGTACAGTGTATTTGCTGGATAATGCAAATCATCAGGCATTTAATGAGGGGAAGTTACATGAAAATGAAAAGAAAAACAAAGCTTAGTGGTTGGCACAGACCATACACCCAGTTTCTGCATCTATGGGGCAGCCAGTCAAGAAGATTTCTAGATGTTGGGCTCAAAACATCTTTAGATGGTGGGGTGAGGACAGCAGTGGCAATCCAACAGATTCCCTGGCTTGCAGTTGAACGTCTTTGGTGAGGGCATACACATCAGTGGTACGCTCATGGTTGCAGCCCAAGCACAGAACAGAAGGATCTAACTTCAGCTCACAGGGCTTTTTTAGATCGTTCCAATGAAGATCTGAGCAGTCGGGTTTTGGTTTTGTGATAGTCCTTTCCATGTATCTCTGAGACAGTCCCTTTTTGTTTGTTAAAGCAAAGCACTCTGGCCTGTAAGCTGATAGCAAACACTTTTTAGGAAAGTGTCAGAATAAAACAATATCTATGATGACAGTAGACTTAAAATGGCCATGATTGAAAATTTTTTTTTGCATTTATTTTTTTATTTGTCTATGCTTTTTTTTTTTTATTTCAGCTTATTAGGGGGGTTACAAAAGGTCTGGTTAGATATATTGCCCATGTCCCTCCCATTCCCCCGAGTCTGAGCTTCAAGCGTCTCCATTCCCCAGACAGTGCACATCGCACTCTTCTTGTAGGTATACACCCATCCCCTCCCCCACCCCCATCCCCCAAGTCAGAACTTCAAGCATGCCCATTCCCCAGACAGTGCACATCGCACTCATCATGTAGGTATACACCCATCCCCTCCCCCCACCCCCCACCTCCCACCTCTGTCCAATACACAATTGGTGTTATTCCCAAATGTGCATTTAGGTGATGATCAGGGAA
>CM052444.1:15945737-15975148 GCA_028533085.1 Varecia variegata
AAATTTATTCCTAGGTATTTTATTTTCTTTGTTGCTATTTTGAAGAGTATTGAGTCCTTGATTTGGTTCTCCATTTGACTGTTATTGGCATATATGAATGCCTCTGATTTGTGTGTATTGATTTTGTATCCTGAGACTTTACTGAATTCAGTGATCAATTCCAGGAGTCGTTTGGTTGAATCCTTGGGATTTTCCAGATATAACATCATATCATCAGCAAAGAGTGAAAGTTTGATCTCTTCTTTCCCTATTTGGACTCCCTTGATTCTGCTCTCTTGCCTGATAGCTCTCGCAAGGACTTCCAGTACTATGTTGAAAAGTAATGGGGACAGTGGGCAGCCTTGTCTGGTTCCAGTTCGAAGTGGGAATGCTTTCAATTTTTCCCCATTCAGAATGATGTTGGCTGTAGGTTTGTCGTATATGGCTTGTATCATTTTTAGATAGGCCCTGTCTATGCCTATTTTGTTAAGCATTCGTATCATAAAAGGGTGTTGTATTTTGTCAAATGCTTTTTCTGTACATGATTGAAAATTTGATGAGAGTTCCTTTGACAAGGAAATTTGGTTATTTCTGTAACACACATTTTGAAATAATAACTGGCATTATAACCAATAACATTACATTGGACATATAGAAAGCCAGAGTATTGACAAATTTCTAGGAAATACACAATTTCTAAAATATTTCTATTAATACCATTTACCCATACAAATATAACCTAGGGAAGAGTAAGCATCTCTTCTTATTTGACAATGCTTCCCATATAATTTAACCTATCAAATAAACATAATTTTTTTAATGTTTCTCTGTTTAAAAGATGGAAGAACAAATCCTTTGAAATTTTTCAGGGTCCCTCTGAGAAACCTTAAAATTATTAGGATTTGATATGGTGAAGGCAATATATAAAAAATGTCTACAGGCCTGAACACTTAACTAAATAAGATCCTAGATCACTGTAAAACAATACTTAGCTACCTATTTAGCCAAGGTGACAATAAAAGATTTCAAAAGTAGCTACAGAAATTGACATGATTGTAAAAAAAACTTAGCTCTTTTAAAAGTGAGAAGACTTGGTTCTTTTAACACATAAACTGCCATGTGAGTTGTATTTCACTCATGCTAGTTTTGAGTCTGGGGCCTCGTGAAGCATATGTAGATTATGTCTCTTCACCTTGGGAGTCGCAAGAACTATTTTTCAAGTTGTATATAACTCAGGCACAGAAAACAATAAAAAATAACAAATTTTTCATTAAATTAGAAAGGATCGTTTTGTTTTTGAAGTTTTTATTCTATTTTCCTAATTAAACACTGTGGCCCCAAGGGAAAAAATTTTATTTCTAGTGTGGCAGTCAGTCAATGTATTAAATAGTCATGGGCATAATAAAGGTTAACAAAACACACGGAAAATTATTCTGATAAGACGCAAAATTTTTGTTTCCTAGGTGGATTACTGAAAAGGTAAAGAAAAATCTTTTATAATATTTTATTAAGAGCAGACCAATAATCCAAGAAAATTTTGTTCAAAAAAAATCTTATAAATAAATTTATCAAATCTTAGTCAGTTTGGACCATATGAGATAAAATCTCTTTCCCCAGATTCCTTTTCCATAAAACTTCTACAGCTTTTTATATCCATTTGGTTTTTGTCCTATATTTTCCTCTTTCTCATTCTGGAACAACTCATTTTACTTTAGAATAAAATTATTCTCTTTTTCCTTTAACAAAAATGCATCATATATACCTTGCATACATTGCATACATGCTGTTTCCTTTATTGTTTTAGTAGTTTTATTTATATATATTGATCACAATTTTTAAACATTACCAACCTTTTTTTTAACAGAGAAAACTGGAAAGTAGACAATTGTGAATTATCTGTCTCATCCCCAGATTCTGTAGCAGACTAGAAAATTTTATGAATACACTATCTCACAATTTTCGTAGGTATATGCTTTTTCATAGCACAGTTTTTCAATGTGTCAAAAGAACATGTCTGTTAACAGACCCAAATATATTTGGCCTCTTTATACCATATAAAAATAAAAAGCTAAAGTATATAAACTTAAACGTATGCTCTTAGTAATCAATGTTTCAGCAGTTTATCTTAGAAGTTATTAATAGATACCTCTTAATTTAATTTAGCATAGGTCAAAGTTTGCAAGTTACTAAAATGATTTTGGAAACTTTTTGGCAGATATTATAAAACATAATTATTGTTGTGTAAGTACCACACACTAGATGATTGCATCACTGGAGCTCCATAAAACACAATCATTGTCAAAAAGTTTCTTCGTAAAACTTTTATTCTATTTACATCAACTTAATACACATGTTTTTAATAATTATGCTTTGATTGTTCACGAAAATCTCATAGATGTTAAACAAAGCTAGTCATCATTTTGAGTTATTTCCCTGTTAACTATCTTTACAACACATGCATGTTAGGCAAGTTTCAAAATAATCACAAAAGAAAAATACTTTAAAAAGTTAAATACATGGACTTAGTTTTATTTAACACTGTGCTTGACATACATCAAGCCATTCATATTCATTTTTACTGCAGCTTTACTTATACACTTGTTCTTATGTTGAATTTATAATTTTTATAATCTTAAACACCTAGTAGATATAATGCTACCTTATTTGACTAGTAAACCCAAGTAGAATAAAAATATATATATATGCATTTATGTGTCTTTAAGCCAATTTGAACAGCAACCTTTTAAAGGATTTTATAAATCAATTTGATAATACTATCAGAAGGTAGAAAAATATCACATATACATAACATGCATACATAACATACAGACACAAATGGAGACCTTAGAGCTTCCCTTCTAAAATTTTAGCCATGACTCAGGTTTATATAAAACTGGTGGTTCTCATCTTTTGCATTCTATTTTTGGCAGATGAAACAAATTAAGATTACCTGCTCAATATGATGCCTAATGCTTTTTACCACTATTTGTGGAGGAAACTTTTAAGAATTTCATTTGCCCTAATATGTAATCCTATAGAAGCTGTGGACTAAATTTTGGGTGAAGAGGGACTTTTTAGAAATACCAAGTGGTTGTATGAATGTTTCCAAAGCCCATCTGAGTGCGTAAAATACCTAGTCTGTTTTGAATCAACTTTTTTTTCTCTTTTCAGCCTCAGGTGGTTGCTTCTGGGGACTCCTGAGTCCCTTGAGAGCCTCCTATAGGGACAAGGGACTGAAAATTCAAGTGACTATAGCGAATCGAGGGGCTGGAATGGAAAGGGAGAAGTCTGGAAGGGGTGCATAGACAAATAGAGGATATAAGGGTATAAGGAGGAATATATCTAAGGATTCAGGGGAGGTGAAGGAAAGATTGAAGGTGGTAAAGGAGGAAGAGAGAAGAAGGGAAGAGGTCTTAGATGAGCCATTGTGGGTCCATCTTAAGTTTTCCAAAGAAATGAATGAAGTTCCAAATTATCCTTAGTAAAATCATGCCAATAAGAAAGGCAGCAGACAGAGTTGGTGGAGACTATAGTCAGGAAGATTTTGAGAAGGTGGGAGAGTTCCAGTAAACTGAGAAGTTCCCATGGGAGAAGCAGGATGGAATAGAATAGAGAGGCCTCACCAAGAGGCAGAAAAAAAATTCCAGCTAAGGAGTCAGGGAGTGAATCCCCACTTGAAATAAGGAGCCAGAAGAAACTTCCAGCCCAGGAGATACCTTTCAAATAAAGAAGGTTCAGAGCATACTCAAAATGTTAAGAATCAAAATCTGTCCTTACCATGCTTCAACAGATTGTCATCTGGAGCACTGGCTTCGGAGTCAGACTCACTAATGACTCCCCAGTCAATCCGTCAGCAGTGAGGACAAAGACTTTAAAGGAGCACACTTGGGGTCCTGGGTGAGAGGTCTGGAGGTCCAATGATAAATCCGATTCTGTCCAACTTCTGGCACTATTACTGTTAAAGAAAACCAGAGCCAGAGAATAGTTAAAGCAGTTAAAACCGATTTTATTCAGAAACTATTATAGGGGAAAAAAGACCTCAGGGATAGAATTGGGCTCAATTCTGAATACAGCAAAAATAAATGGAGATTTAGAGCCAATGGGCAGAATGAGGAGGTCAAAAGATGGCAAATTACTAAGAGGAGGCATCAAGGGTAGGAAGGATTCTTGCTAAACCAACGTAACAGAATTATTGCTGAAGGTGAGCCAGGGTGATAAGATATCAAGGGTGGAGGATGAAGAATTTGATCAGATATCAGAGGAAATTGTCCCTAAACTGATGTAGCAGGATTCTTGCTGCAAGTAGGCTATGCAGACCCAGGAAAGACAGGGGCCATGGTCAAGGCCTAGTAGAGGAAGGGACTCAGAGGAGCCTGACTACAGTCTGGTCAGGGAAGGAGTCTTTGTCAGTGTGCAGGTTGGGGCACTAAGGCAGACAGCTAGGTTGGAATTGGAAGAATCAGCAATTGCACTTCGATGTTAGAAACACATTAGGATGGCTTCAAATGAGAGTATGCAGGTAAAGGAAATGTTTTTTAGGCACTAGAACAGTGGACAAAAAATGGGGCTAATTCAAAAGTCAAATCAAAGGAGGCGGAAATGAATCCATTAAAGCCTGACCTCACAGCTCAAATAGCCAACAGCACAGCAGTGTCAGGGAACAGAAAAGTGTTCCTGCTTCTGATGGTTTATGTGTTCAAGAAGACGTCTAAGGGCTGTTAAAAGATAAGCTTTGATAAATTAAAATTTTAAATAATTTATCTGAACAGACTGCAATTCATGAATCAGGAAGCTCTAAACCCAAAGGATTCAGCCCAAGAGGGATAAGGAAAAGGCTTTTACAGGATAAACACAAAAGCAAGGCAAAGAAAACATTTGATTGGTTAAAGTGGAGCAGTAGCCTGATGTGGATCATTCCAGTGGACAGTTCCTAGTTAAAGGTCAGTATTTTCTGATTGGTTAAGCTTAAGTTTTGTTTTCCTGGAATATAATGATTACACTGAGTTGAATTTTGCTTTGTTAAAGAAGGAACCCTGGGGCAAGAGCCTCCTCAGTCTAAAAATCTCATAATTAATCATTTTAACAGGGGGATAAAGGAAACTTTTGCTGTCTTTTCTATGTTCTGTGAACACAAGTGATCAAAAGCCCTCAAGATCATCTCTGGGCAGAGACTAGGGTCTGGATGAAGAGGGAGGGCTAAACAGCCTCAACTCTGTGCCCCGCACTTGAACATTCCCCTTTTCCCAGCAACATTCCCCCACCTCCAATATGCTGTCTCTCCCCAGGTCTGCCCCTAGAGGCCATTGTCATGGAGAAATGGTTCTGCCTGGTTGTATTTCTAATATTACTTCATTGGACTTACTGCCACATGAGGACAGATAGAGAATGAAGCTTCGCTGGGTGGCAATTGCTGTATCTTGAGCTAGATTCACCCTAATAAATCAATCCCCAACTTCGTGTCACACCTGATTTGAAATATAAACTCCAGCCTTAGTAATCTTGAAATTGTACTTGTCATGGACCTCCAGGACTACCTACTACAGAGATTCTCAAACTCTATCCAGCATAAGAATTCCTGAGATGCTTTTAAAAAAAATACAAATTCATAGACCTCACTGTCAGAAATTCTGATTAGGTCAGTCTTGGTTGGGACTGAGGAATATGCATTGGTAATAAACCTTTCAGGAATATGCATTTTTAAGAAGTCTTCTAGGAGATTTGGATATGTTTTTGGAGAAACCCTGTCTAGTCAAAATTACAAGTGTCAAAAACTCCTTTGAATCCCAATAATCTGTTATCTAGGTCAAATTGAAAGTATTAGACCTATTAGAGGAGTGAATAATCACATGACAATAAATCAAACTATGGTAACTCTAAACCACGAAAACATGGAAACAAAATTTACTTATAAATCTCTTGTAAAATTTAAGTTCCAAGAGTTTCACTTAAATTAAAACCTCTTATAATTGGAGGGATAGAATGCTGTTGTAAAGTCAGAAATTCAAACCTCTTGTAAGGTTCCTGATTCACCACAGCCAAATGTATTTTTCAACTCCCCAAATTAAGACAATCTATAAAGAAATGTTCATTTATTAGCAACTTGTGTTTGACAGTTTATTTCATGTCAGCCTCCAGCTTTCCTTTGCAAGCTCATTTGCATAATGTGTTATTATGTCTAAATGGAAAACTAAATGCCTCCATGTGGTCTTTAAATGACAAGTGCTTGTCAGCTTCATGCAATATTCAGAAGTAATAGATCCAAATCACAACAGCACTCACTGAGATGTTAAAAAAAACTTGTTGTGTATCCTTCCTTGACAAATTTACACTTTGGTACAGAATTGTCAATTAGACATTCCATGTGTTAAACAGTTTAGTTCAACTGTGAAGGAATTTACTGTAGCTTTATTCTACAGTGTTCTAAGTAATTACAATTCACATTACAATTTTTTTATTATTTCAAAGCAGCTCAGGGAATAATCTCCAAATGACCTTGGCAAGATAGCTCCAAGAACTTCTGTTTAATTATTTTAGAATACATGGAAGTTTATGATAATGTTTTTAAGAACCCTGAAAAATCCATTGTGGGAGTCTAAAATATCTTTGGCCTTAAATTTTATGTTTCAGGACCAGCAAAATGGTGCTAATTTTTGGTATTTAACAAGGAACACACTATCTTAAAGGAGTTTTATTGCATCATGCCCCCCCATATATTTAGAATAGTTCTCATTTTAACATACTGATTCAACATTAACATTTGATTTAACGGTCACACGAACAACTGAATTCATGAAACTTCCTCCACTGCAAAGAAGTCATTTTGTCTCGAGGGCCTTTTCAATTGAAAGACAACAAAGAAGAGAATGCAGCTACAAAATAGACATTCATGTGGCTTCTCCAGCTCCATGCTATCTTCCTCCTCTCCAGCTTGGATGTTGCTACAAGAAAAGCTCGAAGCCTGAACTGTGGATGATCCTCAGTAGACCTGAGCCTGGAAGTTTCCTATAAAAAAGAAACATAAAAAGATAATGAAGGCCTGAGACCCCAGGTTTAGGGATCTCAAAGATCTTCAACCATGACAGGGTAGGGCTGAGGCTCCTATGGGGAGACAAAATTAACCTGGACCCTAAGGAAAGTGAAGAGAAGGAGGCCTGTTTTAATCTATATGCATCACTCAGACCTTCTCCATAAACAGAATGGCCGGGCATGGAATGAGAAAACTGACAATGTGACTGATTTCCCCAGCGGATCCCTCAGGACTTAGTTGATTTGGGACTTTGAGTGATGAGAGTCTGTACACCCAGCGCCAGTTGGTGGGAAATGTGCTTTTAGGGCTGTTTGACCCTCATCCTGACCCCAGAAAGTGATGATGTGTTCAATAGGTTTTGTTTGGAAGGTCCGGAGACTGGTGATGGATGGCAAATGAGTGGGCAGAAACTGACCTCAGAATAACAACAAGGACCCAGTGAACCCAGATAATAGCCTATTGAAGTCAGTTCCTAAGAGACTCAGAATGTAGCTACAGAGAAAGAATTCAAAACAGTGTGATGAAAAGTAAGCAGTTGGAGAGACTGATTTATAAAGGGGAAAATGGTTGATGCAGAACTGTGGGAATTGCGGAACACTGAATACAGAAAGTACCTTAAAGATGCGCTAGTCCAATACCCTTATTTTACAGATAACAAAAGAGAAGCCCAGAAAGTGATTTATACAATGATTTACCCAGCTACTTAATGGCAGAGTTGGACCTGGGTTTGTATCATCTAGCATTCAAACGCGGTTGCTTTATACCATGCCTTGTTGGAGAAAATATCAGTTTACCCAGGTCTACTCCAAAGCTTTAGTCAAATTAAAATAGACTTAATGGACAGATAATAAATATAATGTTTCATTTACTGTGTAACATGTTCTTGTCAGTTTACAGTCTCTTGTTATTTTTAGTAATATTAATATTATTATCTATTATAATCATAGTATCAATAAGAAAAAATTATAGGCCAAATGGTAGGTGAAATCACTCTCTTTCTGGAATCCTGTTAAACTGTTCTGATTACAGTACATATCTGCTTCATTCTCCCCTTATAAGAACAAGAACATAATATTCATTTTTTAAAAATTCAGCCAATATATCAATATGTATATTTTAGCTGACATATATTAGGTGTCAGCTATATATTAGGTGTCAGCCATTGTTCTAGATATTGGAAATACAACAGTGAATAAAACATCCCTACATTCGTAATGCTTATGCTCTGGAGGAAAAAGACAGTGATTACACAAAATAATTAATATATTCTCAAAAGCGGTAAGTCAGTGCAGAAAAATGAAGCTAACTAAGTGTATGGGAGCACTAGTCTACTCTACGATCACTACTGAGTAAATTATTTAGCCATATGGCAGGGCTAACTCACTGAAGAGTATTAGAGGACTAAAACTGCATTTCACACTATGTGACCTGTATAATACTAGTTCTGTCAGATAATAATAGGTATTTTATGAAAAAACAAACAAAATCCTATGGTTAAATAAGTTTAAGAAATCTTGGATTAAATAAAATAAAATAAATGTATTTCTGTCCAGCTTTTCAGAGGGTATAGAATGCCAATATGTGCTAGAGCTCTACAATACAAAAATATTAGAATGTTACAGTGAGCCTTTCCCTATTTTGACTTGCTAAACAAGTTCTCTGTAGAAAGCATTTGGGCAAAAAACACAATGCTGTAGATTTTGATAGAATGAGGATCGGAGCCTCATTGCAGCCGTATCTGCAAATACTTGTGATATGTAGACAAATCCTTAGTGTAGACAAATCTTTAGTGACCCAAATGTCCATTTGTTTACTGACATGGTGGATTCAATGCTGAATTTTAAGAATTGATTGAAGCATTCAACTTTAAATATTGGTATCTGAGGAAACACCTATTGCACATTTGCACTAAAGTAAAAAAATGTTCTTTTAAATTACAAAATATATAGTCAACTTATAAAAAGTGTAAGATGAGGATTGCAAAAAGAAATACTTCTGTGGTCCATAGAAAACACTTTTATTTGTCTATGTCCCACATGAGACAGTGTGCTAAAAAGACAAAAACTAAGTCTGTACTGGTGACACATAACACAGTGCCTGGCAAATGGTACACACATAATGAATACATGAAAAACAAATGAATGAATCAATAAATGAACAAAGTTATGAAACATTCCGAATTGTCATGCTTAACTTATCCTGGAATTGACATGTCACAGTACCCTTTTTTTTATTATTGAGATGAAATTAATATAACATAAAATTTACCACTTTAAAGTGAACAATTCAGTGGCATTTAGTGTATTCCAAATGTTGTGCAACCATCATCTCTATTAAGTTCAAAAAAATTTTCATCACTCCAAAAGGACAACCTATATACCCATTTAGCACTTACTCATCATTCCTCCTTTCTCCCAGCCGCTGGCAGCCACCAATCTGTTTTCTGCCTCTGTGGATTTACCTATTCTAGATATTTCATAAATGGAAGAATTCAATATGTGACCTTTTCTGTTTGGATTCATGTACTTAGAATATTTTCATGTATCAGTACTTCATGTCTCTTTATGGCTGAATAATATTCTAGTGTATGTACATTCCAGGATTTGTTCATCCATCCATTTACGGATGGACATTTGAGCCATTTCTTCCCTTTGATTGTTGTGAATAGGGCTGTTATGAATATGTAGTATGTGTATTTGAGTACCTGTTTTCTATTATTTTGGATATGTATCCAGAAGTGGATTTGCTAGATCATATGGTAATTTTATATTCAATTTTTTGAGCAACGAACAGCAATACTCTTGATAACAAAAAAAAAAAAATATCAGAATCCCAAAGCCTAGCTAAAATTCCAGTATTGCCCAATTAAAAAGGAGAAAAAATGGGGTGGGTCTAAGGAAAAATTTTTAAGTAGGCAATTATCTTTGAATGCACCTTCCCGTAATTCTCATTCCAGTTAAGTAGTCCTGTGTTCTCCCCCGACCCAACCCCATCAAATCTTGCCTTCATTTGCACTTTATTGCGAATTTAAGTTGCTGTGTTATTTGTGTTATCTCTGCCCTCACTGGCATATAAGATCCTTGAGAGCAGGGACTTTTCCTACTTATTGCTGTTTTCCAAGGACCTTAGCAATGACTGGCATGTAGTAGGTGCTCAGTAAGTATCCATGGCCTAATTTCTCTAATTATGGAACACAAATAGCTTGTGCTTATTTAAAAAAAAAACACTTTAGACATTAACAAACTGTTGCATGTGTATAGATGGGAGATAGTTATCTAAAGGAGAAGGAAACACTGAAATACTACTACCTAGGCAGTCATTTACTCTAACTGTTCACAACCCTCCTTCCAAGGAGACACCACAGTTCCCTCAGGCAGCAGCTGTTCAGTTTGCTCCTCACAATCGGCAGCATTGAGTTTTAAAGTTCAGAATCTTCCAAGTTCGGTTTAAAAAAAAAATGACAGAGCCTGCTATTCTCTAAAGTGACAGTGATCTATATGGGTAGCTCCCCAGGTATCACAGAGAAAATGAACCCCAGGATGTCTGAAGCTAACAGCAATAAAAAGGTTTCTAACGCATCTGTACATAGGCTACCATCTAGATTTAATTGCCTGGAGAGATGGCAATCAGCCTGTTTTCCAAGGTAAGAAAAAAGTGAAAGGTAATATAAAATTGTGTAAATACTGCTATTCATTTTTTAATTTATTATAAAACTGGGGAGAGAACAAATGCAATCCTTCACCCTTCTTGGGCATCCTTATTTGGAAATAATTATGCATGTAGAGATTAGTTGGAACCTTCAAGGCAACTGTGGTGGATTTCAGTGGTTGATAAGGTCCAGTGGTAATAAAATGAAGCAGGACCCTCAAGACAACTTGGTGGGGGGCAATTATGACCCATTACTGTGTGAATCACACACTGTGATTAAACTCGTAGGAGGCACTCAGCAACCGCACTTGTTGTGAAAAGGGTCCTGATTAGCATTTGTACTATGCATTTTGGTAATCAGAAATCATTATAGAGAATGCAACATTAAATGAAGGAATATGGCAATCTCCCATGCATTAAATAGGATAATTTTTAAAAAGAAATGACTTTATATCTAAAGCAAATAACATCATTTCTTTTCCTGCAAAGCATTAACACTTCTTCAGATGCTCACTACTATAGTTCTATAAGTATTGCCCCAGCGATCATTTGATTAGCAAATTCTCCACCCCGCATGACATAGAGGCTGTTTTCATTTAAATGTTGATAGGTAAGAGCTATTTTTGCTATGTGTCTTTAGTCTTGTAGAGAGCTAAATGATGAATTAAACTAGCCAGAGATAGAAACAGCAAGTTTTAAATTCTTAAATTATCCCAACAAATTAGGTCAAGATTCAAGAAGGCTTCTGACAGAGGCATCAGAAATATTTTTCATTCTATACAATATTAATAACGATAAAAGCTGCTGATATAATATTTTTGGCATATTTTGACACTTGGTCTATTTTCACTTCAAAAGATTCAGATCTACCCGTTGTATTAAAGTCTTAAACAATTGTATCAGACCATTTTGTGTATGAATTTTAAAAGGCTTTTTCACAATTTTATAAGTAAACACACTCTGAGAAGCCCTTTTTGCAGTCAAATCTCCCACCCACAAATATTCAGTTCCATCTGTTTTAATTATATAGATTGCTTTGCAAAAATGTTCAGGAAAAGAGGCACTGACAAGAACTGAATGGGACAAACTCCACATTTACTCAAAAGAAATTTTAAATACTTTATTGTTAGCAGGCAAAATTTGAACTAATTATTAAATGATCATTTACTCATTATTTGATGTCATATGACTAAAAAAAACTTTTAACTTTAACTACAATGTTACCAAATTAATTTACCTAAATTTTAATTGCTGTATTTTAAAATACCCCTTCTCTGACAATCATTTGGATTGATTAATCAAAGAGCAAATGTTGGCTAAAAGTAAGTATCACTTACCTCAAAGTGCATTAGACAATAGCTAAATCAGAAACTTCATTAACATTTATTATAGTAAGATCAAAATGTGACAGTTATCCAATATTTCCCTTTGCTTGTTTTAACTGATATTATTCTAAAATTATTCTGTGGGTTATACAGTGTTCATGAAAATGAATTCAGTGCCATACCCAAAATTACAATAATCTGTGATTATTTTTTCTGAAGACGTTTGTACTGACCTACTAACATGACATTACTGCAATGTGTTTTCCCATGTCCTATCCATATTCTATGTCTCTGTCCCACTTTGTGACCAGAAGCGTATTTTTGCAAAGCTATCTGGCATTAGGACTGGGTTCATGTCATATGAAACAGAAAGCTGGTGGCATAGTCCTCTATTGAGATGCCATAGCTTTGAGAAAGGATGGAGGGAGAGGAAAAGAGAATGAACAATTAGTGTTCAACTATTCATTATACGTACATTCTTATACATTTTTAAACTAATTCAACCTGCAGGCACATTTTAAAAGCTAAAATAAGCACCACATCTGAGAGTGCAACACACAACATGTGAATATGTCAAATCACCAAGTACAATTAAAGTCATTCCCCTTTGATTCTCAAATGCAGCTCATTGAAAAATTCCATCTGTCCCATAGTCAACACGAATCCAACAAAGAATATGATTTGGGTTCACAGAATGACAATGCTAAGTTAAAAATTATATTGTGAGACAGAAGAACTGTATGTTTTACTAGGCAGACAAAAAAAAAAAAAAAACGCTAAGCCTTTTTTTACTTGAAAAGGTCTTGACCTAGCACTACTTTATAATAGAGGCTTCACGGATGATGGATATTTAGGTTGAAATGCTTTGCTGATGTTAAGAGGAGAAATGTATAAGAATATGGAATTGCCTATTTATTTTGGAGAAGAAAGGACTGAACATGATACTTTTCAACTGTGAAAACACAAGTGTTTTCAAAGTCGGAGTGAACAGGAAAATTAGGAGACAAATTTCAGCAAAACCATCAGGGATGGGTTAAGCTAGGAGAGAAGATCTTCCAATGCCCTTTATGTTTGAGACAATTTGGGATGCTCACATTACCAGAATGTAGAGGTCTTCTGAAGCACTGAGCAGAGAGATTGAAATTAGCAGATAAGGACAGATAAAGACTAAAGTTGTAGAATTAATTGCTTAAGCTTCAAATCCCAAGCCCACACTCTTAGCCAATCTTGGGCTGCATCTTCAGGTGCCCTTTGTGTCCTCTGCATTCTAAATCCGCTCTGCCTAGGTCACACAAGCCACTCATCACCCAGATTATATCTTAGAAAACAGCAGGAGACAGAACTCTGAAAGAGTTGGCATTTGTCCTAAAAAAATTGAGTATTTGAAGAAATCGTTCTGGGTTCTTCAGATCCAGCATATCTCTGATATGAAATGGCAGAACTGCTCTTCCTGTAGACTGGAAGCTATTAAATGTGACTGGTCCTTTCTGCTATATAGGCTTAGTATACCTGTGCCTGCATTGGAATGTGTGCCTTGACCCGTTAGCCTCCACTCTTGAAGGGACAGTTCACAGAAACCTCATCCTGAGCCCAAGCCTCTGCTGAGCCACGGGGCATTTTGGCACTCCTATGCCTCTCACTGGGGCATGTTAGGTCCGCTACTTATCATGTGCCTGCCATGTGGAGGCAGTGCCAGCCATGTGGAGGCAAGCTATGGGGAGGATGAAGCTCACTTTAAGCTTACGTATCTAACCACCTCCCACTAATGCTGTTGCAGCGTTGCCTTGAGCCACGCTGGAAGGGGGGTTGGTGAGGAGAGTATGGAGAGTGTGTGTGTGTGTGTGTGTGTGTGTGTGTGTGTGTGTGGTGTGTCATGTGCACTTATCCAACCTAAAAGCTTACAGTCTTTCCCTTGTTTGCCTATGAAACATACCATGTTTCATCCTCCCATTAGAAAATATATCGCTAGCTGAGACAGACTGTTCCAATGCCTAGTTTCCAGTCCAAGCTCTGCCATTTACTAGCTGTGCAACCTTGGGGAAGTCACCTAATGTCTCTGTGCCCCAATTTACTCATCTGTAAAATGGGTTCTATAATAGTCCCTTCCTCCTCATAGTTAATATAACGATTAAATAATTTAAAAAACCTATGGTGCTCAAAGCAGTTCCTGGCTATGGTAAGCAATATGAGTTAGTTGTTGTTATTGTTGTTTGTGTTATTAATTCTCTTTCCTCTCTCCCTGTCTTCTTCTATTCATTCCTACTAGGATCAAAAATGGTAAGCTTTGGACTCTCTAATCCCTCCACTTCCTATCTCTCTTTTCCCTAAGGGAGAAACCTTTCATTCTCCTAACTGAAACAGGATTTATCTCTGCATTAGGAAGCAATCTCTACCTTTTGTTTGAGCACTTCATGCTTGGTTCTTGATGTCTCTCTTGACATAAGCCAACTCTTAAAACTATGGTTACTACAAAGTCCTATTTAGGAATCGGAGATGAGTACTAACCATTTTTCTTGGCATCCCACTCTAACACCACCATTTTCCCTTTCCAAGGCAGGTAAATACCTTGAACTTACTAGACCAGTCAATAAAAATACTCCAAAGCACATATTTTTTTTACTATATCTCAAATTATCATTTCCATTATACACTGAAGGGGAGAAAATATGATTTTTCCTCAACTCTCGTAAGTTCATAGTTGAGACACTTTCCTGAAACAAAAGATAGATTAACAAGAGAAAAAGGCAAGTTTAATAATGTGTGCCATGCCCATTATGTGGGAGAAAAGCAACTTTCTCAGGAAAGTAACTCTGTCAAAGCAGTGGTTTGGGAGACTTGCTTAAATAGTATTTTAACAAAGAGCAAAACATTTTAGAGCAGTGATAAGATAAAGGAGAGATCAGCTTCAGGCTCCCAAAGCTGGGAAAACTAAGGCAAGACAGCAAAGTTGCTTCCAGATTCCTCAGGCCCTAATGGTGCCCTCTCTGAGCTGGTAGCAGCTGTCCCCAGCACAGAGGATTTACATTCTGTCATTAGGCAAACAGGGAAGGCTGAAGGCAGCCTTTTGCACAGGAATTTTTGTGGCCTGCCATAGGTAAGAAAGGGCAGCTTAGGCAGTCTGACTGCTGCTTCCCAATTGCTTCCAGATTACAAATATTCATGTCAAAGAGGCATATCTTGAAGCGAAATATTCTAGTTTCTATCAACATACAATATGTTATTTAAGACTCTTTAAGGCAATGAGTGCTTTCAGTCTTAGACACACATCAGAATCAACAGTGAAATTAAAAAAAAAATAACTTTCAATACTCATCCAAATCTATTAAATTCGAATCTCCAAAGAAGGGAATTGAGCATCTATAACTTAAAAAAAATATCCGCCTTAGGTAATTCTGATTTGCAATTAGGATTAAAAGCTCCTGCTGTTGAGTAATAGGAGAGTGCATAAAAATATTTGATTTAGAAAAAGTTGGACCTGGATTCTAACTCTCGTCATACTTACTAGCTCAGTAACCTTGGTGAAATTTATCTTAAATAAGCCTCATTTTTTTGGTCTACAAAACAGGATTTAAAATAATGTAGGGGGGAAAAGATCTTTTTTTTTTTCCTCACCCATCGCTAGGTTAATGACTGAGGCCCCTATAACAAAAGACAGATTAACAAGAGAAAATCATACAAATTTATTTAATATAAGTTTTATATGACACAGGAGTCTTCAGAAATGAAGACCTGAAGAAACAGAGAAGTTGACATATTTTTCTGCAAAGTTTGATGAAGAGTGGACAGTTGTGGAAAAATATGATTGGACAAAGTGGGTAGGATTTAATGGTAATTAACTGGGGAGAACTTAGCAAGGCCTGTTTATTCAGATTCTTCTCTGTGTCCCTGTGTCTTCAGAGACAAGGATGTTTCTTTCCTCTGGGTGTAGGGAGGGTATTTCCAGAATAAGGGTATCATGATCTACTTCAGGGGAAAGTCAGAAAATTCTCTTCCAGGTCTTATGGCCTGCTTCAGGGGAAAAGTGGTGAAGGGAAGGTGAGAGTGACCTCCTCACTTCTGCTGTTTCTCAAATCCCAAATGGGATGGGGTAGTTTGTCCTGAACCCCATCAAGAATAGCTATATTTTTACTATATTACAAGGTTACTATGAGGATAGAATGAGATAATGCAAATACAATATGTGGTGCCTAATAAGCCCTCAATAAATGTCAACTGTAATTAGTATTCCCATTTAATACATGAATAATAAATTCTCAGGAAAGTTATAAAAACTTCCCATAATCCACAGTTAATAAGTAACAGAGAAAATACATGAATCATTGTACATCTGACTATAAAAGTCATGAATGAATATATAATAAATTAGGATTCAGACACAAAGGTATCTAATTTCAAAACTCATATGCTTTGCACTTTCCCATTTGCTTATTAAATGCAGGTAGCATTAAAAAAATCAAAGTAGATGGAAGTATGATGGAAGAACCAATAATCAGCTCCAAGTAAAACTTGCAGCACTGGTGGAAGTGATTGGGCAACTGGAGCCATTTGACTAGGGTACCACGTGAATACTTACCTTGTACACACAGCCTCTAAGTACAATTTGCCAAGGACTAACTGAGAATCCAAGAAGTCAATGCCCCTTGATGCTTGTTGACATCGAGTCAACTAATTTAATCTTCACTAGAATTGACTGCTTCAAGCTCAAATAGCAGTGGTGACTATTTCCAAAAGAAATAATTTAAAAACCATCACATAGTTGCTGCTATTTTGTATCCTCAATTTTAAGCCTTCCTATTTGTCAGGTGTTTTGCATTCTTTTATGAGATGGTCAGCCAGGTGCAGCCACAAGAGGGGACAGAGGAGAGCTCAGGAAAACACACAGAGCCACGTGGGAAGGACAGCAGGGTGGTCAGAGACAGGAGTGAGGGAAATCTTTAGGCCAGAGCCTTTGTGGGGGTTCCCACAGAAAAGGCAAGGCATGGCAGGGTTGTCTAGTTGGAATAATTTCAGCAGACTCTAAACTATAGGGGTGGTCTCTGGTTGTCTGGTACCTCAACCCAGGATGAGTAAGACAGAGAAATATTGCCTGCTGTGGTGCACGGGCCAGATAGAGGAGTGTAACTCTGGATTAGTTAGTTTGTATATCAAGGTCATGCTCCTGGCTGAGTCATTTACTATCTCTACTAATCAACTAGCCCTGGGAGAAGCAGTGTCTCCCCAGCCAGAAAGGTTGGGTTTTTTGTTGTGTTTTGTTTGGGTTTTGTTTTTTTGTTAAAGATGTCAAAACATCATGATATACAGAAAATAAAATATATATATATATAATACAATAGGTATCTTTTTAGTTATATATTCATACATCAAACTATTTTCATATATAATCTGAGAAAGATGTCTTGAAAGATAATTATGTATAAAGGAGGTTGATTTAACTGACTCTTCATAGAGTCATTGTCTGAAATTATGTACCAAATCAGCTAATTTCCAGTGGCAAAAATATTGAGTGATTGGGATATATTTCTCTGCTGAAAAGTTATGAAAACTCTTCTAATTAGGAGTCATTTTATATATGCTTTGTTTTATAAATGTCTTTTATTCCTGGTGTTGCTACTGTATGAATATTGGGGTAGGGTGGGAAGGACTCTTGTTTTGCAAGGGGCTCAGGGAAATGAGACCATCCTTTCTCCTGGTGGGATGGGAGTGATCAGGACCCCAGGCCTCAGGACGGTACTGACTATCCTATCTGGCTGACTGCTCCACCTTTTCCTTATTGAGACAGGTTCTGTCAAAGCCGCCGCTGTTCAAGGGTGACAGAACGTGACCTCCATAGAATGCAAGAGAATTCAAGACAAATTGAAATTTCAGGTAATTTATTTCAAGTTAGAAATGTAACAAAAGGCTTTTTCTGATAAAGAGGCTCTCACACATGATCAGAGCCATTAATCTCTAAGACCCAACTGAACAAAAAGTATTATATTATTCGACTAAAATGCAATATCCTATTAGTGATGGAGAAAATACTCACATTTGTGAAAATGGTAGATACAGAAATAATATGAACTTCAATTATTGAAAGTATACCCATTTATTGAATAACTACTAGATCCAATGCCCTGAACTAGATATTATAAGCGATAGAACAATGCTTAAGTCATGATCTTTGCCCACAAAATACTGTGACCTAAAAAGGGAAAGACCAAGCAAGTATACAAGGCAGAATTATCTATATTTTCTTCAGTCTGGAAAGACCCTGTAGACCTTCAACTCCATCACCCCTATCCTTACTTCTCTAGTACAAAAGCTCCAATTCAATTTCCAAAATTTTCTTTCTCTTTGCAATCCTCCCTACATCTTCCAAACATGGAGTTACTCCTTGCTTGGTGCTTTTCTAGTGATTCGTATTTACTTCTCTCAGAGCACTCATTATGTTATACAGGTTGAGCATTCCTAATCCAAAAATCTGAAGTCCTCCAAAATCCAATACTTTTTGAGCACGAATATGCCACAAGTGAAAAATTCCACACCTGACCTCCTGTGATGGGTTATAGTCAAAACACAGGTACATAGCATATAGTTTATTCAGCGTCCCCAAAGGCAAAAAAAATTACCTTCAGGCTATATGTATAAGGTACATGTGATACATATATGAATTTCCTGTTTAGACTTGGGTTCCATCCCTAAGACATCTCATTATGTATGTGCAAATATTCCAATGTCCAAAAAAATTCCAAATCCAAAATGGTTTGGTCCCAAGCATTTTGGATAAGGGACATGCACTCTGTACTGTAGTATCTCTCTCCGCTTCTACGCCCTCCCAATTAGAATGTGAGCTCTTCAAGTCATAGTCATCCTTTAAGTAATGCTTTCCCCTCCTGCAAGCCCACAGCCGCCTTACAGCACACGTCCGGTACAGGAGGAGCTCATCGTAACTTGAATAGATGGACACATAGATTATTGAATGAATTGAAGACACAGGAGCTGTACAAGTACAGATCATTCTATCCAGTGGGATAGATCTTACTCTTAGTTGTGTTCTGCTTAAATATCAGTGGCATTTTGCTTGTACCTCAGGTGTCCCAACTTCTGAGCACAACAAATTGCCCGTGGCTGGATTTCCTTAGCTGGCTAAGTGGAGAAGAACATGCCAGCTGCCCTCCAAAATGTTATCCAAGAACAGAGTTAAAACAAAACATACTGTCCAGAACTGGAAAGAGTTTGTACCAGAAAGGGCAATTTTCTGATAACTTCAGCTTTTAAGTGATTCACATTGTCTAGACTAGCCCAAAAATGGAGGACTTCACCAAGGCACTTGTGCTTAAAGCTTGGATTTATTTCAAGCCAAGAGAAAGTGTTCACATTTCAAAGTTGCTTGGCTCGACATCCTGTCTACCTAAATGTTTTGGCTATTCAGTGAACAGCTTGCATAGCCCGTATGGTTACCATGGAGCCCATGTTAGACTGAATGCCACTTAAATCTTCTAAATCCCTCCGTTAAAGGATTTTATCCCGCTCTCTCTGCTTCGCCCAACAAAATGAAATTTGAAAGGTGGCAGTGAGTAGGTAACTCAGAACAAGCTATTGATTTTCAATTTCTCAATTTGTAAAACAGATGTGATTTCTAATTACATAACAATTTTGCTAAAAATCTTACCAGTAATTAAATTTTGATGTCTATAAAATACACTGAATTCCTTAGAATTAAAGCTATCTGGTGTTTCTAATTTGAAAAAAGTTTTAATTTAATATATCTATAATGAAATACAACAATAATTGCTGGTAATTCTACTAAATGGATATTTTTAAAGCCTTTTTAATTTAAAAAGAAAAAAATCAGAAAAACCTTTATCTCTTTCCCTCTGGATTAGAAAGGACAGTTCTGTGTTGTTATTGTAGCTCTTTTTTTTTCCTGCCTTAATCATTGATTCATCTTTAATTTATCAGGCAGCATTTCCCCAGGGGATCTAAGAAACTGCTTATTTTTAGTGTGAGAGATTTGTAATTTTTCCTGTATATTTTTAAAAATATGCAATTATTCACACAAAAATTAATAAGAGATGTCGTGTTGGTACACATCTCAGCTTCACTAGCTAGAGAATTCTGTCCCTAAAAACAATACAAACAAGTGAGTGTGAGAGGGCATGTTTGCCCTCCATCATGTTAACAGCAGAATGCTAAGACATTTCCTCAAGAACTCATCGGGAATCTGTCATCCACGCATGTATCTAAACCTTTTTAAATACATTTATTTCAACCTATACTGAATGTTGAAGTAATACATTTCCATAATCTCAATATCCATTATATAAAGTTCGAGTACTATTTACTTGTTTTACATGTTTGTTCTTTTAAATCTTAAAGGATGCCCCCATTCAGGTGGAGTCTACAGGACTCAGTGAACAAATCCATGTGAGTTACCCTTTTCAGATCTTTCATATTATAAATTTTGACTAAAACCTTTCTTACCTTTGGACTGAAATGTTCTGCTTATTTAATATTTTTCATAGTCACTATCACTGATGACCTGATAAATATCAAGACATTAGCCCTTTTCAGTTTCCATTCTTTTTATTTCTTTGCTACATATGACATTGTTGATCATATTTACTTTGTATTTCTTCTTACCTTAGCGCCTATGACATACTATTTACATTACCTTAGTGTTTGCACCGCTATTTGTTCTTCATTCCATAAATATGCTCTTTTTCTCTTCTTGGCTCCAGCTCTTCCTTCATGTAATCTAAGTTTAGAATCTGACCGCCATTCTTCTCAGTCACCTATTCTCTCCCCAACCTCCTCAAAGATGCCTTTAAAAATTGACTTCAGGCGTCAATCTAGAATGAATCTGACATCCTAAATCGAAAATGAGGAACTTCAGGTTAAAATAACTAGGCATATTATTTTGTAATTTCCCCTTTTGTCTCTACTGAAAAATGAAATGCTTTACAGCCTAAACAGTGTCAATAATTCTTCCTAAAGTTTATGTACTTGTTTATCTTTCTATATTTGGTCAAGCTGAGTGCTCTCTGCAGAATTTGAGGTTTTATTACCCTCTTTTTCTGATTTACTTACAAATGTGTTAAATAAAATAAATTCCAACCCTAATCTTTGGGAGGCTTAATAACTTATATATCCCCAAGTTATAGTTTCTTTCTAAAATACATATATGCAATGTTCAGCAAACTTCACTTATTATTTAATTGATTCTCTTATCATGTGAACGCTAAAATATAGACCCCCTGTACAATGATCCAATCTCTCTAGAGATGTCTACTTTCCTGCAATGTTCTGATCCTACTTAATCATTACACTATAGTTACTTTACATGGGAACTTTTTTTAAAAAGTAGAACCTCTCATTTCATTTCTTTTGTGTACATTTGAAGTCTGTTATAGGAAAACAAGGAAAGACATTAATAACATAAATAACAATTACAAAATTTCTAAAGAATTTTAACAGCTGTTACAATACCACTATGTATAACAATAATGAATACAATTCAATTTATTTATATTCAATTTTAATTATATTAAGATGGAAATGACCAATTTACATTAATCGATCAATGTTACTTGTGAAGCAGAAATTTCTAAGATAACTCAAACCTGTCTCCAAAACTATTAATATATAAATAATTTTGTATATTTCTAGAAAGGAAAGGTTGTTAACATTTGACGCAGTAATCATTATCATATCTGTATAAATAGCTTTGTATTTGTGCCATCTCTCTCTTTCTCGCCTAGTCCAAATCCTAATTACAACTTAATTTGCTAGGGGTTATATTAATCAGGGTTCTCCAGAAACGTAGAACCAATAGGGTGTACGTGTGTGTGTCTGCCTATGATTTATTTTGATTTTTTTAAATGTTCCTGCCTCAGGACCTTTGCATGTGTATGATTTGTTATGAGGAATTGGCTCATGAGATTATGGAGGCTGAGAAGTCCTACTATCTGTCTTCTGTAAACTAGAGACTCAGGAAAGCCAGTGTTGCAGTTACGAGAACTGGGGAGCTAAATGGTGTACATCCCAGTCAAAAGCAGAAGACTGATATCCTGGCTCAAGCAGTCAGGCAGAGAGAAAAAAATCTCCCCTTTTTCTACCCTTTTGTTCTAGTCAGGCCCTCAAAGGATTGGATGATGCCCACCCGCATCGGATAGGGCAATCTCCTTTACTGAGTTCACTAATTCAAATGCTAATCTTGTCTGGAATCACCCTCACAGACACAACCAGGAATAAGGTTTAATCTTGGCTCCCTGTGTACCAGTCAAGTTGACACATAAAATAAATCATCACAGGGATATACTAAGGAATAAAATATTTTTATTTAGTTTTTTCATTATGACCCTTAAGAAACAATTGTGCATTCCCAGTCAAAATCCTTGTAGTTGTATGTGTATTGATAAGCTGATTCTAAATTTTAATTTGAAATGCAAATGGCCAAAAGCAATCATTATGAAAAAGAGCAAAGCTAATGGGCTTACACTACCAGATATGAAGATTTATTATGAAGTTACTGCAGTTAAAAGCGTGGTATTGGTACAAGAATAGACAGATGGATTAGAGTATATAATTTCGACAAAGACTCAACCATATATAGCTACGTTTTAATTACCTATAACCAAATGCCATTACAGTGCACTGAAGAGTGATCATTTCAATAAATGGTACTAGGTTAATTTATATTCATATAAGTAAAAATGAACCTTGACCCCTATCTCATATCATACAAAAGAAATCAATTTTAGATGGGTCCTTAACTTAAACGTGAAAAATAAGACAATAAGGCTTATAGAAGAAAATATAGAAGAATATTTTCATGCCCTCAGGGAAGGCAATGATTTCTTAAAACACAAAAAACACTAATAGTAAAAAAGAGATTGGCAAATAAGAATTCATTGACATTGAGAGCCTCTATTTATTGAGACACAAGAGATTAGAAAGCCAAGACAAAGAGTGAGAGAAGATATTTGCAATACATACTTCTGACAAAGAACTCATCTCCAGAATATATAATGAATTCCTACAAATCAAATAATGAAAGATAGAAAACTCAATTTTAAAACATGGGCAACGTTCTTGGACAAGCACTTTACAAAACAGGGTATACAAGTGGTAAATAAATATATGAAAATGTGCTCAATATCATTAGTCATTAGGGAGATACAAATTGAAACCACAATAGACACCATTTTACACCCACTGAAATAGTTGAAATTAAAGACTGGTAATACTAAGTATTAGTATGAATCTAGAGCAATCAGAACTCTCAGACTATGCTGATGGGATGTAAATCAGTACAACTACTTTGTAAAATTCTTCGGCAATATCTACAGGAGGTAAACACACATCTACCGTATGACACAGCAATTCTATTCCCAGGTATATACCTTGTGGAAATGAGTGCTATGTCCACCACAAGACATGTCAAGAATGTTCATATCGGCTTTATTAGTAAGGGCCAAAAATTGAAAAAAATTCAAATGTCCATCAATAATAGAGTAGATAAATAAATTGTGGTATGTTCATGTAAAGAAATACTATGTAGCAATAAAAATGAACACATTATAGCTGCTACATGTAATAACATGGATTAATTTTATAGACTTAATGTTGAAAAAAAAAGCCAGACACAAAAGACTTTCTAATGAAGTTCAAGATCAGGCAAAACTACCCTACAGAAATTGGACTATTGGACTCAGAATAGTGATTGCTTTTTGGCAAGGGTATATTGACTGGAAAAGGACACAAGGGAACTTTCTAGGGTACTAGAAGTGGTTTACTTTTTGATCTGCTTATGGTTACCTGAGTATACACATATTTCTAAAATTCATGGCACTATATGCTTAATATTTAGTACTGCATGTGTGTTACACTCAGAAATAATAGAAGGAGGAGGAGGAGGAAGAGAATGGGGAGGAAAAGGCCAGAAGCAAGGGAGGGAGGGGATGAAATGAAGCTGGAGCAGAAATAATTGTGAAAACTCATGAATTCAACCTGCTGCAAAAATAGTTACATCTATGAAAGTGTAATTATTTGCTTTATAAAACCATATTGCATGTCCTTATTTAGATTGAATTTAATAAGAAAAAAGAAAATTTAACATGGAAAAAAATTTAACAAAGAAAACACTTTTCCTTCTTGGATTAAAAAAAAAGGTACACAACCAGTTACAGATTCCTTTGTTCCTTCTCCACTCCCACTGCTTCACTTGACCAGGCAAAAAGAAAAGGTAAAGTCACAGGTTATACCCTAACTTTCCATAATGATTTAATTTGCTATTATCTATATATATGCAAAGGATTTTATATTTTTTTAATTTTACCATCACCCCATGTATCCAGCTATTTAACTTTTTCCTATAATTATCGAACTTAGAAAATCTGAATTCATAGTTCCAAAAGTCATAAAGTATATTACAAATATATAAAGCATATTATTTTAAAAATTCAAATTTTAAATGACTAGCCTTTTTATTTATTAAATTATACGGTTTTCTAGAAGTGAACGTTTACTGGCACTTTTACTCAGATCTATTTGTGATACCACAGTCATATTTAATCAGTTACAGATATGATAAGCTAATTAATACCTTTATGGAATATTAATTATAACAGAAAACAATGCACTCTTAATACAGCACACTATTAGTGTATTATGCATTAGAAACCATATAAATTATTTGAATGGCATTATTTGATACCTAATTTGACATATACTTTTAATGTACTCCTTAGATGCATTTGTTTTTCCAGATGTTTAAGATCACTTAGTTTTAGAATCAAATCTATACAGCCACATCTACCTGAGCTCTCCTTATAATAATTTACTGGCAGTTACATTAAATATTTATACTTGGATATTTGAAAATGAACAGTAAAGATTTCTTCCAAAGAATGAATATTATCCCTTAGTTTTTAAATAAGTAGTTTGAACCTAAGGTAGTAAGAGTAGTCAATTAAATCTAGTCCCTACCCTTAATAGTTTTTTTCAATTTCTTAGGAAGAACAATGAGGCCATTCAGTATAACAGTGCACACAGTGACTGTCTTTGAGCTGGACTATCTTTTTAAGCATGCTTGTGTGGCAAACAGCCTTAGAAGAGATAGTGTCTCCCAATGGGACAAAGAGCAGGTTTGTTTACTGTCCACTGTAATAAAGATAATGTCTCCCTCCAGGGCAAAAGTCTGGCAGGTTTGCTTTCATTCTAGTACAAAAGATTAGGGTCCCCTGAGCTCAGGGTTCTTCATCGGTGACACAATCCCACTGTATGCACAGCATCTATGGGGGTCTCTCACATCACAAGGGAAGCAAATCAATGTGAACTTAAGTCTCAAGTTAATTTCTGTGCCATGAGTAGTGAGTAGCAAAGGCCTTTGTCTTGTATGCAGGAATTTTGTCTGTTTTGTGTCTTTATCCATGAATCTGTAGTAGGCTCACTGGTTAGCTTGCAAATGATGTTCTTGAAAATCTATAGTCTATTGTTTAAATAGGCATTGCACAATCAAAGATAAGCTATTTTTCCCAGGCTTTGCCTTCACCTAGTCATACGATTAGACCAGAGCAGAACTAATACTATCATTTGGAAAGATTTGATAAGGGGTACCAGGCACTGCAGCCTAAGGCAGCTACCTCTAAAACTGATGGAACTGATTAGACCAATCAAAACCTACCCTGACATTTTACCTTTCCTAATGCTGGCCTGGGAATAGCTGACCATGCCACTCATTTGCTTAAATAATTCTATTTCCTCATTTTTTTCCTCAAATGAAATCATTAATGTGGCACAGGGAGCCATACTTAATATGGGCGAAATCTTTCCTGCCTCATTTTCTTTTCCTTCCTCTGCTCCAACTTCTGCTTCATTAAACTTTTCTCTATTCCTTGGATGTCACCAATCTTCTCACTATTAGGAATTTCTGCACATGTCTTCCTTTCCCTTAGAATGCCCTGCTCTATGCAATTGGTCAGAAATATATTTTGAGAGACTGCTACGGGCCAGTGAGTCTGCTAAATGTAGACAACACAAAAAGCTCCTATCCTCGTGGAGGATGCAACCCGGGGATCCTCTGGTTTAGAGAACTCTGCTTCGCCCATTAAGACCTGGCTCAAGTCACATGCTCAGAGGAGCCTTTTCACTCTTTCCCAGGTGTACTGGATTGTTCTTTCCTCCATGCTTCCACATGATATTTGCCCCATATCACTGCTTGAGTCTCTTTTTCAAGGAAGGGACCGCATCCCATTCATTTTCTATCCGCATTATCTACCTAAGTACCGGGAACATACTCAGTACTTAATAAATGTTTGAGGTAGAAAGAATAGAAAGAGAGAAGGGATGGACAACAAAAAAAGAATAAGTATAGACGCTGTCCGATCTTTAGTTTGCTCTCAGGCTGAGGCTCTGAGTAGGAAAAGATTAGGATAGGCTTTGACTCATGTTTGATTTCATTTGTTTGTAGCCTGTGGCCTAAATGACTTAAGGCATGGTTCAGAGCCCAGAGACGAGGATCAATCTCAGCACAAGTCCTTACTTTTGGCCCAGATAGTTACAGATAACCTTTGATTAGGAGATACAACCTTGTGTAACGGAAAGGGCATGTCATTTAACAGAAGCTGACTAAAGACTGGGCCAGCTGTGCAGGTGCCCTGAGACCCCAGAATATAAGGGACACCAAGACATGAATGAAAATGTAAAGAGATGGAGAAAATTGGTTTGTAGGGCTTTGGTTTCTATGGGAGATATGTCAGTTTGAAGGCAAAAGAGGAAAAGCTGGGCATTGCTATTAGGGATCTTTCTCCTCCCTCCTTCCTCTCCCCAAATCTCTCAGCCTCTCTGCTAAATAAATAGTTCAAGAACTTCAATTTGATGGTGTAAGTGGAGAGGAGAAAAGCAGTTGTTTTATTCTGGACTTGTGCATTGGAGCAACACAGACCTGTGTTTAAATCTTCATTTGGGGAAAGAGGCAAGACCAGGTGCATAATTTGCAGGGCCCAGTACAAGAAAAAAATGTGGGGCCCCTTGCTTAAAATTTTTAAGAAATTTCAAGATGGTGACAAGCAAGCATGGAGGCTTCTCTATGTGGGGCTCTATGTGACTGCAGAGTTCACACGCCCATGATACTAGCCCTGTCTCTAGACTTCAGATTCACTATGTAAAAATCGTTGATAAAACTGACTCCCTTGCAGGGCTACATGAGTTATATGGTGAAAAACTCCTAGCTTGTAAGCATTCAGTAATTATTGACTATCTTCTTTCCCTTCCCTCCCCTCTCCTTCTCTCCCTTTACCTGACTCTCTTCATTATAATATGGGTAATATGTTAAATACACCTCTGCTATGGGTTAAATTAACTGTCAAAGAAACAAATATAATGTACATATGGATAATGTTAGAGATAATTTTCTATAATAACAAAGATAGTACAGGATGATTGAAATCCATGAATTATCTCAAATTATCTCCTAAGCCATAACATAAAACTTCTCCCCATCAATTACTTTCTAATGAGTATTAATAGGAATCAATTTTTCTAGTGCCATATTTTATAATTACACAATATAGTGCTCAAGTTAGAATAAAGATCTTTTCTTAGTTCAATTCCATATATATTAAAACACTTTCCTTTAGTTATCTTAAAATTCACTGCACATTCACAAAATGGTATCTCCTGTGTGTGTATTTTTAACAGACTATAAATCATAACAATTGGTTTTATTTTGTTTATTTTTTATAGTCAGTCCAGACAATAGCAGATATACACTGCATACCAAGTGTTCTGAATATGAAACTTAAGTATTTTATATGACGTTCTCTCCTGAAAATATTGTGAAAATGCCAAAGCGTCTGTTATATAAATTAAATATCAGCCTGGGGCAGCTATGAGTTATGGGTCATTCACATTATACAGTAAAATGTTTTACTTTCTCTTAACTAGCACAAATTCCCTCTAGACGTAAAGTAAGAGTCTCTCACAATCACATATTAAGTACAGAAAATGCAAATGACAATGCCTCTTAAATCCAGTCATTGCACCAAAGAATACATATTTTACAAACATTGCAAATTATATTTTCACATCAATTTTCTAATGCTTTTGATTTAATTGTCAAAATAGTTAATAATGCTTTTCTTTTAAAATTCTGATGCCTAGGAAAGATGTGTTATAAAATTGAATTAAATTTTAACAGAATAAGGAAATACCCAATGTATCTTATAAGCAAGTCCATCTTTTCAGTTTATAATAACATGGTTCATATACCAAAAGATTAACTCTCTTTATCTCCATAAAACATAACCAATATATTTATACTATATTATAAATCACATATATTATATATTAATATAAATACTTACACATTATAATATATATTTATATTATTAATATAAATCCACATGATTTATATGTAAACATGATTTATGTTAATAATATATAAACTATGTATCAATATTATACATTATATAATAAAATAATATAAATATATTATAAATATATAAATATTTAAATAATGTATGTATATCTAAGAAGAATAAAATATCCTTGATGTTTTTCTACCTATTGTTTACTGAAATTTAAATAGGCCCAAAAGTCAGGTAGTCTTTTGTTCTCCTCTGATGTTGTTATATAATGAAGCCTTCTTTACTAACCTCCTTACAAGTAGAAGTTGAGTGGTATATGAGCTTCTCCAAACCCTGCAAATTATGAATACAATCACATCAGTTTGTGTAATTCAAGATGAGGATAATAATTCCTATTCTGCCTATGTCTGAATGTTGTGAGGGGCATCAATGGAGACAAAAGGTAAAAAACCTTTCTTCAAGCTCTAAAGATTTTTTATAAGTGTGTGGGAATACAGTAAAAGGATGATATTGTCATTTCTGAATATTGTCAAACACCATTTATTAAATGCATGATTGCTTGTAACACTGTGCCAGGCATAAAGTGCTGAACTTTAGAACAGCGGCACCAACATTGCGTTTTATAACTTGTGATGCTATAGTTTAATTTAGAAACTGTAACCTCCTCATGGAGTGTATTGATCCTTTTACCAAGTACCCAAAGGAGGGTTTGTTACCAATACAATGGCTGAAAAGATATTTATTTTGTTTTACTTATAATATAGAGCTAGTACTGTATTTTTTGTCATGGACTAGTTAATTTCACAATTTCTTTTTTATTAAAAAAAAACTCACTGGCTGGGCGCGGTGGCTCACGCCTGTAATCCTAGCACTCTGGGAGGCCCAGGCGGGCGGATCGTTTGAGCTCAGGAGTTCGAGACCAGCCTGAGCAAGAGCGAGACCCCGTCTCTACTAAAAATAGAAAGAAATTATCTGGACAGCTAAAAATATATATATAGAAAAAATTAGCCGGGCATGGTGGCACATGCCTGTAGTCCCAGCTACTTGGGAGGCTGAGGCAGTAGGATCGCTTAAGCCCAGGAG